>OX451738.1:266407303-266983548 GCA_948472305.1 Vicia faba
TAAATTTCGCCAACCTGTCCACAATAACCCAAACAACTTCACAATTACTCGGCGTTCTAGGTAAACCAGAAACAAAATCCATAGACATATTATCCCATTTCCATTCAGAAATGGATAAAGGATGCAACAAACCAGATGACTTATGATGCTCAATCTTCGACTTCTGACAAGTCAAACAAGAATACACAAATTCCGCAATCTGTTTCTTCATACATGGCCACCAAAATAATTTCCTCAAATCTTGATACATCTTAGTAACTCCAGGATGAATACTCAATCCACTGCGATGCCCTTCCTCAAGAATCCTTTTTCTTAAATCAGATATATTCGAAACATAAACTCTATCACGACATCTCAAAATACCATTCTCATCAATCTGGAAATCACCACCTCGGCCTTGATTGATCAACATTAATCGATCCACCAAACTCAAATCAGATTTCTGACCTTCTCAAATCTCATCAAGAATGTCAGTTGTAAGCTTCAACATACCAAGCTTAACACAAGAAGAAGTCTCTTTACAAGCCAAACTCATATCTCGAAATTGCTCAAGTAATTCCAACTCTCACACCATCAACATCGAGATATGCAAAGAATTCCTACTTAACGCAACAACTATAACATTCACTTTACCAGGATGGTAATTCAAACCAAAATCATAATTCTTCAAGGATTCCAACCATCTTCTTTGCCTCATATTCAACTCTTTCTGATCAAACAAATACTTCAAACTCTTGTGATCACTAAACACATCAAATCTTGATCCGAACAAATAATGCCTCCAAAGTTTCAATACAAACACCACAGCAGCTAACTCCGAATCATGAGTCAGATGATTCCTTTCATGCACTTTAAGTTACCTTGAAGCATAAGCTACAACTTGTTAATTCTGCATCAACGCATCTCCTAAACCCATCAATGAAGCATCATAATACACAACAAATGGTTCTTCCAGATCAGGCAAAATCAAAATAGGAGTGGTTGCCAATCTTCTCTTAAGCTCTTGAAAACTAGCTTCACATTAAGCAGTCCAAATAAAAGCTTGACCCTTCCTAGTCAATTGCGTCAACAACAAAGCTAACTTGGAAAAGCCCTTCAATAAACTTTCGATAATAACCTAATAAACCAAGAAAACTTATAATCTCATAAACAGATTTCAGAGCTTCCCATTGAGATACAACCTCAATATTCGACGGATCAATAAAAATACCACCACTTAATATAACATGACCAAGTAAATTCACTTCCTTCAACCAGAACTCACACTTAGAAAACTTAGCATACAATTACTTCTCTTTCAGCACAGATAACACAATCCTCAGATGCTCAGCATGATCTTCTTCACTCTTCTAATAAATAAAAATATCATTGATGAAAACAACAACAAACTTATCCAAATACCGATGAAAATCTTGTTCATATATTCCATAACTACATCAATTGCATTGATCACACCGAAAAACATCACAAAATACTCATAATGATCATACCTTATTCTAAAAGCAGTCTTTTGAATATCTTCAGCTTTCACACGAATCTGATGATACCCATACCTCAAACCTATCTTGCTAAACACATAAGTACCCACCAACTAATCCATCAAATCATCAATCTTCATAAATGGATACTTATTCTTGATAGTAACCTTGTCTGATTGTCTATTATCCACACATAACCTCATATAAACTTCTTTCTTCTTAACCAATAAAACAGGTGCACCCCATGGTGGAACAATAGGACGAATAAACCTCTTCTCAAGCAAATCCTCAAGTTGAATCTTCAACTCTTTCAACTCAGATGCTAACATCCGATACGGAGCCATTGGTACTAAACTAGTATCAGGAATCAAATCAATTGCAAATTAAACCTCACACTCCGGCGGCAAATCACTTACATCATCAGGAAATACCTCAGGAAAATAACGAACTATTGACAATTCACCAATTTACAATGTTGCCATAAAAGCCAATAACACAACACCATCTTGCACAAACTCATTCACTTGCTTGGAAGACATAAACAAATATCTCTCAAAATTAGAATCAATAAAGATAATTATCTTGTAAAAATAGTTGATATAAACATGATTGGATTCCAACTGATTTATCCCAAGAACAACATCAAGTTGATCTAACGGAAGACACACTAAATCAAACCCAAAGTCTTTACCAAAAATACTCAACAGATAATTCAAACACACATATGAAGTAGTCACTGAACCCATAGCATGCGTATCAATAACCATACTTCCATTCATATCAGATAACTCAAAATTCAATCTCTTAACACAATCCAAAGAAATGAAATAATGTGTTGCACCAGTATCAATAATATCATTCAAAGGTGTACCATTAATAAATCACATACCTCAGATTAGTCTATCCTCAGTAGCAGTCTCAGAACTAGATAAAGCAAACACTTTTTCTCATGCGTGGTCATTCTTAGGCTTGTCACACTTGGAACCAATGTGACCTTTCTCACCATAGTTGTAGCAAGTCACACTCAAAAAACCTCTACAATCAGGAGACTGGTGACCTAGCTTGGCACACTTGAAACACTTCACATCAGCACTTATGCACTCAGGAGCACAATGTACTTAGACACCACACATGTAGCACCTAATCGGAGTAGAAGATCCTCCCCCACTTGGCTTCTTATCATCACCAACTCTCTGTTCCCTTTTACCAGTAGGAGTCACATACGACTTCCATATGAATTTCCCCTTTACCTTCTTGTCATGCAAAGCCTTATAGTGAGCAGCAATATCTTGCCTATCCTCATAATAGATCCTACTTTTGTTAACTAGCTCAGAAAATATAGTAATTTATTGATAACCTATAGCCTTCTTGATTTCAGGTCTTAAACCATTCATAAACTTAAGATAATTAGATCTCTCAACATTAGCAGTGTTATAATGAGGACAAAACTTAATCATCTCCTCAAACTTTGCAACATACTATTCCACAGTACCATTACCCTGCTTTATCTAAAGAAACTCAATCTCTTTCTTACCATGAACATATTCATGGAAATACTTCTCCAGAAATGCATCCCTAAAAAGTACCCAAGTAACGTCAATCCCTTCTTTATCAAATCTCTTAACAGTGTTGTTCCACCAATCATCAGCTTCCTTCTCAAGCATATGGGTACCAAACAGCATGTTCTGTGCATCAGAACAATTCATGACCCGAAAGATATTCTCAATTGCTTTTAGCCAAATCTGTGCCTTGTCAGGTTCATGAGCTCCTCCAAATATTTGTGGATTATTCCTGTGGAACCTCCCCAAACCATGAAATTCATCATATTTATTCCTGTTACTAGTATTGACGTGCGGATGTTGCCCAATCGCATCGGCCAACATATCTAACACCTCATCAATAGCATTGTCATTCCTTCCGGGAACCATCATCCTAGAATTCCAAACAACCAACAACATCAAATACAAAAAGGAAATAAACACATTAATAACCTGGCCAACTGATCGACCATGCTCTGATACCACTAATGTAACATCCCCTAAACCCCGCATATAATATATGGCATAAATCAGAGTAAATTAGCATGCACATCACAGAAGGGCGTCACATTTACTTTACAACCACAAATCTAGCACACTGGTTATATTTATAACACGCATTTAGAATCATGTTCCATACTATAACACATAAGAATCTCGCAGCAGAACAATTCTCAACTTAAAATAATAATACTAATGATTGAAATCCCATAATGACAATCATATCATAAATACTAGGCATTTAAGGCCAACATCACATACATCTCAGTCAAACATAAATATCTAGAGAGTATAACAACATCTCTAAAATTAACATGAATATCATAATCATTACATGAATCCAAAGGTTCCCCGTGTTACATAGACCCGAGCATGACTCACTACCTAAGAAAGCAGATAAATAGGAACTAGATCCTCTGTCTAATCCTCGCAGGGGTGCAACTAACTTTGGTACCTAAGCGATGTCGTATAAAAACATCATTCTAACAGAAGGGTGAGAATCCATATCATTATAGAAACATATAACAATAAGTAATACATAATAAACATACATCAAATGAATTTATCGCACTTCACATAATCATGTAATTAACATAATTCAACACCATTCACATGATTACATATACAACATTGCTCAACGATATAAGATTCAAGGATAATCAATCACAAATACCACATATGTAACATTCACACCAATATCACATAATGCACATCAATTTAACATTTCACATCGACGCATGTGACTCCAATGCAACTCAATGAAATATGCATGTGGTACCAAATTTTATCCTTATTGGTCCAACCGGGTCCATCCCTTAGACAGATAACCACCAATAAAAGCTCGATTCAGCCTTAAGCTTTCAAACCCCATTCGGCGTTTAGGTTTGGGAAAAGTCAACCATTCCCACGGAATTACCAAACATTGCCCCTTGACATAAATTATGCATGTACATGTGCACTTTAAACAATCACATGCAATTAAAATCATCCCTCAATCTTAATCATACAAGTATATTTCACATAATTCAACACATTTGAATTATCTTCACAAAATTTCACAACATACATATATCATGACATCAATCACATATAATGCATCCTCATAGCAGCAATCATCTCAATACATCATTATAACATCTAGCAAATAAGTAAAAACCATGTTATCTTCAATTAACATCAATTCCCAAAAATTACATACACAAATCAAGTGTCATGTTTCTCATCAAAATCCATCCAAAACCAATCCAAAACACATCGAATAAATTATTAAAATTCATGAAAATCAATGATAAATCATAACATGCAAGACACCTATCCAATCAAACAAAATAAAATATTTTTGTTCGTAGGGGACCGCGCTAAGCGCTCTGTATCCCGCTAAGCGCCCTCACGAAAAACCAGAAAAATCTCCTTGCGAAAAGAGAATCAAATCTAAAATATAATCAAATCATAAATAAAACAAAATAGTAAATTGCTAATTTGAGCCTGAAACAAACTTAAATGACTTGAAAATCTATATAACACTGCAACAGATTCTCAATACATTTATCTTTCTTTTGATGTACCGGAAACAGGTTCTAAAGAATTAGGTATGCATCAAAATAATCATTATGCTTTCTCACCTTTTTTTCATAATAAAAAAGATATATTTTATTGATTTGGAAAATAGAGAGTACGGGAGAAAAACAAGATAAAGTAAAAACAATCAAAACAAGTTTCCTAGAAGTGCCTAAGGGTTAGAAGAGGGTGTAAGTTTCTAAAGAATTTGCTTGAGCAAATCCGAAACGTTTATGTTGAAAGTTTCTTGTTTATAAAAATTTTCATTGACTCTTTCTTGTCCCCTTTTCAATTCTTTCAAGAGTTTGTAGAACAATGGATGTTTCTGAAGCATCTTATTCTGCCTTTCTCTTTGCTTCTAACGCCTGATATATCTCTTCTGCTTCTTGAACAATATTTTCTTGAATCTGGATATAGAGATTTTTTTATTCTTAAATCCTCTACAGCTATCCATCTGTTGAACTTGTTCCATTTTGAATTTACACTTGAAAAGTGGTGACTGACACTGGATTCTTCAGTGAGTTTATTGACTCTTCTCACTGCATTGTCCTTAAAGTTAGATATCACTTCATTGAAGTTAAGGATAGGCAGCTAAGGATCAGGATATGTTTCTTCATCATAAGTGGGTTAATTAGAAATCATTTCGAGAGAATCAGGTTGGTTGGTGGTGACTAAAAGATTATTGTCAGAAGAATGGCTATTAGAAATAGGTGTTGCATCTGACTGCGTGTTTTCTGCTTGAGTTGAAGTTTCTAAAATGGAAATAGTTGTGGTTGTGTCTCTAAAATTTGTTGGTTGAAAAGAGATTTTAGGAAGGAGTGTGGAAAAAGACATTTACAGATGATGTAGAAGCTAAATCTGGTGAAGATAAGGATGTAGAGAGTGTGAATGTTGGTGGTTTGAAAATGGTTTTAGGAGTGATTTGTGACGGGATTTAAGTTTTAGATATCTCAAGTGAATCAAAAATGGTAATTTCGGGAGATGGCATAGAAGTTGATGAAGTAATTTTTTTAGGATCAGAACAAGGAGTAGTAGAAATTTGAGAACATGAGGATTTACTAAGAGAATTAGAATGGGTTGCAGATGTTGACAACATTGGAAGTCTTTGCCTCTTTTCTGATGTCTCTTTCTTCTGAGAGGCTCCATGTTTTCTTTTTGATGATGACGCTTCACGTGGTGCATCCATGAGATCTTCAAAAGGAATCCCAGAAATTTCTACTCCACCATCCTTAAAGCCTTTCAAGTAGTGGGATACAACTTCGGGTGGATCAAGCTTAGTGAAAATAGGATATACAATCACTATCATCCTAGTATTTATCATGTTGTTGAAATCTGAGGACATACTTGGCAGAATTAAAGCTCATGCTCTATTGATAACTTTTAGGCTTCTTAGATTCTGACCGTTGAATTTGTTTTCAACTTTTGTATGAGCAACTTCCATAATTTTTAGAGTGCGTAAATTCCCAATAAGGCCATTTTCAGTTAGAATATCTGAAATAAGTCTGCTCAGTGAAATACAGATCTTTGTAGCGATTCCGGTTTCACTATTTCTCATCTCTATAACTATATCTCTCAGATAGTTGAAGAGAAGGTATGGTAGATGGACTTTTTCTCCCTTTATCAGATAATACAATATGTGTTTTTGATCAATGGTTACGTGATTTGATGCACTAGAAGCTGGTTCGGGATATATGCATCCTTGAATGATTTTGAACCATATCTTTAGATTCTTGGACAGATATTTACATCTAGAATATGATTTTCCTCTAGATGACCTTTGATTTCCTTCAGTGAAGATTGTAGGATTTTTTTCACGCTTCAGAAAGTGTGATTTTGACTTCATGCGATGAATCCTTTTTCCTCTGACATTTTCCATTCCAAGCAAGGTAGCTACAGATTTTTCTATGATCACAACCTTTTCTCCTAGAACATGCAATACTATGTATTTTTTCCTGCTTTTGCTTGTCTCCAAAAATATTTTACAAGTTTAGTGTAAACAGGTCCATGGAGACGTCGAAAATAGATTCCCCATCCTTGAATGTTCAATTCCTTTGTTAAATCCATGTCGTTTGCTTTCAATTCTCAAAATCCACTAGCAGTTCACAAAGAACTTCTAGTTGATCAGCTGGTGTAGATAAATGAATGTGTCTAGGACGATCAAGTATGTGAGGTTGTTTAAGAGGTGGTTGAAAGGTTATCAGGGATTGCCATAGTGAAGAAGATTTTGGAGGTGGTGTACTTGAACACACTTGATGACATGATTTTTATTTTTTTTCAAGTTCTTGATAGAACTTAAAGACTTCTTATTGTTGGGCATCCATGGTGGAAGAAAAGGATTAAGAGAATTTGGGGTTTTAGAATAAGGGTTTTAAGATGTAGGTTGTGAAGTGAATAGTGTGAATGTGAGAAGCGTGAATATTTTTTTATAACAAAGAGAGGATATTGAAACGATGGAACCGTACAAAATGGTAGGGTAATTATGACTTTAAACCTAAAATCCAGACATTACATCGCTCTTAGATGTCAATCAAACGGTACATTTTGACAGGTGTCGATATGAGTCACGGCCATTCGTTTGAGATGACATGCATGTTACGGTTCTCGATAATCAGGAAAAACCAAAAGGTTTCTGATTTGAGTTATTTGTGATTAAGATATCTTCTAACTTCTAACTTTTAGAAGTGTTTAGACCAACAAATTAGAGCATTTAAAGAATAAATTATTTCTAACCTGTTTTTTTAATACTTTTTTTATTCATTCTATATTTTATTTTTGAATCCTTCTGACGCATAAGACCCAGCATTTTAGATTCCAAGTTTTGGAACATATGCTTTCTTCTTGTTGTGTGTTACAAGCATCCAAAGTCTAGGTGCCATGATTGGTGTTTTAACTTTGCTACTTACGACAAATGCACGAGCTACCTGCTGGTGACTAACAACAATGATAATCTGTTAGTGATCCATTAAGAGTTATGGCTTACCCGGTCCCTGTTGTACCCCAAAATTTTCCCTTTCATTTCTCAAGAAATCTCTCATAAGATCTCCTTTGATTCAAGACTACACAAGGTTTGATCAGCTTAAGACACCTCCTCAAACACTGACAACTCAAAATTAGGGTTTGAGTTTGTACAAAGATAATTTAACTTATGATGCCTTATATGACTTTCATGGATCACTTTGGATCCCCAAGATTTCTCATGTCAAGTTTCAAGCTTTGGATCACATCTTTGCTCAGTCAGTTGATCAGTTAACCTAAAATTAACTATATTAGGAAAAAGTCAACTATGGTAAATTTGTAGTCAAACTTCATAATTTTTTATCCATATCAATATTGTGAACTCATATATGTCAATTGATCAAGTTTGGATCACAATTCTTCAAAGAAATTTGATCAGAACACCAAAAGGGCAAAATGGTCAAAATTAGGGTTTTGATTGAGAAGACTCAGTTCTTGACTTTTGACTAAGAAAATGACTTATTGGTTTAAGACATGATCTCAAGGATTAAAATGAACCATATTGAACTAATTTCATAATTCAAATCACCTCTCAAGATCATTGGATTGACAGATGAATTTCAGTCAACTAATGAAAAGTCAATTGTACACTGAAAAGTCAAACTTTGACTTTTTGATCAAAATCAAGTTTCAAAAATTATATTTCATCAAGACATGTCAAAATATGAAATTTATTCATCAAGAAATTAAAAAGTCAAAGTTATCTTTGAAAAGTCAAAATTCTAGGACTTAGAAATTTTTCTAAGTGTTAGAAAGTTAACATTTCTTCATAACTTTGTGCCAAATTTCCACCATAATGCAAGATGATTCTAGGAAAACTTCCAACATGAAATTTGTAGATCTCAATGAGATCTAAAACATTGTGGGGCAGAATTTTTTCTAGAAATTCTTGGATTCCAAGTTATGAATTTATGAAGACATGTCCATGAAACTAAAAGACTTAGTGAAATTTTGCCCTAGTTAGGCATATTTTGGTACTAACTTCATAGTAACTTTTCACATGGTTCCAATTTTATTATTCAAAAATGTCCAACATAAAGGTTATATAGGATGTTACAAGCTTTCCAAAATGTCCAAGAACTCATCAAGAACATACTTGAGCTAAGATAATCGAAGGCAACAAGTTAGGGTTTCAAACTTGTTTTGCAAGACATATTTTGTGATGAACATGAACCAAATCCATAGCCATGCTGCATAATCCTCAGTTTGCAGGCCCCAAAATTGTTTTTCACTCCATAATTAATGGTTTACACAACTGATTATACCATTATCCAAGTGTTTCAAGCTTTGTCCAAACCAATTTTCCATTTTGGGAAGAAAGTTCACACTTCCATTTTGGAAAAGTGGCTTTAATCATAATGTCAACTCTTCTTGAGCCCATACATTGTTGCTTATGACTCTAAAACATTTCAAATAAATAAGCAACATATCTACAACCTGCTAACCACCCTACAAATCCTTGTACTTCACATTGAAACCATGTTTGTCAACTTTGCTTCAAAATCAAGTAACCAAGCCATAACATGTGATTTCAAATTCTGAGTTATTTCAAGTCTCAAAACCTTTTGCCTATAAGTAAATACACTATTTGCAAGCTAAGGGACGAATGCTTAAGCCCTCAAACCCTCTCAAAGTCGGGATTGCATAAACAACATCCATTGTTGCACTTTCTGGCCAGAAATCCCAAACACCCAATCCACTCGTGCGTTTCTTGGCCTTTCACTTCCAAAAGTTTCTAAACATAATCTACAAACAATCCCACACCCTGTTACACAACTGTAACATCTCCATCACCTTCCTCCATAACCAAAAAATAGAGCTTGCATCCTGACTTCTCTAGCACGACTCAAGCACTCCCAGCATCAAGTAAGGGTTGCATTAGCTTCCTGGGAACTTGAAGAAGCTAACCTGATCATCACCATCAGTTGAAATAAGCTCAAACCCATTTCACGATTTCCAGTTTTTTAGGTATTTTTCTGAACTTTCATCTCTTCATTTAGGCATTGTTAGGCTTGCATTTTCAAAGATAAAATGTAAATATCATTGCCCTGAAGCTGTACATATCCATAGTTTTCATTTATTTTGCCTGGGCTTAGAGAATTTTAAGTTTGAATCTCTAAAAAAAGTTAGGTCAGGATTTGGTACTTTTAGAAATACATGCTCGTCTTTGATTGTTAGTCCAAATTGTTTACATTTCTAAAATCCTGGTAAAATTTCTAACAAGTTTGACGTTGGAAGTTTTGAGAATGGATGAGAAATGAATGAGATACAGGGACCCTGGCTCGAGGTTGAAGATGAAGTTCATTTCTAGGAATGGATTTGTAATATATATTTATGGTTTTGTTTAAGTTAACGGATGTATAGTCACCCCAGTGGTAAGGCAACACACGTTTATGGTCAAGGGCATGGGTTCAAGCCCCAACGCTGTCATTTTGCTCCTTTTCTCAACATTTTCTCTCTTTTTTGCTCCAAACATGCGCGCCTGGGCCTCTTTTGACGGGCTTTTTGTTCTTTTACTTATTCTGATCCCCTGTTTCCTTTTGACAATGTAGCCTATTTCATTTTATTTTATTTTGTTTTTATGTTTACAAAAACACTAATGGGCCAGACAAAAAAACATTAAATCTGTTTTACTTTAAATACTATACCCAAAACTGTTTTACACCCTCTAACCTCATTTTTATATTTTTATTTTATTTTCATTTTCTTTATTTTTATTATCATTAATATTAATATTAATATTATTATTATTAATAAAAAGACGAAAATATTTTATTTATTATACTGTATACTTATTTTAATTTTCAATACAAAAAGACAAAACATTTTTCTTATAAAAACTTAATTTCATAATTAGATTTAGGTTTAGTTATTTTCTTTTTAATTAAAATTAACTTAGAATTTAGGTTTTCTTTTAATTAATTAATTTCCATACTATTTTGATTAAACTTAAAACCTTTTCTAAAAAAAACCTAAAAATGCTTTTATTTCTTTTAAACTAGGGTTTAATTTTACTTATTTTAATTAATTATTTTCTTTTAGATAATTAGGTTAAAACCAAGGCTCTTTCTTAACAAAATCCAAACAAAAATCCATTTCTTTTCCATTTATATCCTTGTACATTATATTCCTTTCAATTCTTGTACATTATTCAAGTTTCAATATGGTTGTAATAGATAATTAGGTTTAATTTCTTATAATCCCCATTTTTAAATTTGTATACCCCATCCCCAAATGATGTAATAGCGTGGTAAATTTACTTTCGACAATTTATCGCTTTCATATCAATGCTAGTAAATTAGGGTTTGTATGCAAAGATAAAATCAATGCTTAGAGAACCCTAATTCAAGATAAACCAAGCATGAAAAAATAAACACACTATTCACACATGCACCCCTAGGGTTAACTCCACTTGTTGCCTAAAAATGGTCATGTTATGCATGTGAGACATCTTAGCAAAAACAATCAAAAATACAAGATCGTAGTCCCTCGACGATGCTACGAATGTTTCCTTATAAATGATCTTAGTCCCTCAAGAGAAATGCTAAAATATCTCACAACATTGTTACCGTGACTATACGATGACCCGCGCCCGTCCCTTTACATCCAAAGATAAGGCTTCTTACCAATCAATGGTAAGATAGAAATATCAAAAGAAAAGAGAGAAATGAACAAAAGACTTATGAGTAGGTAGAAACGTTCTTAGTTGCTTGCTCACTTTCAAAACAAACACACACCAAACACTTTCAAAACAAACACACACCAAACACTTTCAAAACATGAAATATTTTCAAAAGTCCAACACTTTGTATACGTTCTTACAAAACAAGAACCATTACAAATTTTGCCTAAACGAAGGCGCCTTTTCAAAAATACTTTCAAAAACCACCACAAAGCATATTTTCAAACAAAGTAAGTGATCTAGCAAGAAACTAAGAGCCCATAGGTAACTATGGATAAAAAGGGTTCTAACACCGTCCCTTTTCATAATCTACCCCCCGAACTCAAGAAAATAATCTCAAAGGTCTTTCCTGTTCTTTTCACCTTTTCCTTATTGGATAAAAGAAAAGTCGGTGGTGGCTCTTGATATCCGCAATATTTGCAATAAAACACAAAACATACCAAGTCAGTTCTCTCACCGTATTACAGTCCCCTAAGAGATATAATAATCATTTACTCCTTAAAGCTTCTTACCTACCTGGTACCTTGAAGGATATTTCTCTATGCCTTAGAAAATGACTTTAATTAACTACCCATTGAAAACTGCATTTACAAGTTTGCTTCTCACAAGAGGATTACACAGAAGTTTAAGTACAGATTGTTTAACACAAATATGATCTACAACTCTTATGTTCAAACAATTTATAAAAGTAACACAATAATGAACAACAACTCTTGTGTTTTAATGAATAGTAATATCAGCACTATATGAGCAAAAACTCTATTGTTCTAGCAAATGATAATGTTAACACAGTAATAAGCAACAACTCTTGTGTTTTTTTATCTTTTCTTTTCTTTGCTCTTTTTCTTTTTCTTTGCTCTTTTTCTTTTTCTTTGCTTTTTTTATTTGATTTTGGCAGCATTATTGTTCTTGTTCTCTAGTCTTACAATTTTCAAATGAAATAGTTGATTCTTTATATAGGCGTTGAGGAAGTAGACCGTTGTAGTAGTACACACGTCACTTTCATTTTTCCAACTGCCATAACGGTAGGAATTGATCATGGGAGACAAATAGTACACAGTACATCCATTTGAGAGGAATGTGTAATTGTACCTTTGTACTAACTCTTCTTGCGCTTGTTTCTGGTGATATTGTCTTCTAATGAAGTAGATAAGCTTAAGAAGATATCATCTTGATCTTGTCTTTTAATGGACTATATGATGTGTAGAAGTGATGATTCCATAAGATATAACTTTTCGTTGATCTGTCTTCTAATGAAGTAGTTATAATGTAAAGTTATGTGCACATATTCCACAAAGTTCCCAAGTCTTCAGAATCTTGACTTTGTCTTCAGAATTAGAAGCAACAGCTTTTCTGATGAACAAATCTTGACTTCTGAATCTGAGGTAGAAGCTTTCCTTTGACTTGTTCAGAACCTTGACTTTGTCTTCAGAGTTACAAGCAAAAACTCCTCTGATGAAAAAATCTCGACTTCTAGTCTTTAACTTGTAAGCTTATTTTTGTGCAATCTTGTTTTCTGATCTTGGAGCAGCATCTCTAACATAGTTCTTTCTTCTTGAATACTTGTGACTTCAAAAGAAGCAGCTTATTTGAGAAGTACACGGGAGATCCTCTTTCTAGCGAACATTCAACATTCTTCAAAACTACTGAAGTTACTTCTGAATCAAATGAAATAGTCTTCTAATGCGTGGTTGGTGTATTTCTGATGATTCTCTAGACAATAGTCCTGAATCAATTAGAACTTATAATATGCAAACTCAAGAAACTATTAGAAACAAAATTATTTACATATAAAATGTATGTATTGTTATCATCAAAATCCAGATATTAAACATAAGATCCAAATCTTGTTCTAACAGATATCTTCTCCCACATTGTACTTCTTCAACATTTGTTTCATCCATAATAGTTGCGTACAACTACTCCCTGCAAATATATATTCAGCCTCGAGTGTTGATAATGAGACACAACTTTGCTTCTTATTGAACCAAGATATTAAGTTGTTCCCAAGAAAGAAACATCAACCACATGTTCTCTTCCTATAATTTACACTTCCACCCAATCAACATCATAATATCCAACTAGTATTGAGTTAATGGCATGTGACTAAAGTATATCATGGTCACATGTCCCATTGACATACCTCAAGATTCGCTTTACTTGAGCAAGGTAGTTGGCTTCGGATTTTGCTTGAAATCTTGCATATGCCCCTACATAGAAAGTGATGACGGGTCTGCTAGCTGTGAGGTAGAGAAAACTACCAATCATGCTTCTATGTAAGCTTTGATCCACATCAACTCCATTTTCATATTTGATCACTTTCACATTTCTATGAATAAAAGTTTTTTTATAGGTTTCATTATCAAGTCCAAACTTCTTCAATATACTATTCCCATACTTGATTTGAGAAACAAAGATGCAATCTTCCATTTTCTTAACTAGAAGACCAAGAAAATATGTGAGTTCTCCTACAAGACTCATATCAAATTTAGACTTCATTTTTTGGATAAAAAGCTCCACCATGGAGTCTGATATCCCACCAAATACAATATTATAAACATAAATTTGTGCTACCATGATTTTTCCTCCATCTATTTTCACAAATAGAATTTTGTTTATTCCTCCTCTTTTTAGCCATTGTTGATCAGAAAATTTTCCACTCTTTCATACCAAGATCTTGGGGCTTGCTTTAAATCATAAAGAGCTTTATTTAACTTGTACACATGGCCTGGGAAATTGAAGCAATCGGAAGCCCTAGGGAATAACAATCACTGAACCTAGAATAAAAACACAAGGTTGCAAGCGCAAAAACCTATCTGATAAGCTTTATAGTCCACCATGAATAAAGAAAACTTCAAATTTTGTTATATGAAAGATAATCTCCTTACGGACACGTCAAAGGTCTTTAAACACATAAAACAAATAAATCCAATGGGTTTTAAGAGACCCTAATGGACTTTTAATCTAAAACATAATCAAATCTTTTAATCTAAAACAAAATCAAATCTTTTAATCTAAAACAAAATCAAATCTAAAATATAACCAATCCTAAATAGAATCAAATCCAAAATAGAATCAATCCTAAATAGAATCAAATCTTAAATAGAATCAAATCAAAAATAGAATCAAATCCTAAATAAAACAAAATAGTAAATTGCTAATTTCGGGCCGGAAACGAACTTAAATTACTTAAAAATCTATATAAAACTGCATAGATGTGAGTTAAACTCTTGGTCGATTTCCATTTCTATCATACCCCAAATTTTTCCTACCTATTTTACTTTTATCTGGTTTAGGCTTCGCAGTTCATTTGCATCATTTCCACTAGATCATTCACATATCATACATTTCTAAGGAATGGGTTCAGAATCAGAGGTTGTGCCAATTAGGGTTTCCATTGGTTTGAGATTTCCTCAGTTAAAATGAAGGTAGACTCATCTGGTTTTTCTCTTCAGCAGTGGACTTTTGAATTAGGGTTTTGATATTGTGACTATCTTGAGCATTATTTCCTAGATATCTAAGGTTTTTCCCCTCCATCATTGTGAGCATTCTCTTTACTGAGGATCATCAAACCATTTTCTTCATTCAATGTGCACCTCAGATGGATTAGGGTTTTGCATCCTTCATGTATGGATTGGTTGAAGTCCATCAATGCAGATGTTAGGGTTGTCACTTGTATGTTTTCAAGGGTTTATTAATGGTTTCAATCAAGATCCTAATTTAGGGTTTATTTCTCTGTGATTATCAAAAGACTGGTCCGCTGGTTCTTCCTTTGTTCGTTGGACTTTGGATTAGGGTTTTTACTCATGTTCATTCTAGATCCTTTCTCTCATAAAGAGAGAAGACCATCTTTTCAAGTTACTTCAAGAAGCAAGTGATTATGGTTGTTCCTTGTTGATGTTATGGTTTCCTTCAATACTTCAAAGGAGGATCTTATTAGTTAGGTTCATTAGAATTCATACTTCAAGCCTTAACCTTCTACAAGATTCCTCAAGGCAGTGCCTTTATCAAGATGGTGTATTTAGGGATTGAGTCGAGCTATGGTGTAAAGGAGAAGTTGTGGGACTTAAATTTCAAGATAGATTAGATTTGGGGACTTGAAGTTAGAGGTTGGTCCATAAGATACAAAGGGGTTTGAATGAAATTGAAATTTGGATTTTTAATACGGTGGGAGAACTGACTTGGTTTTTGCGTTTTATCGCAAATGTTGTGGATAACAAGAGTCACCACCGACTTTTATTTTATCCAATAAGGAAAGGGTGAAAAGAACAAGAAAGACCTTTGAGAGTTTTCTGATTTCGGGGGTAGATTATGAAAAGGGAAGGTGTTAGCACCCTTTTCATTCGTAGTTATCTACGGGCTCTTAATCGCTAGCTCACTTTGTTTAAAATACTTTGTGTGTATGTGTTCGAAAATATTTTGAAAAACGCCTAAGTATGGAAAACTTTTAATGATTCTTGTATCAGTTAAGAATGCGTACAAAGCGTATGTTTTTGAAAATATTTCAGAAGAAGTGTTTGTGAAAAAGATATTTGTTTTATTTTTGTGTGAGCCAGCGATTAACAGTATTCTACCCTTACTCAAAAGTATTTCGTGCTATTTTCCTTCTCCTTTAGATAGTGCTATCCTACCATTAGTTAGTAGGAAGCCCTATCGTTGGATGTGAAGGGACAAGCATAGGGTCATCTTTATGGTCATAGAAGAAAACCTGTAGGGATACCTTAGTAATTCGAAGGGACTGCCATCATATATTTGTAGGTAACATCAAGAGACAAGATCATTTCTCATAGGCAACTCGATGGACATCGTGGGACTATGATATTTATGATGATTTTAACCGAGGGTCTTTGCTAAGGATATCCCTACGTTCGAGGGACATGACCATGTTTCCGAAGGAAACAAGTGAGGTCACCCTAGAGGTGCACATGTGAAAAGTGATTCAATTCAGTTATTTATCTTGTATTTAGGGTTATCTAACAGTTGGTTTTAGATCTTGTCATACATGCCTAGTTACTATACAATTATACATACATACAAGCATACATAATATAGGTGCGGAAAGTAAAGTGCGGGAAATAAAAATCCTACGCTATTACAAGGCTTCGGGAGCGGGGGTACAAACCATAAAATTGAGGAAAAGAGAGTAAACCCTAATTTAAACTATTACAAACCATAGCAGGTACATAATTGGGGAAAAAACTAATGCGAAAATAATAAAGCGCGCGGAGCAGTAAAAGGAGAAAATCATATGATGATAAAATTCTGATAATAAACCTAAAGTCTAATTGATTATTATTGATAAAAAAAGAATTGATTAATTAAGCAAAACCCTAAGTTCTAAGTTGATTTTAAATTAATTGAGAAAACCTAAAAAGTTAAATTAGGGTTGATTAAATAAAAAAATTAAATTGATTAACTAAAAAACCTAAAATTAAATTGACCTAGAATTAAATTATTTGAGTTTATTGAAAAAAAGGTTTTATGTTAGGGTTTATTAAAAAATATTTCTTAAAGAAAAGGTTTTATAAAAGATCAAAGAAAAAAAGAGTGAGAAATAGAAAATAAACAAAAGAGTAGGGGTGGGTGTTGTAGCAACTGGATTTTTAGTCAGGAGTCACCACTATTAGTTTTTATCCTAGGGAAGGGAATCTAACAGAAAACCCTAATTCGCAGACAAAGATTCTAGGTTTCGGACTCAATTAGACGAAAGGAAGGTGTTAGGCACCTTTCATCCACCTTGTTCACAAGGATATTAAGCTCTAGGTTTAGGTTCGGGATAGACAGGGTTTTAAGTTTTAATTAGCAAGACTCGCCACGATTTTAGATCGCGTGCCTACGTATCCTCTTATGAGGAATCAAAGTCCCAATTCGTAGTTCGTATTTGGTTGGTGTTTTTTATGGATCACGCAAAATTGCTTTCGAATTAATCCTTGAACTTTGCCTGGATTATAAATTGAGTGATTGTAGACGTGGTTCGCAGTTAGTTTGAAATTAATTCTCTTTAATCTTTTTTCGAAAATATCTTGTAGTTTTTGTTAGGTTAGTAAAAAACGTTTGAATTACTGGTTAGCCGTTTTGAGACGTAAGGTGGGGAGTCTGATATAGTCTCCTCACCACGTGGTCAGATATTGACTTCGTGTTGCTTGTTATGAAGAATGCGGAGGAAGTCTGGTATAGTCTTCCTCACCACGTGGCCAGATATTGGCCACGTGTCGCTTACAGATGGTGAATTTGGTAGTTGCGTGGATTTTAACTATTATTTTAATAAATATTAAATTAATTTTAATTATGAAAATACTAGGCTTAAGTACAAATAAATGATGTAACTCTTAACTAATAATTAACCTAATTAACTAAATAGTCTAATTAGCCTAATAATAATAAAAGACATTTTTTGTATTTTTGTATTGTTTAGCCTTTTTGTATTTCTTTTTTTGATAATGGAAATTAAGCTAAGTAATCAAAACTAATTAGATTATCTCAAATTAATTAACTTAATAAAGTTACACTAATTAACCAAAAAAAACTAATCTAATTAGAACTATATAATTTAATAAATCAAGAGAAATTAGTTAATAGAACTTAGGGGCATAAAGAAGATTCAACGGGTGTAAAATAGAAAGCTTAGGCCCAATATGAAAAAAGGAAATTGAATTCACATAACATGGAATCATGTATAATGCACAACATTATTAGAAGATACAGTAAAACAAAGCATAATAGAACTCTAAACGTGGCATTATTATAAGATAAAAAAACAAAACAAAACTTTATAGATATGATACTGCCATACCCATTTTCTTTTTCTCTCTATTAAACAAAACTTGATGTTGTGGAAATTGTGAATATTTCTGGTCAAATTTTTGATAAGTTTTTAAGGTTATTTATAAGTGAAAAAAATTAGGTTAAAATTCAAAAAAGGAAGTATCCAACACCCAAAATCCAAATTCTCATCTTGGCCAGTAAAATTAAGAATTTGGACATATTTGCGTCCCGGTGTAAAATTTGATATAGAGCAAAATTGATCTGGAAAGATTTTATTTATTTATAAGATATTTTGACTATTTCTTAAATAAAATTAATATTTAAATAAAAAATAATATTTTAAAAATACAATAAATAAATAAATAAGAAAATAATAATTTAATAATAAAAAAATATGATTTTTGTGGTTTAGAAAATGAAAATAAAGTTTGTAATAATAAACAACAAAAATAACCAAAGTGCACCAAGTGAGATTCTATTTATAAGATTTTATTTATTTATAAGATATTTTAATTATTTTTTAAATAAAATTAATATTTTTATAAAAAATAATATTTTCAAAATATAATAAATAAATAAATACGAAAATAATAATTTAATAATAAAAAATATGATTTTTGTGGTTTAGAAAATGAAAATAAAGTTATTTATAAGATTTTATTTATTTATAAGATATTTTAACTATTTTTTAAATAAAATTAATATTTTAATAAAAAATAATATTTTCAAAATATAATAAATAAATATAATAAAGTTTGTAATAATAATCAGCAAAAATAACCAAAGTGCACCAAGTGAGATTTGAACCCATGACTTTCTATTTGTCAGTCTTTCTCTCCTACCAACTGTGCTATGCTACTTATTCAAAAGTATAAAGCCAAATGAAAGTATATGACAGTAAACAATTATTTGTTATTTTTACGAATAATTATTATATTTTTAAACAGACTTGAAAGCGAATTTTTATTAAAAACCTCATAATGTTAATATAATTAAATCAAAGGAATTTATATCTGTAAAACCCAAATTAGAAAATAAGTTTGACGGTAGCAATAAGGCGGACAAATTTAATTTCAACCTCCCTTTTACCAACGACCATTTAATAATTTAGAATTTATAGTTACTCCATTAATTTCCATTTACGAATCGCATGGGCCAATGACCAACGTGTCTCGCGAATGGATTCACGGATACGCGAGTCTTTCTGATTTAGAAAGCCTTGTTTTCCTAAATTAAAGGTACACCCCTGATTGACTTAAATATTAAGAATGAGCCATCAGATATTGCTGTACCACCCTTAGTTAAACGCTTCTTTATTATTCTAATCTTGGAAGATAAAATCATCGGGGGCAGGACAAATTTGGGTTACGACAGGTGTTGAACCCACACCCTTAAGCTTTCTCCACGCATAGCATGCCACCAGGCCAAGCGCTAGTTGGTGTCAAAACAACAGGTTCAACGCATTATATGATAACCCTGCAAAAAATATAAAATATGAGAATTTTGGAAAAATCAGGGATCGAAACCGTGACCTGGGAGAGAAGTGATTTAGCGCGCGTGTTTCTGCCATTGGGTGGCCATACATCCATTAAATTATGTCAATCAATAAATATATAATATAAAACAAATTCCAAAAGTCAGACAACACCAAAACGCGCGCCTGAGTAGGGCCCTTATATTTTTAATGGACCAATCAGGAGACTTCATTGTGCCATTCCTTTTCAACCACTAGTCAAACCACCCTGGACGGTGGTTCTGGTCACCTTCTCCGATTGTACCAAAATCCAAACCTGCAAAATTCAATCAAAGCGAAAAAGAAAATAACCCTAATTGACTAATTAAGGTCCTGCAATTTCAATGGCATGGTCAGCTTGGTCTAAAAACAATCGCATTAAGAGATTTGAAGCTTCAAAAGCTTTGTGCCCTAACAATGGAACGCTTCTGTTTCTGCACCAAACCTTGCAAGCAATACGTCAAAACAATTCCAAACATTAATATGAACATGAATGTATGCATCGAATTCATTTAAATAATGTGAATTGAGAGTTTGAAATCAAGAAATACTACCCAACCGGTGCAACCTTGATGGCATGTTCTGGGATGCTTCAAGCTTCAAGAATGGTTGAAACGGAGCCCTGAGACCTTCAGGAGGCTAATGGAAGGCTCAAAATTGATTGAAACTCACTGGAGAATAGGGTTTGTATTTGCCCTAATCTTTGGAAATTTGATAATTTTGCTAGGGTTTTTTGAGGCAGCTTTCACGTGTCTTTTGCATCTGATGTGGTTAGGTATATATAGGACATGAGATTAGGTTAACAAAAGTGGGAGGAATCATGCATGACTTTGAGAAAAACATTTGATTTAGAATTATGTGAAACTTGTTATTTTTGGCTCAATCTTGCACCAATTAACCTTGCACGAATTTGACAGCTTGCACATGTAATCTTGGGCCTCCAACATGACTGAAATCAAAAGCCATGTGCCTTAGTCCATTACTTTTATACTTTATTTGATTTATTTTGAGTTTAATTCAATAAAAATCAAAAGAAATAAAATATAATACATGAATAGACTTAGGGGTCCTTAAACATGTCATGAACACGCTTGGATCTGAAAACTTAGGCCCAATAGCCCAAAATTACAAATTTGCTCAATTTTGGACTTCATGCATTTGCTCAAAATTTCCCAACTTGTAATGGCCATAACTCTCTCAATTTTTATCTTGTAAAGGTGATCTTTGACTTTTTGGAAATCCCAAGATTTCCTCTACAATCTATATGTTGATTGTTTTTGCTTTTGAATACTTTATCTTGATGTAAGTTGTCTTGAAAAAAAGTGTCTTTTTTGTTGACTTTTGAATGACCTATAATGTATTGGCTTATATCTCTCAAATGATGCATTTTTTGGACTTGAGATTCAAGAGACAAAATTGTAGAGAATTAAATTCCTTCAAAATGAGCTTTTGTTGGGGAAAAGTTGATGAAGCATGTGAAAGTTATGCTTGGTCAAAGTTCAGTTGACTTCTCCTAATGAAACCCTAATTTGGTAACCTTTGACTTTTGATGATTTGAGGGATTTTCTTGAGTAATCATGATTAATCCTTAATCAAATAATGAATATGGATTCAAAATGTTGATTTTGACCAAAAATCTTGAAGTTTGACTGTATGTTGACCATAGTTGACTTTTTACCCAATACAGTTGATTTTCAGTCATCTGAGCCATTGACTGAGAAAACTTGTGATAAAAGGCTTGAAACTTGACATGAGCATTCTTAGGGACATATGAAGAACCATGAAAACCACTTGAGACCTTTAAAACCCAAATTTCCTCGTGAAAGATAAAACCCTAATTGTGGACCCATTGCTTAGAAGGAGAAATTATTTGATCAATTCTTGAGCAAACTTGAACAAATGAGGACCTTTGGAGAATGTCTTGATGAAAATGAGAGGGAAACTTTTGGGGTACAACATCTTCCCCTGTTCAATCTTCTTAAACTTTAAGAGTTAGATTGGTATGTCCGCCATTCGTGACTTGAAGGTAGAAGATGATTGAACACTTAAGTGCCCCAAAATTTACACTCGCATTTGTAGTCAGTAACATTATTGGTTGATAATATTGCTTGAATGGGCTTATATATGCCATTCAGAGAGGTGTCGGAGAGTCATCAAAGATGGGTTTATAGATGCCATCCAAAGTAGTTGTTGATAGGAGTACCAGAACGAGTCTACGCTCAACTTGATATGATTGAAATGTTTTTCAGGATGAAGATCTGAAGGAAATGCTTTTCAGAATTCAGTCTTCTGAAGGGAAGTGTTTGTCATGCAGATAGTCGCCCTGTCCTATTTCTAGAATTTATCTATAATCTGTTTTTGTTGGTAAACCCGTCCTGTTTCAGGAGTACATACCACCTGGTGATAAAGATAGTGGCCCCGTCCTATTTCGGGAATTGATCTTCACCTGGTCATAAAGATAGAAAGATAGTTTCCCCATCCTGTTTCGGGAGTTAATATTTGCTTGGTTGTATAAATAGTTTCCTTGTTCTATTTCAGGAGTTAATCTTTAACATGTTCATATAGATAGTCGCCTCGTCCTGTTTTGAGAATTGATCTACAATTTGCTTTCACAGATAGTTGCCATGTCTTATTTCAGGAATTAATATATGTCTGGTCATCCAGATAGTTGCCCCGTCTTGTTTTGGGAATTGACCTGGGACCTTCTTTTTTTTGTCGTAGATATAGTTGCCTTGTCTTGTTTTGGGAATTAATCTTCGACCTTTTTATGTAGATAGTCGCCCCGTCCTGTTTCAAAAATTGATCTACAATTTGTTTTCACAGATAGTTGCCTTGTCTTGTTTCAGGAATTAATTTGTGTCTGGTCATCCAGATAGTTGCCTCGTCTTGTTTCGGGAATTAACTTGGGACTTGCTTTAAAAATTGTTGGTCATACTTATCTGTTTGTAGATTTTACCTGAAAAGATAAAGGGTTAGTTGTATGCAATGTCATGATGTATGAAATTCATTCTGTAATGATGTTCCCAAAGTAAATGAGAGTATTATATATGTGTTCCGTATGCATATGATATGATATTTGTAAATGATGTATGGATATGGGATGTCGTTGAAGCGTATCGGCAGCTTCGTATAATGTTTCTGACTGAGGAAAATAAATCCTTGATTATTGTTGGGGATGAAGAATATTTGTAATCCTCAATCTTTGTTTAGAATGTTTCTGCTGGGAATTCCTACTTTCTGTTTGAGGAAACTCCCCTGGGGAATTTGACTTCTATTTAGGGAGAAGAGTTCAGGCACATCGGTCATTCATCACTATACTGGGGAATTTAATTCTTATATACCTTGACTGGGGATAAAAGAGATGGAAGACCTTTCGCGGTGCTTCCTGGCTGAGTTTTCGATATGGATGTCGACTCGTCTGGGGAGGATGAGATTAACTTATAGCTGGTCTGGTTTCGGATTCCGTAGAAACTCTTTGGGGATGGAAATCTGGACTACCCTTTGCTGGTGAGAGAAATTTTTTCGGTGATTTGTAGTAGTCAAAAGGATAGACTCAAGATGAGGAAATTGTATCCTATTATGGAAATAAACCTTGTTGGGGAAATAAACCATGCTGGATAAACACTCTGCTTAGGAAATAAACTTGTTGGAGGAATATATTCTGCTGAGGAAATGAGCCCTGATGGAGAAGAGAATTTTGTTGAGGAAATGAACCTTTTGGAGAAGAGAATTTTGTTGGAGAAATAAACTCAGTTGGGGAGGAGAATTTCTATGAACCGTACTGGTGACACATTCTTTGACGAGGATTGGGACTCCGTAGGTTGGCGATATTGTCGGGGAAAAGATCATACTCCTTTGTCCGTAAGGGGGGTCTGTTGGTGAGTATGATTGGGGTATTTCGGACTTGCGGGTGTTGTACCCCAAATTTTGACCTAAGACGTCGTCTCCTATCTGCATCTTTACATTACATTTGTTTTGATCCATCGATTTTAAAATTCATGACTTTTTCAAGCCAAGAGCTATTTATGCTGAACATTAAATCATTTAATCGATTCGTGCAAAAAATGATGTTTATTAATTATCTATTATCTAAAATTTAAATAATTGAAATTCATTTTTGATTATTATTTAGTTTAAAGATGTATGGATAATAAAATAAACATCAGAGAAGAGGCGCATTAATTGTGTGGACAGTATTTATTTATTACTCATTATTTTAAATTTAAGTAACTAGAATTTATTCTTAGTTATTACATAATTTAAAGGTTATGAATAATATAATAAGCATTCAAAAAAGTTCATTGGTCAATAACGATTGTTTAATCATTCGTCGTTCTAAGTTAAATAATTGAAACCCTGTTTTAATTATTATAATTTAGTTGGGAATGATGAATTAAATAACCGAAGATATTAGTTGATCAATGATAATTATTATTTATCTGTTTATTATTTTGAATGTAGGTAATTGAAAATTTGTTTTCAATTATTATTCGTTTGGAGAAATAATAAACGATAAACAAATAAAGAAGAAGAATTTAATGGACACATAGTTTTCTTTTATTCATTTTCTTATTGTACAAGTTATTATGTAAATATTGTATATATTACAGTAAATTACAATAATGAATTGACAAAAACTAAAATGAAATAAAAAAAACTAATCTATCTTAATTCTAAAGCTTCCGATCCAATGCGTTTTGTCCGCTCATTTAATGTTACCTGCACAATTAAAAGAAAAGAATTAGAATTCGAATAAATAATTAAATGCAGAAAATAAATTTAATGTTTATCATTAAATGTAATGGCCGGAATCAGTTACTATTTTTTTTTGCAAATCACGGGATTACTCCCGGTTCACAAAAAAAAGAAAAGAATTTTAAAGCATATGCACAAGTTATGTTTTCCAAAAACTGCATATTTAAACTAATTACATTTGTTTTAAATCCCAAATGTAATTTCAAAAAAAAGCATACAGCATAAGCATACAAAACCATGCAGTAACCACATATGCAAGCATGCTCACTTAGCCTTTGCCTACACAGCAGGAAACAAAACAATGTTTGTATTAAAAGGAAAACATGCAGTTTGACCATATTTGCAAGCAATACAAAAATTCCTTTTTCATCATTTTCTGGCCATTACAATTTCAGAAAAATGTACAGCTTATCACTCTTTTGTCAAAGCCATACTGAGAGAAAAAAAAAGAGGGAGAAGTGTGGGATTTGCAGGCTTAGCATAGGCAGAAGAGGTTATACAAGACAAACAAAAATATAGCCAGTAGAATTAATAACACAGAATAAGAATAGAGACAAATTGGAGGGACAACATAGTGCAGAATGCTCAGGGAGATCCCAAGATATTTTTTTTTTCAAATTCCTGGCCTGTAGCGAAAAGAAGAAAAGAAGAGTTGTTATATTACATAACAAAAAAGAAAACCAAACACAGCAGAACATATATCAAAGCCTCCAAGAAAACTTAGAGATTTCAAAAAAACTGCATAATCTCCTACTGTCAAAGAAAACCATTTTTCAAACCATACACAAAAACCTTGCAAACTGATTGAGCCATTCAAACCAATATCCTCATCCTGTCATCAAAGGAAAAACATTCAAAATCATCTTACAGAAAACCAGTTCAAATCACCACCAATATGACATAGCGAATTCCTGCCCCAACTTCCATCCATCCGCCCAAACCACAAGAAATCCTTACTTTCATCACCATGTCCCACTATTATTCCAGCTTAAACATCCCCAATCCAACAACCTGAAAACTCTAAGGCAACCGATTTGGCCTCAGTGTTAACATCATTGGCCCCTTTCAAAAATTACTCAAGCCATCAAAATCGTCATACAGTACCGTTTCAAGAAGAAGTGTAGTATCAGTTTCAACAGAATCAAGCATAGTATCACATTCAAGCAAGGGCAGAAGAGGTGTAGCATCATATTCAAAGGAGAAGAAAAAAACAAAACAATCATACAGTGGCACGTTCAAGCAAGAAGAAGAAGAATCAAAGTACAGTCCCAACCAGTTTCAACAAAGAAGAGGTGTAGCATCATATTCAAAGAAGGAGAAAACAGAAGTGCAGTTTCAACGCAAAGAAGAAAAGCAAAATCATCATACAGTAACTCTTATTCAAAGAAGACAAAGAACAAGTGTAGTATCACATCCAAGAAGAAGAAGAATCAAAGTACAGTACCAACAACCAAGAAGAGGAAAACCGCGAATACCGTTCACCACTGTGCATGCTTGCCATCTCCCTGCCGTCCGGCCTCCGTCACCCATAGCTCCTCCTCCGTCTCCACCTAGGTAACAATCTTTCCTTTCTCTTATTTCTTCAAATGACATTCAAATCGACATGGACAATAAATATAAGAACCAGTCAAGATCAACACAACAAAACCATAAAATCAACATGCAAGATGAATCTAACGTTAATGAAGCAAACACATCCTTACCGTCTCCGCTTAAGCCGTCCCGTTCGTGTTCAGTGGAGGGAAGAAAAGCCAAGCGTGGGTGGCCGGAACGAAGAAGAAACGTCAAGACCGGTGGCGAGGATGAAGAAGCTTAGCGAAAGAGATGAAGATCGTGAGAAGAGAGAGAGCGCCGTTTCTGCCTTAAGACAAACCCTAAATCCCAATTGTACAACATAATACAACCCTAATGCTGCATTAACCTCTTGGGCCATCCTTGCTCTCAGCTTAGGCCCACGAAGTTTGTACACCCCCCCCCCCCTGTCTTCACTTCGCTTGGTCCTTATCCCAACCCTCTGGCCCATTCTAATTTATTTACTCACCCCCTCTTAATTCTATTTTGACTACCTCTTAGAATTTTATAGTTTTTATTTGTAATTTAGTTAACCCAAATAATAAAAGATATAACCTAAAGTTTTTTAATAGGCCATTTTATTAATCCAAACTTTCAAGATTTAATAATCTTAATATCTTTTTAAAAAAAAATAGATTTTAGTTAGTAATATTGAGTTTTGTTTAATTTAAAGAATTCCTAATACTTTTTATAATAAAAGGCATAAGAATAGAAAGACTAAAAAAAATATATTTTATTATCTTAATTAATATCAAAAATATAAAAAAACTTAACAACTTAAAAAACTAAAAAAAAAATGCCACGTCCTCATTAAATAAATCTTTTGATTTATCCTTATCAAAAAATGCGTAAAAAATTTAAATGCTTTCTTCCTGTTAACATTAAACAAACAAAATCATAAAACGCATTGTTCGCATCTTTTATTCCATCATTTAGATTACTGCTATTTAATTATTATTCGCATATTTTCTTTGTTCGTGTATCTTTGTTTATTCGATTTATGTTTAAATCCAAAGGAAAAAACAGTAAATTTGTTGACTTCATGTCTCCAAATCTAACTGCGTAAATTTTCGCATTTCATTAAAACTTAGGATAACTTTTCCTCAAACATTCACCTTACTTCAAAATTTCAACCTTTTCAAGACCTATACCTTTTAAGCAAAAACTTCGACATTAGGTCGTCGTACCTTCAAAAAAAACCGTCCGTATCCCTTTTCGGCCAAAATAATTTATTTTCAATCAAGCGATCAATTTTAAATAAAACAGATATTTCAAAAGGTTCCTATAGAGTACTATAGATGCATTGGGTGCTAATACCTTCCCATTGTATAACCAACCCCCGAACTCTCGATCTCTTTCAAAAAACGCTTTGTATTTGTATTTTTGTTTACATTGCATATTTAGGGTTTTATTTCGCTCTTTTCCCTTTTCCTTTGGAAACAATAAAGCGCGGTGGCGACTCTTGCTTTTGTGAGACGAATTAATCAATAATTCGATCTCCGATTTACCCCGCTACATTTTTTATCGCTACAGCGGGGAATGTGTCAAGTTTGTGAAGATGACTCAGCGGGGAATAACCTTATGGGAACTTCTCTGTGGGGTGACTTCACTGGGGATTATTATGTGGGGATTTATGGACGACTTAGACGTTGTCTCAACTCCTAGAGTCTAGAGCAAATGCTTATTCCTGTTTTTATGCATATATTTTTTAATAGTAATCATGTTCATATGCATATGTTCATTCAATTTAGTCATTTGACATTTTTTGCAAACAAAACAGAAAAAGTAAAACAAAATTTGAATTTTGAAATTGTGTTTAATATTGATAGTTTGCCTATAAACAAGTGATTGTTGTACAAAGAGACAGAAGTATTAGTAAGAGGAAATCATTATGAAATGAAAATAGTACAAAGTGAAAACAAAATATATAGCTATGTGTAAATGATCTCGTCAAGTTTCAACTTTTCTATTGCCCCTATGTCTTCGAGCATCTCATCCCTTACTGTCGGAAGAAGTTGGTTGAATTGATTTGCACCATTCGAACTTGACGTTGTTAATAAAGATGGCTGTGAGTGATCCAACGGGACATAGTTTTACGGTTTAATCCCTAATTTTTGCCTGGACTTCCCTTTCGGATTTTCAGTCCACTGGGATACCCTTTTTGCCCAAGTCGCCTTTTCAGGTTTTTGACTTGTCGGGTGTACAATCTTTTCTATTTATATCCCTAATTTTTGCCTGAACCCTTTTGGTTCACTGAGATGCCCTTATTTTTATCTAGGCCAGTCAACCTAGCGGATTGTTTTCATGCGTAGTATCTTTTGACCATGTCCACGTTCACAGGGTGCGGGAAATCTTCAACGTCCATGGTGGTAAGTATCATAGCGCCCCCCAAAAATTTATTCTTGATCACAAATGGCCCTTCGTAAGTAGGAGTCCATTTTCCCCTGGTATCACCTTGCGGTAGGATGATGCACTTTATTACCAAGTCACCAGCCTGATATACCTGATGCTTGATCTTCTTGTTGAAAGCTTTTATCACACACTTCTGATACATCTAACTGTGACAAACAGCCGCAAGCCTTTTCTCGTCAATCAGATTCAACTGGTCCAACCTAGTCTGAATCCATTCATCTTCGTCTAAGTCTACAACTTTCATAATTCTTAAGGAAGGAATCTGAAATTCGACAGGTATGACAACCTCCATACCATGGACCAGGGAGAATGGGGTTGCCCCAGTTGATGTTCGAGCTAAAGTGTGATAGCCATGAAGAGAAAATGGTAACATCTAATTCCAATCTTTATATGTCACAATCATCTTCTGTATAATCTTCTTAATGTTCTTATTGGTGGCTTCCACTGTGCCATTCATTTTCGGTCGATATGGAGAAGAGTTGTGGTGCCTTATCTTGAACTGCATGTAGAGTTCCATGATCATAATGTTATTGAGATTGGTACCATTTTCCGTGATAATCCTCTAGGGGATGCTATACCGACAGATAAGGTTATGCTTGATGAACCTGGTGACCACATTCTTAGTAAAAGAGGCAAACGAGGTTGCTTCAACCCATTTTGTGAAGTAACCGATAATGACAAGGATGAAGCGATGTCCATTAGAAGCAGTAGGCTTGATTTCTCCGATCATACCAATGCCCTACAATGCAAATGGCCAAGGAGAAGTCAAGATATTCAGAGGTATTGGAGGCACATGTACTTTATCAGTGTAGATTTGGAACTTGTGACAAGTTCTTGAGTGGCATTGGCAGTCAGTTTCTATAGTCGACCAATAGTAACCCTCTCTCAGAATCTTCTTAGCCATAGTATGTCCACTGGAATGAGTACCAAAGATACCTTCATGCATATCTTAGATAATCTTCTCTGCCTCTTTCTTGTCCACACAGCGAAGCATAGTTAAATCATGGTTGCGCCTGTACATAATTATGTTACTCAAGAAGAACTTAGAAGAGAACCTCCGTAGGAATTTATTTTCATTGATATATTCTCCCTCAGGATACTCTTGAGCCTCAAGATATATTTTCACTTCGTGAAACCAAGGCTTCTCTTTTACTTCGTTAGTGTCAACTTCGTAGAAGTATACCGGTTCATCTAGCCTTTCAATAGTAATTATAGGAGCCTGTTATCCCATCTGACTTTGAACATAGACAACATGGTTGCCAATGCATCTTCCAACTGATTCTCTTCTCGTGGAATATGCTCGAAAGTGATTTCCTCGAAGTATGGAATTAAAGCCAACACATGCTCTCGGTAAGGAATGAGATTCGGATGCTTCGTGTCCCATTATACCTTAACTTAACTTATTATTAGGGCTGAATCCCCATATACATTTAAGAACTTGATTCTTAGGTCAATAGCTGCTCTGATGCCCATGATGCACGCTTCATATTCAGCCATGTTGTTGGTACAGTCAAAGAAAAATATGGCGGTGAAATGCGTGTGGCAACCCTGAGGAGAGATAATTACAACACCAATTTTGTTGCCAAGTGCATTAAAGGCTCCATCAAAAACCATAGTCCATCGGGATCATGGCTCAGGTCCTTCATACGGTCCAGGTTCTTCACAATCTGTAACTAGCATAATGTTCTCGTTCGGGAATTTGAAGTTCATAGATTGGTAGTTGTCTATGGCTTGATGAGCCAAATGATCTACCAGTACACTCCCTTTGATTGCTTTTTGAGTGGTGTACTGAATGTTGTATTATGTTAAGACCATTTTCCATCGGGCTATCCTTCCGGAGAGAGCTGGCTTCTCGAATATGTACTTGATGGGATCCATTTTAGAGATCAACAAGGTAGCATGAGTCAACATATATTGTCTTAGTCGGTGAGCAGCCCATGCCAAAGCGCAACAAGTTTTCTCAAGAAGTGAGTATCTTGTTTCATAGTCGGTAAACTTTTTACTAAGGTAGTATATTGCATGCTCTTTTCGACCAGACTCGTCATGCTGGCCCAGTACACACCTAATTGAATTCTCTAGCATTGTTAGGTACATGATTAGGGGTTTTCCTTAAACTGGTGGCATCATAATTGGAGGTTCTTGTAGGTACTCCTTGATCTTGTTGAAGGCTATCTGACAATCATCGTTCCACTTCACTACCAGATCTTTCTTCAGCAGCTTAAATATCGACTCACGGGTAGCCGTCAAATGAGAAATGAATTGGGCAATATAATTCAGCCGTCCCAAGAAACCTCTGACCTCCTTTTCAGTACGAGGAGTGGGCATTTCTTGAATAGCTTTGAATTTAGCGGGATCAACCTCAATACCTTTACCGCTAATGATGAAACCTAGGAGTTTACCAAATCTCACCCCAAAGGTGCACTTATTCGGATTCAATCTCAGCTTGTACTTTTTCAACCTCTCAATCTCAACTTATGTAGATGGTCCATATGCTCTTCTTCAGTCTGTGATCTGGCTATCATATCATTGACATCAACCTATATATCGTGATGAATCATGTCATGGAACAAAGCTACCATAGCACACTGATATGTTGTTCCGCTGTTCTTCAACCCAAAAGGCATAACCTTGTAACAGAAAGTGTCCCACTATGTGACGAAGGTAGTTTTCTCCATGTCTTTGGATTCCATCTTAATCTGATTATAACCCGGGAAACCGTCCATGAAGGAAAACACCTTGTGCTGAGCGGTGTTGTCAACCAGAACATCAGTATGTGGAAGTGGGAAGTCATCTTTGGGGCTCGCCCTGTTCAGATCCCTATAGCCTACACATATACGTACCTTGTCGTCTTTCTTCGATATCGGGACAACATTTTTAACCCATTGAGGATAGGATGTCACTGCTAAGAACCATGTGTTGAATTGTTTCATAACCTCGACTTTAATCTTCTCTGACATCATGAGGTTCATGCGACGAACCTTCTGCTTTATTAGAGAACAACCCTCTTTCATTGGTAGACGGTGAACCACAATATCAGTATCGATCCCTGGCGTATCTTCGTACGACCAAGCAAAGATATCAATATATTTCTGCAACATCTGAATCAACCTGTTCTTGACACTTCCCTCTAGGTTGGCACCTATCTTGACCTCTTTCCTGTCTGTTTCAGAATCCAGATTTACCATTTCAATTGGCTCCTCATGCAGTTGGATAACCTTTTCTTCTTGTATTAACAGTATGGCAAGTTCTCCAGGTATTTCACAATCTTCCTCACCTTCGTCCTCAGCTTGGTAGATTGTATTTTCAAAGTCATAATGGTAATAGCAAGTCGTTACTACCGGGATCCAGAGTGGATGTGGATCTGCAATGTATTGTGTGGGTGTGTGTAAGAACATATAGTTATTTGAAAGTGATAAAAAGTAAAAAAGAAAGACAGAGAGTGCAAAATTTTAATGCAAAATGTCCAATGCTTTTATTAAATGAAAATATGTTTATGAAATGACAACCCTTAACAAACGAACCGTTGTGCCCCGGGTAAGGCACAAGGCTTAAAGTCGTTGTTTAAATATTACAAAGCCAAAACTTGAAATCAATAAAAACATAAATGTAATTATTACTCCTGACTATAGGAGATAGAGTTAATGTCTTCCGCCTTTTAGTTGCTAAGCCCTTTGCCAATGATAGGAAAGATCTAGCTGTCGAGGTTATAATCACTGTCAGCATCTTTTATAGAGTTGACTCCGTTATTGCTAATGAGGAATGGTGGTCTTTCAGGACGATCACGAAGAACAGCCCTCCGACCCTCTACAGTGAAACCCAAACCAAATTTGTCAGATTTATAGGGAATGTCAGGAAGCTGACCCCAAATAGTATAACCACCTTCTTCTACAGTAGCTTTAGCATCTTTCAAGGAAACCATTCTGGGAAGAACCCTGGTAACTTTAGGAATGGCAGAGATGTCTTCAGTTGAGGCAGGAGGGATGACTTCAAAAGTATGACAGGGAGTCTCAATGAATTCGTCGTCTATCTCCATATACCAGAATTAGTTCAGGTAGCTAACCATATACTCTTCTTCGCCGTAGATAGTAACAATCTTTCCGTTCATAAGATACTTTAACTTCTGGTGCAGGGTTGAGATGACAGCGCCTGCCCCATGGATCCAGGGGCATCCCAGTAATCAAGAATAAGCTAGTCGAATATCCATTACATAGAAGGTAGATTCAAAGATATGAGAACCTACCTTGATCGGAAGATCTACTTCTCTGTGTACCATCCTCTTTGACCCGTCAAAGGCTCGAACTATAATATCACTAGGTTTCATTACTATCCCTTTGCAATCAAGTCTGTCCAGAGCGCATTTTGGTAGAACATTTAATGAGGAACCAATATCAACCAATACATGAGCCAGAGTAGTGCCCCTACATTCAATGGAGACATACAGGGCCTTATTATGGTTTCTCTCTTCCGGAGTCAGATCAGCATCAGAGAAACCTAATCCATTATGAGTCGTTAAGATAGCAACATAACTTCCAAATTGATCAGTGGAAACATCTTGTGGCACGTGAGCAGTCTTCAAGAATTTCACCAAAGCCTGTGCATGGGCTTTAGAACACAGTAGCAGGGATAACATGGAGATCTTAGATGGGGTCTGCCCCAACTGTTCAACAATTTTGTAGTCACTCTTGTGGATAATCTTCAACACCTCTTCCAACTCTTGCCTGGAGGTGTCTTCAACAACTTCTTTAGGCGCCTTCGTCTAGGAAGGCTCCATTATTCGTTCTTTACCCCGAGCCTCAACAGTTGACTCGGTAGCAGTAACTCTAACATATGTAGTGACAACCTTAAGAGAGATTTCTAGGGAGAACATCCTTCTGCTTCTAGTAACTTTACTGGTCCTCGTAATAATGTCAATGTCGCGATCAACAACTTCAGTAAATTCATCTTCAACAGTCGGTAGTTCTTGCTTGACACCATGGTAGTAGACGTCAGATCCATAGTTCCAAGGAATAGCTTTATCTGAAGAATATGGGATAGATCCAGGTGTAGTGGTGATCAAGAGAGGAGCCTTGGGATTGGCGATGATCCTTATAGGACCTTTGGAGGTAATCCTGATAGGAGTGTCATATATTACAGATAAGTCTTGACACAAATTTACAGCAGATGGAACCTTCTCGGTCAGAATTATATGATTGTCCATTAGGCGTTGAACGCCTTCCTTCAGCAATTTGCAACCATTGGGTTGGATTGTGCAACAATAACATTTTTCAACACATATCGGAAATAAACCGGCCTGCAACAAATGCTTCTTGATGATTGGTAGAGGAGTAACCAATTCACTTACAGTAGAAACATAAAGAACATCATCAATAGCACTTATGCCTTCGTCATGCTTCAACATTGGTGCAGTAATCACATTCAGGGTCTCTTGAGGATCAAACTCAATCTCCTTGTTGTCAATCATGTCCTGAATTTTGATTTTCAGGGCCCATCACTTGTTGGTATCTTGCCCAAGACTATTGGAATGATAGGCACACTTCGCATTCGGATTGTATCGAGGAGAGGAGGTGTTGGGTTTTTTAGGAGGATCCCTCACTGTTATCAACTCTGTGGGATTAGAAATCAATACCGCTCATACAGACTGATTGTGGTCACTTTTAACACGGCCCTTCTGGCCATAAACAACATTAGTCTCCTTCTTACCACTAAATGACTTCTTCATAACACTTGAAGACGCAGCCCCTTGAATTTTTCTACTCTTAATACCACTTTCGACATGTTCTCCAGTTAGAATCAGCTCAGTGAAATCAGATGAGGAGCTTCCAATCAGATGGTTAAAGAATGGACCTGTCAGAGTGCCCATGAACATATCAACTAGCTCCCGGTCAGACAAGTAAGGTTTCACCCTTCCAGCTAAGTCTCTCCACTTCTGGGCATATTCTTTGAACCCTTCATTCGAGCCCGTAGTCATGTTTTGTAATTGCACGCGAGTTGGTGCAAGGTCAGCATTGTATTGATACTGCTTGTAAAAAGCAGCGGCCAAGTCTTCCCAAGTACGAATGTTGGTTCCTTCCAGCTGATAGAACCACTCGAGTTGTGTACTAGACAAACTATCTTGAAAGAAGTGAACCCATAACTTTCTGTCAGCAATATGGGATTGGATCTTTCGAACATAAGACCTCAGATGAAGTTTAGGACAAGACACACCATCATATTTAGCAAAAATGGGGACCTTGAACTTGTGAGGTATAACTACCCCCAAAATAAGACTCATCTCTTCAAAATCCAATCCATGCACTTTCTGGATTTCCATAGCCTTAAGATGGTATTCTAACTGTTTGTATCTGTAGTCAGCAAGAGGATACTATTCAGCGGAATAGTCTTCATTAGAATCTGGCCAGAACCAAGGTTGTTATTCTCTTCAGCCTTCACACTTTTGTCATCTTTCTCTTGGTTATCTTCTTCATTCAGGGGAACCTCAAAATCTAGAGCCCTTATGAATGGACCCTTGAATCTTCTGCCCATATAAGAAAGACTGCTGGCTTTTTAGTCTTCTTATTATTCCCCTTTATGATGAGGGTCTTCAACTCGTCTTGACCCTTAGCTAGGTCCAAGAACATCTGCTGAAATTAAGCGTTTTGAGCTTGAAGTTCTTTCACAATTTGCTCGAGTGCCATATTTTACTAAAATAAACATCAAGAAGATAAGAAAACTTGTCTAGAAGGTACCTGTTATGTGATGATATGCATGATGTGCAAATGCAAGTGCAATGTTTTCAAGGACCTTTGCGGGATTTAAATTTGTTTAAACAAAAGGAAACAAAAGAAATTTTAGTAACAAGCTTAAATTACAACTGCTTTTAATAAAAAAGAGTTACAAAATAGAAAAATATGAATTCAAGTCTCCCATGGACGCTTCCTCTTTGTGTTGACATATACATTAAGGTTTTGTTCTTCGTGGAGTCATTTCGTCAGCTCCAATACTTTCTTCTCACTAGCATAGAAGTGAGCTTCGAAGGCATCTCTTTCTTCCTTAAGTTGAATCTAGGACTTCTGTAGCTATTCGAAGTCAGTAGGCATATCGGGATGAAGAACGGTGTGAGAAACATCCCCTTCAACAATAGGCTCTAAGATCACTAATAAGATAGCAGGATGTGGAATTTTAAGATTCTGAGCACGAGACTGCACCCATCAGAGGTAAGGCTCTAGAGGAATGAAGTTCTTGTGTCACAAAGCCTTGCTATCAATCTTGTTGACCATACCCCAAGCACGTATAAACATTTGATGGTAATTTTGAGGATCGTTCTCATAATCGAACATAATACCCTGGATGAACATATCATGAGGACCGTCCCTTCGAGCATAACCAAATTGATGCAGAGCTAGAGAAGATTTGTAAGTGATACTCCCTCTTATACCAAGGAGTGGTACATTAGGTAATTCCCCACAGTGATCAATAATAATGACGTCTTCCTGAGATCGAGAACACCAATGGATATCTGCATGAATGAGTGACATCAATATTTGAGACCACCTCAAACCTTGTTCGTTCTTTATCACTAATCAAGGAAGGTACAAAATAAACCACCTGGACAGTAGAGGTATGCAACATATAAGAGTTCCTCGCTTCTTCATTGTATGAGTGTGGAGGGAATGCAGGACATCTCCGAGCAAAGTAGGTACCAAATTATGAGTGAGAAATATTTTGATGGCATTCACATCTATGAATTGGTCTGGATTAGGGAATAATACCAACCTATAAATCAACAAAGCCAACATATCCTCAATAGCACGAAAATCCATGGCATCTAGAAACCACAGAGCCTTCTCTATCAGAAATTTAGGAGAAAAAACCTTAACCCATTCCTTGTTTCCAAATTAGATATTATGTCTGATCGTTTCGGATGTAAGGCTACTGCAATGTCTTCAGGTTTCGGAACTTGCTCTAGGCCAGTGAAGGGTATCTGATCAAGAATAGGCGCTTCGAGCAACTTAGAGAATTCTTTCATTGTGGGCACCAACTAATAATCTGGGAAGGTAAAACAGTGATGCTTCAGATCAAAGAACTGGAAAAGAACACTCATCATGTCTTCCTGGAAACCAGTGGTAACCAAGCTGAGTAGATAACCATGTCTCTTGGTGAATTGAGAATTTTCGGGAACCTTTGAGACTAATTCCTCGAGCTTGGAAGGTATCCTTACGAAGTTGATCCAGATAGTATTCCTACGACTGGAAGCCATGAACTTGCAACACATAACAAAGATAAACCCCCTAGATCCTTGAAATGGTTAGTCATGATGTTATGATGTTATGATGTCATGATATCCTGTTAAAATAGATAATCAAACACAAGAAAAGCACGCAAAGGCCTTAGGTTTAAGGCTTGCATGGGGTTTGTAGGTAAGTACCCTCTTGAAGTTTAGTTGGCTCAACCTGTCCTAAAGAAGTAATCGGGTTCTAGAGATCTTAATACCACTAATTTTTCCCACAAATTTTGTCTATCACGGCAACTGACTCTCCACCAAACAAAACCCGAGAGTCGAATCTCAATGAGTGTAGTATTGAGTATCAACCAACTTCGGACTGCACTAAAGCTGGCTATCTCACTACTTTCTAATGGCTAAATTGAGTCAACTAAAGTTCGACGGTCAGTTAGTGCTTATGACACCACGCAACAGCCTAGTATTCTCCCCGACTGACTTGAGGGACACCAGTACAAACCAATGTGTCGCACTAACGTAGCCATCACTTCGACCATATCGGTATACGTCGTATAGTTTCCATGATCTATTGCTCCTTACCTAAAATTCCCCCAGATCCGGGTATAGGATCTTTGCAAGAAATAAACCCAAACAAACATTTAAAAATAAAGCAGACAAATAAAACAAGGAAAGCATTTAAAAGTGATCTAACTCTAAGGTAACCCCACTTTTTTAGTTATTCCCCAGCAGAGTCGCCAGTTCTGTAATACAATGGGAGAACTGACTTGGCTTTTGTGTTTTATCGCAAATGTTATGGATATCAAGAGTCGGCACCAACTTTTATTTTATCCAATAAGGAAAGGGTGAAAATAACAGGAAAGACCTTTGAGAATTTTCTGAGTTCGGGGGGTAGGTTATGAAAAGGGGAGGTGTTAGCACCCTTTTCATCCGTAGTTATCTACAGGCTCTTAATCGCTAGCTCACTTTGTTTAAAATGCTTTATATGTATGTGTTTGAAAATATTTTGAAAAATGCTTAAGTACGACAACTTTGTAATGATTCTTGTATCAATTAAGAATGCGTACAAATCGTTTGTTTTTGAAAATATTTCAGAAGAAGTGTTTGTGAAAAATATATTTGTTTTGTTTTTGTGTGAGGAAGCGATTAATAGTATTCTACCCTTACTCAAAAGTCTATCGTGCTATTTTCCTCCTCCTTTAGACAGTGATATCCTACCATTAGTTAGTAGGAAGCCCTATCGTTGGATGTGAAGGGACATGCGTAGGTTCATCATTATGGTCATAGAAGGAAACTTGTAGGGATACCTTAACAGTTCGGAGGGACTTTCATCATATATTTGTAGGCAACATCAAGGGACAAGATCATTTCTCGTAGGAAACTCGAGGGGAATCGTGGGACTATGATCTTTATGATGATTTTAATAGAGGGTCTTTGCTAAGGATATCCCTACGCTCGAAGGACATGACCATGTTTCCGAAGGCAACAAGTGAGGTCACCCTAGAGGTGCGCGTGTGAAAAGTGATTCAGTTCAGTTATTTGTCTTGTATTTAGGGTTATCTAACGGTTAGTTTTAGATCTTGTCATACATGCCTAGTTACTATACATTTATATATACATACAAGCATACATAGTATAGGTGCGGAAAGTAAAGTGAGAGAAATAAAAATCCTATGCTATTACAAGGCTTCGAGAGCGGGGGTACAAACCATTAAATTGGGGGAAAGAGAGTAAACCCTAATTTAAACTATTACAAACCGTAGCAGATACATAATTGGGAAAAAAACTAATGCGAAAGTAATAAAGCGTGCAGAGCGGTAAAAGGAGAAAATCATATGATGAAAAAGTTTAGATAATCAACCTAAACTCCAATAAATTTTTATTGATAAAAATAATAATTGATTAATTAAGCAAAACCCTAAATTCTAGTTTGATTTTAAATTAATTGAGAAAACCTAAAAAATCAAATTAGGGTTGATTAAATAAAAAAAATTAAATTGATTAAACTAAAAAACCTAAAATTAAATTGACCTAGAATTAAATTATTTGCGTTTATTGAAAGAAAAAAGGTTTTATCTTAGGGTTTATTAAAAAAATATTGTTTAAAGAAAAGGTTTTGTAAAAGATTAAAGGAAAAAAGAGTGAGAAATAGAAAATAACCAAAAGAGTAGGGGTGGGTGTTGAACCCACACCCTTAAACATTCTCCACGCATAGCATACCACCATACCAAGTGCTAGTTGGTGTCAAAACAACAGATTCAACGCATTATATGACAACCCTGCAAAAAATATAAAAATATGAGAGGTTTGGCAAAACCGGGGATCGAACCCGTGACCTAGGAGAGAAGTGACTTAGCGTGCGCGTTTCTGCTATTGGGGTGGCCATACATCCATTAACCTATGTCAATTAATAAATATATAATATATAAAAAATTCCAAAAGTCAGACAACACCAAAACGCGCACCTGAGTGGGGCCCTTGTATTTTGAATGGGCCAATTGGGAGACTCCATTGTGCCATGCCTTTTCAACCACCAGTCAAACCACCCTGGACGGTGGTTCCGGTCACCTTCTCTGATTGTACCAAAATCCAAACCTGCAAAATTCAATCAAAATGAAAAAATAAATAAACCCTAATTGACTAATTAAGGTCCTGTGATTTCAATGGCATGGTCAGCTTGATCTAAAAACGAGCACATCATGAGATTTGAAGCTTTGTGTCCTAACAATGGCACGCTTCTATTTCTGCACCAAACCTTGCAAGCAATACGTCAAAATAATTCCAAACTTTAATATGAACATGAATGTTAGCATCAAATTCATTTAAATCATGTGAGTTGAGAGTTTGAATTCAAGAAATACTACCTAATCGGTGCAACCTTGATGGCATGTTCTGTGATGCTTCAAGCTTCAAGAATGGTTGAAATGGAGCCCTGAGACCTTCAGGGGACTAATGGAAGGCTCAATACTGATTGAAACTCGCTGGAGAATAAGGTTTGTCTTTGCCCTAATCTTTGGAAGTTTGAGAATTTTTCTAGAGTTTTTTGAGGCAGCTTTTACGTGTCTTTTGCATCTAATGTTGTTAGGTATATATAGGACATGAGATTAGGTTAACAAAAGTGGGAGGAATAATGCATGATTATGAGAAAAAGATTTGATTTGGAATTATATGAAACTTGCTATTTTTGGATCAATCTTGCACCAATTAACCTTGCTGAATTTGACAGCTTGCACATGTAATATTTGGCCTCCAACATGACTGGAATCAAAAGCCTTGTGCCTTCCATTACTTTTATATTTTATTTGATTTATTTTGAGTTTAATTGAATAAAAATAAAAAGAAATAAAATATATAAAAAAGATAATGCATGAATGGATTTATGGGTCCTTAAACATGTCATGAACACGTTTGGATCTGAAAACTTAGGCCCAATAGCCCAAAATTACAAATTTGCTTAATTTGGACTTCATGCATTTGCTCAAAATTTCCCAACTTACAATGGCCATAACTCTCTCAATTTTTATCTTTTAAAGGTGATCTTTGACTTTTTCGAAAGCCCAAGATGTTCTCTACAATCTCTATGTTGATCATTTTTGCTTTTGAATACATTATATAGATGTAAGTTGCTTTGAAAAAAAGTGTCTTTTTTGTTGACTTTTGAAATGACCTATAATGTATTGGCTTATATCTCTCAAATGATGCATTTTTTGGACTTGAGCTTAGAGAGACAAAATTGTAGAGAATTAAATTTCCTTCAAAATGAGCTTTGGTTAGTGAAAAGTTGATGAAGCATGTGAAAGTTATGCTTGGCCAAAGTTCAGTTGACTTCTTATAAGGAAACCCTAATTTGGCAACCTTTGAATTTTGATGATTTGAGGGCTTTTCTTGAAGAATCATGATCAACCCTTGATTAAATGATGAACATGGCTTCAAAAAATTTATGTTGACCAAAAATCTTGAAGTTTGACTGTATGTTGACCATAGTTGACTTTTTACCCAATACAGTTCATTTGCAGTCATCTGAGCCATTGACTGAGCAAACTTGTGATACAAGGCTTGAAACTTGAAATGAGAATTATTAGGGACATATTAAGAACCATGAAAACCACTTGAGACCTTTGAAACTCAAATTTCCTCATGAAAGATGAAACCTTAATTGTGGACCCATTACTTAGGAGGAGAATTTATCTGGTCAATTCTTGAGCAAACTTGAACAAATGAGGACTTTAGGAGAATGTATTGAAGAAAATGGGAGGGAAAATTTTAGGGTACAACATGAGTTTATTGCAAAATCATAGTTCATTTTTCATTTGAAATAATTTCATTCATGTTCAGGGTCACATATTCATTCAAGTTTCTAAATAAGAGCTAAGATCGGTTCATATGATTTTCTTATCAAAGTTTCAAATAGGAACCATAATTATTCAAGGTTCATTTCAAATTCAAGAGACATTTCAAATTCAAGTGACATTTCAAATTTCATTCATTTTGATCCAAGGTTCTGTACAAAAGAAATTTCAAGATTCATCAGAGATTTACACAATATTCATCCAAATATCATTCATTACAAGAGAAAACTTTACAAACCATACATAAACTCCTAGTCCTAATCTTAAACTTTCATCTTTCAAAACCTAAATCTCACATTAAGTTTCCATTCCAATATTACAAGACATTTCAAAACCTTTGCCTAAGCTTCATGGTACACCAAAATTCATTTTGATATGCCTTGTATATAACCTATCCATAAGCTCTTGTTTACATAATCAAAACTTGTTTCAAAACTTACTCAAAATTATGTCTAAACTTCGCATCAAAATATTCCAAATCGCTTGCTAATAAATAAAACCCATGCTTTATTTCATTCGTACAAAGTTTGTCCAAAATACCTTGCTAATGCACCTATGCCAGTCCATAAAACCTATTATAAACCTGTTGTGCTTGATATCCAAAAACATGTACAAAACAAAACAAAATAACCATGTAATATACCGAACATATCAGTCCAAAATTTGTGCCAAAAACCTGTCAAAACAGTCCTGCTGCCCTATTACTATGTTGTTGTCCAAAATTGTCAAACCTGCCATTACTGCCACATACAGCCAAAACCAATCCAAATGCCCAACTTTCTAAATAGTCCTATGCTTCCTAAATAAAACCATCCTTGTATCATATTGTCCAACCTACAAAATAGTCCAAAAACATGTCTAAACAGTCTGCCCTGTATCAAACAAAACCTGAAACCAAATACCAAACATAAAAGTCCAAACCTGTTCCTAAAATAGCTAAAAAAACTGCATCAAGAAAGCATAAGAAAATATACCAAAACAATTCAAATCCTATCTTGTTTTTCCCTTCAAAACCTCATTTTCATTCACTATAAAAACAGATAGAGTAACACAGGATAAAGGGTATACATAATCCATATAAAAAACTACACTATACTCTCTTTGCAATAGGCAAAACACAGAACACAAAGAGTAGAGGAAACCAGAGAAGAGCAGAAGCATAGTAGAAGGGAAGTTACCAGGGAATATCTTAACCTCTGAGAACATTAGGAGTCGGTATTCTTTCTGAACTCCCCAACCATACTTGCTTTGATATGCTTATTCGTGCTTTATTTTGTGAATTACCTTCGCCAAAGATTGTTGTTCAATTTTGTTAAAACCGTTTGTTGCTTGGAGTGTGTTTTCATTTGTTTTATTCTTGCTAAACCTGGAAAAGATTAAAAAAAAACAAGGTGAGTTGAGTAAAAAATGAAGGAGAAGTCAGTAAAGAAATCACCTTGAAAACCTCCCATGATTTTGCTCAGAAAACACACAAAAATATCAATAATTATCAAACTAAAAGCTTTGTCAAATTTCCTCATAAATACTCACTTCACACATAAAATACAAACCTCATAACCTTTACCCTTCAATCATAAAACACTCCTTCACATATACTTCAACACCAAAACCGTGACCTTCAAAATATCCCCACTCCCTCCTCAACACTGAACCTTTTTTCAATAACCTCCATACCATCCGATCCTCCTTTTGCCTTCCCATTACACTGCCCTAACACATAAACCTTACACTCAACTCCATATACCAACCAAGAACTGGCCAACAATAGACACAAAAGCTCACAGACTGCATTCTTTAAATTTGTAATCTCCATCAATCTTCCACAACTCTCAAATTCCTCCCTCTGCCTCATAACTACTTTTCAAAACCTCAAAGCTCTACAGCCCTCCTTAAGACCTGTCGTAAGCCTTCACCACCTCTGCTAAATAAACCTTAGCCATACTACAACACACTACTGACTTTAACTCTCCCCTTAACCAAAACCTCTATCAATTTGTAAACAATCATCCTTTGCATTCCACAAGTGAAACCATCATGTCCCAACTTTTGAACCACTCCAGAGTTTCCAGATGAAACCCTGTGAAATCGCGGTTTCCATTTCAAGTAGCCATAAAAGATCATAAATCCAATATCATTCCTGGCTCAGACCCATAACGCTACTCCCGCCGCAATAAACAGAACTTTTAATTTAGATCAGCAATGCATATAATAAGCAGCAGCTCGAATAAGGAAAAAATATTCAAAAATGCATACCTCTTTTCCTATGGTTTTATCATCGGATTCATAACTAATGTCGCGATGGACGAACTTTGATAGGTATATCTCTGATCTCTTCTATCATTCTTGCATTTTTATACATTATGAAGCATGAAAATCCAAGCTATACGAGTTTGTGGCATGTGTGTTGTTGTTCGAAAATCCGCAAAGATGCGAGGAGGACAGGGTGCAAACATATGCAGTGGTGTGTCTTAATTCAGTCATGGCGCAAAGTTGAAGTTTGTCGACGAAGAAGAAGGTGAGTCAAAGAAGCCGACATAAAGGTAAGTGAGGGTATGAGAATCTGAATCGAGGGAGAGGATAATAGAGGTGTGAGAGCATGACGAGAGATTGTTGTTGTTATTTAGCAGATGAGAGATTTTTGGGATAAGAGGCGCTATAATAGGGTTTTCATTAACCCATTGTTTTTTTAGATGAGCTGGGTCCGGACCCCATTGACCCGATCCAGCCCAACAGTTTTTATTTTATTTTGTTAATTTTCTTTTTATTTGTAGCATATGGGCTCATAGCCCATCCGAATTTTCTTCAACCCTAGCCCTGTCCGATTTTCTTATAGCTTAAGCCTAGTGTTTTTGTTTCTCAGACCCCCATGCTTTACTATATTCAAGCCCATTTCACGTTATTTCTTTTAATCGTTATATTTTATTTTTCTTTCATGATTTTATTTTCTTTTCGTATATAAAAAATGCAAAAAATATATAATTTAGGATTAGGTTTAATTATTTTCTTTACTAAAAAAAAATATTAGAATAAATTAGTATTAGAAATTTTAATTTTTTTTATATTGGAATTTCTCTACTTGACAATCATAAATAATTTAGAATTTAGTTTTTTATTTCCTTTGATCTTATTATTTCTTTACTTGAAAATATTGTAAAAAATATTGATAGTATTTTATTTGTTTTTTTATTTGATTGTTTGCTTGATTTCCATGTTTCCTTAAGAGATTCCACGAAGCGATTAATTTCATTTTTGATTATTTTGTGTTGAGTTAGACTTTAAGATCAACTTATGCATGATAACTTTAAGTTAGATTCTCCTTTTCATCTTAACATTAGGTCCATTTATTACATGACAACATTATGATAGACTTTCCCCTTAGACTTTTCTTTTTACATTTACATTAAAATAAAAACATTTTTCTCTAATCAAAAAACCAAAAAACACTTAATCATTATTCAAACTCATTCCACACTTAACAAAAACACTCAACAAATCAAATATTTCTTCAAAAGGGCATGTTATCTCTGTTCTACCGCGATACAGGCTGTGCCTATTGCTAGAATGTGTGTGCTAACGTCGTCCACTAAAAAACACCAATAAACTAACATTTTCTAGAAGAACTACGGTGTTCTGATTCCTTCTCGGGATACATAGGCAAAGGGTTGCGAGACCCTCATGAACGCACTAATAAAAATCATTTCATTTCCCTTAGCAAGTATAGTTTTAGATAGACGCATCCTTAGAAACAAACAATCTAAATGGATCCCATTGAGTACAACAGATGTGAGGGGTGCTAATACCTTCCCCTTGCATAATCGACTTCCATACCCTCTATTTTGGTCGTAAGAACATCTTATCCATCCTCTTGGGGTTTTCTCAATATTTCCCCTTCCTTCGAGATAAATAAAGTTCGGTGGCGGCTATGTGTTCTTTTGCCGGTTGCTTCAGTTGGCGACTCAGTTGGGGACCCTGTGCGAGTCTATCCTAGTTTGGTTTGTTTGCTTCTTTGGGTGTTTATTTATTTACTTTATTTGCTTTACCTCTTTATTTCTTTATTGCTTTATTTCTTTCTTTTGTATATATTGTATTGTACTTTTTCTACTCATCTATTTTGGATATGTTGTATCTTTTATGATGTTGGGGTGGGTGATTTCATTTTCCAAGTCCTATACCTAAACTAAGTTACACTTAAGATTAGGATGGGCGGTATAGTCATGTTAACTTTGAGGGAGTAATCCCGAAGAAGGAGAAATGCAATCCCCCACTCAATGGAGGTTCCCTTGAATGTAGCATTATTTACCAAGTAATTGGGAAGACATGCTGCTTTCAACCTGGGAGCCAGAGAAGCTGAGAGTCGTATAACCCTTAACCCATCCTGGCCTTTTTAGGTGTAGTGCGAAGACTATGATGAAGTAATTCGGAAGTAGTTGTCATGTGATACTACACTTAGACGAGCTTTTCCTACGAATATTACTAATTACCGAGTGATTGGGACGTTGGTAATATCCAAAGGGAGAGCGTAGACTCTAGGATTTCCCTATAACCTTGTTTGGTAAGTGATAAACCCTTAGTACATACCTTATGGGTGGTTACCTTGACTCCATGCTCGTGATGTCGGACCTTTGATCCTGTTACTTTCAGTTTATGCAAAGGACTATAAAGTGGTTATCCAGAATATGTGGAGCTGAAATCCCATGCCATAGCATACCATGACATCGTACTATCATGTATATGCATCTCATGTCTAAGGAATTCCAAAGACAAGTCTTGTTGGTTGAGCCCTTCAAAAATAAAAATTGTTAAAAGACACTTATGGGTAGACGAGTCTTTGGATTTCCTCAGAAATGAAGATGAAACATGCATTCATATTATCATGCATTCATTATTCACAAAAAAATCTTAGTGGGGTCCCTTTTCATATTGACTTCAGTGAACAACAAAGACAAGTCCCCTACATCCCTACCGTACAAGAAGCAACCAGCGGAGACTTATGGATCTCTTCGAAGAAAATCAGAATGCTCTCCGCCGAGATATGGACACCATGGGCACCCGAATGGATCATCTTATGGAAATCCTTCATGTTTTCATAAAGGGTCAAGAAGAGCTCCATCAAAGTGTTTCCAAGCTTGCCACTACTGCCCCTCCACTTCTGTAAATGGAGGGAATAATAATGTGAATGTTGATACCCCTACGGGAATTCCTCAGAATGATATTGATGATAATCACGACATTATTAATCTTGATGAACCCCATGCGAATCTCGATGCTGGAGTTGTTGAAACTGCAAAGATCTATCATGCTCTTGAAGAGCGTCTCAAAGCTATGAGAGGTATTAAGACTTCGGGATTCAATACTGCTGCAATGTGCCTCGTGCCTGGGGTAGTTATTCCTCCCAAGTTTAAAGTTCCTAATTTTGAAAAATATAAAGGAACCTCCTGCCCAGAGACTCATCTTCGCTCCTACTGTCGCAATATGGCAGCTTGTGCTGAAAATGAACCATTGCTCATGCATTTATTCCAAGATAGCCTGACAAGGGCACCGTTGGACTGGTATATGCAATTAGAGAGAACTCTTGTCAGTACTTGGGGAGAGCTTGATGACGCCTTTTTGAGACATTACCATTATAATACTTCTATGGCTCATAGCCGCACTCAACTTTAAGGGATGGCACATAAATCCGAAGATTCTTTTAAAGAGTACGCCCAAAGGTGGTGTGAACTGGCTTCAAGGCTCCAACCTCCTCTCTTGGATCGTGAACTGATTAATTTGTTCATGGGTACTCTACGAGGTCTTTATCTCAAACACGTGCTCAGTAGTACATCTACTTCTTTCTCTGATATGGTTATTATTGGAGAACATGTTGAAACTTGTATCAAGGCTGGAACAATCTAAGATATCCCTAACACTACTATAATACAATGGGAGAACTGACTTAGGTGTTTTTCATTTTATTACAATTGTTGCGGATAGCAAGAGTCGCCACCAACTTTTCTTTTATCCAATAAAGGAAAGGGTGAAAAGAATAGGAAAGACCTTTTGAGAATTTTCTTGAGTTTGTGGGGTAGGTTATGAAAAGGAAAGGTGTTAGCACCCTTTTCATCCGTAGTTATCTACGGGGTCTTATTTGCTAGCTCACTTTGAAATGCTTTAAAAAAATGTGTTTGTGTTTGTTTTGAAAGTGTTTTTGAAAAGTGTCTTTGCTTAGGTGAACTTTGTAATGATTCTCATCTCTATAAGAATGTATACAAAGTGTTGACTTTTGAAAATATTTCATGAAAGTGTTGGTGTATTTGAAAGTTGTTTTGAAATGTTGTGAGCAAGCAACTACGAGCGTTCTACCTACTCAAAAAGTCTTTGTTATTTTCCTCCTCCTTTAGATATTTCTATCTCACCATTGATTGGTAAGAAGCCCTGTCATTGGATGTGAAGGGACGGGTGTGGGTCATCGTACAGTCATAGAAGGCAACGTTGCAGGATACCTTAGCAATTTCTCGTAAGGGTCTAAGATTGTTTTTTGAAGGCAATGTCAAAGGATCATCGAGGGACTACGATCTTGTAATTGAGGGTCTTTGCTAAAGTATCCCACGTTCGAGGGACATGATCGGTTTTTATTCTAAGGCGACAAGTGTGGGTTAACCCTAGAGGTGCAAGTGTGCAAAGTATTTTGTTTTAATTTATTTGTCTTGAGTTAGGGTTATCTACTTGTTGATTTTATGTCTTGCCATACAAATCCCTAATTACTAGCAATAATATGGAAAGTGATAAATTGCGGAAATTAAAAGTTCTACGCTATTACATCATTTTAAGGGATGGAGATACAAATTATAAATGGGGATGAAAGCAATTAAAACCTAATTACTATTACAATCATATTTAATAATGCCAAATAAAATGTACAAGAATATAAAGATAATGTAAAAGAAAAATGTTTTTATGGTTTTTTGTATGAAAAGAGTTTTAACCTAATTAATCAAATTGAAAAGAAATTAATAATAATTCCAATGTCTAAATTAAATTAAATTAATTAAGAGAAAGTTAAAACCTAAGTCTAAATTAATTAAGAAAAGAAATTAATTTATTAAGCAAATATTTTTTTGGTCTTTTTATTTAAAGGAGATGAAACTAAAGAGAAAATAATTTTTGTCTAAGTATTTAATAAAAAAAGATATTTTTTTGAATTTTTTTATTAGAAATAATAGTAATAAAATAAAATCAGAAAATAAAAATAAAATAAAATATAAATTCAGGATCAGGGGGTTTGAAAGTGAAAAGGGAGGTTAGTAAGAAAAACATTTTTGTTTTTGTTTAGGCCCAAGGCCCCTTTTTGGAATCAGAAATGAAAACAAAAATAAATAAAAAAATAGATGATGGGCTGCGTTGTTTAGTAAACAGGGGGGAGAGAGAAACAAGAGATCAGGCCCATTGCTGAAAAGCCCAAGCGCGCTACAAACAACAAAAATGAAACAAGGAAAATATGAAAAAAGTAAAAGGTCTCGCTGGGGCTCGAACCCAGGACCTTCTATAGGCATTCCTTACACGCGCGCGCTCTCTACCAGTGGGGTGGCTATACATCCGTTTATTTATTCAAAACTAACACATTATATTATAAAATAAGTTCTAGTGACAAATTCATCTTCTTCCTCGCGCCATAACCAGAGCTCTGTAATTTTCTCATCTCTTAACCATTCTCAAAAGTGTAAACATCAAACTTGTTAGAAATTTCACCATGATTTCGAATATGTAACTAACTTAAACAATATATCAAAGATGAATACAAATTTTAACTAGTACCAAATCTGACCTAATTTTTTCATCAATTTCAAACTTAAAATTCACATCACTCAGGCAAAATAAATATAAACTAAGGGCATGGTTAGCTTCACGGCTATAATGTCTACATTTTTTATTCACAAAGGAACCATATGAAAAGTTCAAAGTCAAGAAAACTTACTTTGAAACTGAAATTCGTGTTTTGATTTAGAGCACCTTTGAAGGTGTTGTGATGATCAAAATAGCTTCAATAAACCTCCAGGAAGCTAATGCAATGCTTAGTTTTGATTAAGAGTGGTTGTATTGTCTTGGAGAAGTCAAGTTGCAGGTGGTTGTTTTTTACTTGGAAGGTGATGAAGATGAAGTTACAGTTGTGGAACAAGGGCAGGGATGAACTATATTTGATGTATGGAAGTTCAAAAATTGGTTTAAAGAGGAAACACACGAGGGAAATGTGAGTTTGAGGTGCAAGGTCAGAATCTTCACAAAAATGGAGTTTGTGTGCAATTTCTGGCTAGAGGGAGTTTTGGAGAGTTTCAGGGGTTGTAAATTTTTTTCCTAGGTTTGTAAAAAATGCTTCAATTTATAGGAAAAAGTTTGAGAGCTTGAGGCTATCAGAAGTACAATATCACATGTTTTGGTTCCTTGACTTGTTTTTGAAGAAAGCTTGACAAGCATTGTTACAAGGCATGGTACAAGGATATCTAGAGTGTTTACAAGCTTTAGATATATTTATTTGACTTTGTATGTTGAGTGTATGTTGAACAAACAAGTTATAGGCTCAAGACAAGTTGACTTTGTGATTAAAGCGACTTTTCAAGAATAACAATGGTGCCTTTCTTCCCAAAATGGCAATGTAGTTTAGACAATGGCTCAATTGCTTGGACAATGGCTCAATATGTTGTGTAATAATTAAATTATGGAGTGAGATGTAAGTTAGAATCCTGAAAAGTGAGATTATGCAACATAGGTTTGAGATTTGGTTGAATGTTCATCATCAAAATGACCTAAAAATTAACAATGAAACCTTAACTTCTCCTCTTCGATTCTCTTTGCTCAAGCATGATCTCTTCAAGTTATTGGACATTATATAAATCTTGAAACATTATCTAAAACCTTCATGTTGACCATTTTGGCTAAATCATCTTGGAGCTTGGTGAAAATTGGCCAAGAAGTTAGGTCAAAATCCTAATCAAATTGATCAAAATTTTCACTAAGTGTTTTAGAAAAAAGTGCATGACTTCATGAATTTATAACTCAAAATCCAAGAACTTCTAGGGCTTGATCAGTAAAGAAAAGTTGTAGATCTCATCATGATCTACAACTTTCATGTTGAAAGTTTTCTTTGAATCATCTTGCATCTTGGTAAAAAATTGGCATGAAGTAGTGAAATTATTATGTACAAAAACACTTAGAAAAATTTCTAAGTCTTGAAAAGTTTGACTTTTCAAATTGAATTTTGACTTTCTTGATTTCTTGATGATCAAGCTTCATATTTTGAGTGTCTTTATGAATTATGATCTTTGAAAACAACTCTTGATCAAAAAGTCAAAGTTTGACTTTTTGTGCATCAGTTGACTTTTCATAAGTTGACCCAAAATTCAACTATCAATCCATTGATTTTGTAAGATGATTTGAGCCATGAAATTAGGTAAACATTTTGTATTTGAATCCTTGATATTATTCTTTAAGCCATTGGATCATGTATTAGGTCAAAAGTCAGTGATCAGTCAATTACAGTCAAAACCCTAATTTTGACCATTTTGCCCTTTTGGTAAACTGAGTGCTTTTCTTGAGGGATTGTGATAAATAATTTATAAAATGATAAATAGGACTTTAAAATGTTTATGTTGGCTAAAAATTATGAAGTTTGACTGTAGGTTGACCATAGTTGACTTTTTACCCAATACAGCTGATTTTTTAGTCATCTGGTCAATTGACTGAGCAAATTTCTGATTCAAGACTTAAAACCTGGCATGAATATTCTCGGAGGTCTATGATGATCCATGAAATTAATTTGAGGAATTATAAGTCCAATTGTCCTTATGAAGATCAAAACCCTAATTTGAGGCATCAGTGTTTAGGAGATGGTTTGACCTATCAACACTTGTGCAAACTTGAGCCATTGGAGATATTTGTGAGGAATGTCTTGAGAAAGGAGAGGGAAAATTTTGGGGTGCAACAGCTGCCCCTGTTCAATCTTCTTAAATGTGAAGAGTTATATTGGTGGATCCATCATTCGTGACTTGAAGGTGGAAGATGATTGAACACTAGAGTGCCCAGAAATTTGCACTCGCTGAGGCACAACATTAGTTGGTTGTGTCAGGAATGGGCTTAAAGATGCCATTTGGAGGGGTGATGAAGAGTTGTCGGGGATGGTTTTGTAGATGCCATCCAAATATAATTTCTTGACTTTAACTGGGAGAAGTGTCAGAATAAATCTTTGGTATATTTAAACTGAACCAGAGAAGTGTTTTTGTCTTTAACCGAAAGAAGTATCCGAACTTAATCTGAGCCGGGAGATGCCTATGTCTGAAAGTAGTATCAGAAATTAATCTGAGCCAGGTGAGGGTCTACTGAAAGAAGTATCATAATAAATCTCTTGGTTGATTTCATCTGAGCCAGAAAATGCTTACTGAGAGAAGTATCAGAATATATATTTTGGTCGATCTAATCTGAGCCAGCATAAAAAATTGATGTCTTTAACCGAACAAAGTATCAGAACTTAATCTGAGCCGGAGAAAGGTCTATTGAAAGAGGTATCAAAACTTAATCTGAGCTAGCCAATAATCTTGATGTCTTTAACCGAAAGAAGTATCAGAACTTAATCTAAGTCAGAGAAAGGTCAACTGAAATAGGTATAAGAAATTAATCTGAGCCAGCAGATAATCTTGATGTCTTTAACCGAACGAAGTATCAGAACATATTTTGAGTCGGAGAAAGGTCTACTGAAAGAGGTATCAGAACTTAATCTGAGCTAGCAGATAATCTTGATGTCTTTAACCTAAAGAAGTATCAGAACTTAATCTGAGCCGGAGAAAGGTATACTGAAAGAGGTATCAGAACTTAATATGAGCTAGCAAATAATCTTGATGTCTTTAACCAAACGAAGTATCAGAACTTATTCTAAGCCGGAGAAAGGTCTACTGAAATAGGTATAAGAACTTAATTTGAGCCAGCAGATAATCTTGATATCTTTAACCGAAAGAAGTATCAGAACTTAATCTGAGCCTGAGAAAGGTCTATTGAAAGAGGTATCAGAACTTAATCTGAGCCAACAGATAATCTTGATGTCTTTAACCGAACAAAGTATCAAAACTTATTCTAAGCCAAAGAAAATTCTACTGAAAGAGGTATCAGAACTTAATCTGAGCCAGCAGATAATCTGTATTTGTCTTTTGATTGATCTTTCCTCAAATAGGTAAAGAATTAGTTGCATGTGTATGTATACATTACATAATGATGTTCTCAAGATAAATGACATTATGCTATATGCATTTTGTCATGTATATGCTATGATGTATGAATGTGAAATGTTATTGTAGTGTATCTTTGTCCAGGAAAATAAATCCTTGACAATTTCTAGGGAATTTTGGGAAGTTAAATCCCGGACTACCACTGGATATGAAGAGTATCTGTATCTTCATCCTTGTTTAGAGTGCTTCCGCTGGGAATTCTTGTTTGTTGTTTGAGGAAATTATGTAGGGAATATCGATTTCTGTTTGGGGAATAGAGTTTAGGAATCTTGGTTATCCATTACTCTATTGGTGAATTTTACCCTGACTGGGGATAAACAAGGTGGATAATCTTCCGACTTGTTTGGGGAGGATAAAGTTAACTGGTATCTGGTCGAATTCCAAGCTTTGCCGCAACTTTCTGGGGATAGTATCAACTTCGCTGGGGAAAAGGGGTTTTGTCCGTTGATTTGTAGTAGTCCGAGGAGTAAACTTAAGTTGGGGATATTGTAGTCCGTTGGGAAAATAAACCTTGTTGAGGAAGGTATTATGGATACCTTACTAGGGAAATGAATTCATTAGGGGAAGAACTTTTGCAAGATTTATTTTTTGGTTTTGGAAAACTCGACTGGGGAAGAGAATTTCTAGGAAATATGTTGCTTGGAACTCTGGATGGAGAATGTATGAATTCACTCTGTAGGGGTAATCTTATTGAAGTAAACTTTGTGGGGATATCCCAAATCCTTAAGTAAATGCTTATTATTGTTCTTATGTGTACAATTGTTAATAGTTAATCATGTTCATATGCATATGTTCATTCAATTTTAGTCATTGGATGATTTTGCACTCAAAAAAAAAAAAAAGTTTGCACTTCAAAATATATTTGTATTGATAATTTTCCTACAAACAAGCGTTTTTGTACAGGGAGACAGAAATCCTAGTAAGAGGAAGTCGTCGAAAAAAATGAAAAGAATACAAAGTGAAAACATAAATTATATAGCCATGTGGAAGTGATCTCATTGGGTTCCAACTCCGCTATTGCCCCTATGTCTTCAAACATCATCCCTTGCCGTTGGAAGAAGTTGATTGAATTTACCTTGTACCCTTTTGAACTTTTGACCTTGGTAATAAAGCAGGATGTAGTGATTCAACAGGACATAGTCGTACGCTTTAATCCTTAACTTTTGCCTGGACCGTCCTTTCAAGTTTTCAGTCTACTAGGATACCCTTTTTTTGCCCGAGCCGCCCTTTCAGGTTTTCGACTTGTCGGGTGTATAATCTTTTGTATATATCCCTAATTTTTTCCCAATCCATTTTGGTTTACCGGGATGCCCTTATTTTTTATTAGGTATGTCAACCTAGCGGGTCATTCTTTATGCGTAGTATTTTTTGACTATGTCCGTGTTCACAGGATGTGGGAAATCTTCACCGTCCATAGTGGTTAAAATCATAGAACCGCTAGAGAATAATTTCTTGACAACAAATGGCCCTTCGTAAGTAGGAGTCTATTTTCCTCTGGGATCACCTTGTGGTAAAATGATTCACTTTATTACCAAGTCGCCAACCTGGTATACTCGAGGTTTGATCTTCTTGAATTCCTTGATCATACGCTTTTGATATATTTGACCATGACAAATAGCAACCAGTCTCTTTTCATCAATCAAGTTAAACTGATCCAATCTCATCTGAATCCATTCATATTCACCTAAGTCTGCTTCTTTCATAATTCTTAGAGAAGGAATTTGAACTTTGACAGGCAGGACGACTTCCATGTGATAGACTAAAGAGAATGGGGTTGCCCCAATTGATGTTCGTGCCGAGGTACGATAGCCATGAAGAGAGAATGGTAGCATCTCATGCCAGTATTTATAGGTCACCACCATATTTTGCACAATCTTCTTTATGTTCTTATTAGCAGCTTCCACTGTGCCATTCATCTTAGGTTTGTATGGAGAAGAGGTGTGATGCTTGATTTTGAACTGCGTGCAGAGTTCAGTAATCATGGCATTGTTGAGGTTGGTTCTGTTGTCGATGATGATCCTTTCAGGCATACCATATTGGAAGATGAGGTTATGCTTGATAAACTGGGCTACAACATTCTTCGTAACTGAGGAAAATGAAGCAACTTCGACCCATTTGGTGAAGTAATAAATGGCGACGAGGATGAAACAATGTCCATTAGAGGCATTGAGCTTGATTTCTCCAATCATGTCAATGCCCCACATTGCAAATAGCCATGAAGCAGTCATGATGTTTAAAGATATTGGAGATACATGAACCTTATTGGCATATATCTGACACTTATGGCAAGTCCTCAAGTGCTGGTGACAATCAGTTTCCACAGTCGACCAATAGTAACCAGCCCTCAGAATCTTTTTGTCCATAGTGTGTCCACTAGAGTGAGTTCCGAACATACCCTCATGCATGTCTTCCATGATCTTTTCTACCTCCTTCTTGTCCACACAGCGGAGTAGAGTTGATCATGGTTGCGTTTGTACAGGATCCCGCTGCTTAGGAAGAATTTGGCTGAGAACCTCTACAAGAATTTCTTGTTGTCGATGGAGGCTCCCACAGGATATTCTTGAGCTTCAAGGTACTTCCTCACTTAATGATACCAAGGCTTCTCCTCATCGGTGTCAATCTCATAAAAGTGTGCAGGTTCATCAAATCTTTCGATAGTAATTCTGGGAGCCTTGTTGTCCCAATCGACCTTGAAAATAGACAACATAGTTGCTAAGGCATCTTCTAACTGATTTTCTTCCCTTGGGAAATGTTCAAAGGTGACCTCCTCAAATTATGGGATCAAGGTTAACACAAGCTCTTTATAAGGGATCAGATTAGGATGTTTGGTGTCCCATTCTCCTTTGACTTAACTGATTACTAGGGCTAAATCTTCGTATACGTTTAAGAATTTGATTCTTAGGTCAATCGCAACCTTTAGACCAAAGATGCATGCTTCATACTCAGCCATGTTATTTGTACAGTCTAAGCAAAGTCTGGAATTGAAAGGTGTATGGAAACCTTCGGGAGAAATGATCACAACACCAATTCCATTACCCAATGCAAAGTAAGCTCCATCAAAAACCATAGTGTCGTACCCCAAATTTTCCCTAACTCGATGATGTTATTTTTTCAAGGATAAAGATAGAGAATAACTATTTAATTAAAGATGGTATAGCAATATCTGATGGCCCATTCTTAAATTTAAGTCCACTAAGGGGTGTATTTTAATTCAGGAAAGTGGGGCTTTCTAAATAAAAAAGACCCATAAACCCATTTGCGAAGCATGTTGGCCAAAGGCCCATGAGATTCGAATATGGAAAATGATTGCAAAAAAATTATTATTATTAAGTTCTTAATTATTATTAAGTCCATTAGGGTTTGTTGCTGTTAGTAAAAATAGGAGGTGAGAGTGCAACATGCTAGTCTGTTTTTGTTGGCCCTTTTCTATTTTTGTTATCCAAATAGAAAAGGGTGGGGTATGAGTATAGATTGCAGGCCCATTGAGATTTTTGATTAGCCGATTCGACGTTTGGTTGCTTTTAGAAAAAATTATTATCGTCATACCTTTTTCCTAATCATAAATTGTTCATAAAATGTTTTACAAAATATTAAAAGGGTTATCGTAATTATTGAAATATTTTATTAAAATATTTTATTAGGAGTTGTGGTTATTGATTGAAAATCTGTTTCATAATAGAACACTGGGCCCGGTCTGCGTGGAAATATATTGATGTTTGCAGTAGAAGAAAAATAAAACAATAGGTATTATTATTTTTGGTAATACGTTGGGCTGATCGTCAAGGCCCAAATTCAATTGAAGACAAAGCTGGACAATAAATAGAAAAAATAATAGTGCAAAGCCCAAATGTTAAAAACGGATATTGTGTCAATTACGACAGAGAATATGCGTGTTTTTGGGACTAATTGGCATTGTAGAGATTAAACCAAAAGAAAATCTTTTACACAGCAAGATAACACAAAAAATTAAACTTAAAACCAAATCTTCTATATCTTAAAACCGGCCCAGATATGTATTACAACATAATCAAATCTTTTTTTACACACAAAGCTAAAAACAGAACAGAACCAAATCTTCAGTATAACTATTACACCAAATCAAATCTCCATCTAAAGATTATAACAAAATATACAGCCCATAATCAAATTCAATCTTTAACCAATCAAATCCAAGCATTACAGTAAAACAAAATCAAATAAATTTAAATCCCTAACTTATCTCTAATTCCTAAATCTAGGCTAATAATTTGTAACTCAAATCCCTAATGGCAATTCACGTCTAAAACCTATAAATACTAATTGAAGAACACAAAGAACAAGGGGGGACATGAGGGAATTGAAGAATAGAGAGGAGGAAGATTTTATGGACAATAAAAGGAAGAAGAGAACAACAACCGTGGGCAAAGAGAATACAGAGAAGGAGAATCTTTGAAGGATCTTGTATAGCATAGAAGACGAACAACAATAAAGCAACTGGGGTTCCAATATCTGGAACCCTAGTTGCTGCCTCCGCCACTAGCCGCCGCACCCTAATCGCTAGTCGTTGATCCGCATCCACCACCATACCAACACTTCGCTGCCATCTCCACCGTAACCTGCGAACAAGAGGGAGAGGAAGGATTAGCGAATCGAAAACTTGAAGAACTCCGAACACGAACTCGCGGAAGGATAAACAAAAAACTCAGCTTTTTATTTTTGGTTTTGATTGAGGGGTGTTGGGATTGGGTTACGGCGAAGAAGGTTAGGTTGATGCCGTCGCGGTGAGGAGTGGGCCGTTGGTTAGCCTTAGGGTTTGAGGAAGAGAAAGAAGAAGAGTATCATGAGAGAGAGGGAAATGTGGTTTGTTGTAAAACTCTAACAAGTTAATGGCAAAATGAATTAAAACAAAGTTGTAATCTATGTTCAATCCCATGCTAGAGCACCCATGGTAGTTATCATGCTCCCTCGTTGTCTCTCATTAGATTTTAATCTGACGGCCATTAGGCCAAGTCTCATACTAATTAACGTGTTCCCTCATTTACACAATCAGACAGGCCCCTATCTAAATTCGTTTGGGCCTAAGCCCAGTTAATTTCCACACCCTTTTTTTTACTGAATTACTAAACACCTAAACAATTAGCACCCCCCTGCCAGCCTGCGTACTAGGCCTAATTCATATTATTTTCAGCACCCCCTGTTTTTACTTTACAACAGAAACTACACCCCCAGGTTTAATCAAATTATTTCTTTTATCATTTCTATTACATTATATTATTATCTGTTTTTAATTCTTATATTATTATAATTATTTATATTTATAATTATTATTATTTTTACATTATTTATTATATGTAAATATTATCATGTAAATAAATTATTTTTATTTAAAAACTCATGTACATATATTATTCTTCTTATATTATTGCATTAAATATTTTTTGTTGTCATGCATTAATCAAGATTTCTTTGCAATTAACATGATAAAAAACATATAACAAATCTCAAACTATTTTTCGCAATCAACTAAGCTAATCAAATGTTTTTTGCAAAAGGGTTTCAAACAGATTTTGACTAATCGTGCATTTAGTGAAAATCTCTGCAATCACTACTTCCGGCCAAAATGTGAGGTGATTCAAAATACGTTTGCAACCCCTAAAAAACTCCAACCCATACGAATTACAAATTGGGACTCTAATTCCTCATAAGAGGATACGTAGGCATACGATCAAAAATCGTAGCGAGTTCTCCCATAAAAAATTAAAACCCTTTCCCCTATTAAAATTTAAAACCCTATTTTCCCCAAACCTAAACCTAAAACCTAGTATCCTTGTGAACAAGGTAGATGAAAGGTGCCTAACACCTTCCTTTCGTCTAATGAAGTCTGAAACCTAGAATCTCTGTATGCGAATTAGGGTTTTCTGTTAGATTCGTTACCCTAGGATAAAAACTAATAGTGGCGACTCTGATTAAAAATCCAGTTACTACAGCTGGCGACTCTGTTGGGGATTTCAACTTTAGATTTAGGGTTTTTACTTTCGGGTTTATTTATTTATTTATTTATTATTGCATTATTGATTTATTACATTATTTATTTATTGCATTTATTTATTTATTGTCAATTCTTTTTATCATATATTTACTGCGTGGCGGGAATTTTTATTTCAAAAGAAAAAAATGTTTTCAATAACCCTTAGAAAGAAGGTTCATCTATTATCTTAAGGGGTACATCATCCCTGCGAGTTTATGTGACGACTTCGCCTAAAGTCGGTGGACTTCCGAAAAAGGAATACTTATATCCTCTTGACAAGTAGGACTTTGGAAGGACACCCATGAATATTTGTAACGACCTTAACCTAAAATCTCATGACGAGACCATTCACGACTTTGAGACGAAAGTTTTAGTATGTAAAGAGGCTCCAACTAAGGGAGGCCTTGTGCTTTTTCCCTCTGGTGTTATTCATGATATCCTTAAGGAAGCCATCTTTTGGGAGGGTAGATTAATCGTAGGTCAAAATTAAAGAACCTACCTTCTAAGGGGACCTATCACAAAAACTCTGTCACTGAACTATACATCCCTACCTTATAAGGGTTTTAATCACAAAACCCCGCCACTAAACCATACATTCATGCATTCATATATGTCACATATTCATCATTTGTTTCTTTTATCTGTCTTATTCACAGGGTACAAACCAAAAGATGATAAAAATCAAGATTTTTGGGGACTGTCTTTAAAAAAATGGACACCAGAGGGAAACAACTTGTCCGCGTCAATGCCTTTCAGCCTGGCATTTCTAAAATCAAAACTATAAAGGGGAAATTATCTGAGAGAGCTCTGAAGATGTACGCTCACTGTTATGGGGATACCCTTGACTTGACCAGAGTAGAAGTTCAAATGGATGTTGTTTCTTCCCTCATTCCGTTTTATGACCTTCCACTGAGATGTTTTACTTTCCAAGACTTCCAGCTAGCATCGACTCTGAAAGAATTTGACAGAATTCTGAATTTTTCCAAAGAGAAGGCCTATGTAGGTATCAGACAAACTGTTGAAGTCAAAGTTTTGGCAAAAGGCTAAGAGATCCCTTACCCTGAGTTAATGCAAAATTACCGAAGAGAAGGTTTGATACAAGGAATCAAAAGGATATACTTGGAAGCTAAGGCACTCGAATTTTCTAATTATAAAGAATGGGAATCTTGTGTCGATTGTTTAGGGCTACTGGTATTTGGTGTAATTTTATTTCCTCGAACTGTGGACTATATTGACCCTGCAGCCATTAGCATATTCTGGGGTGAGAAAGTCTTTAATATGGATCCAACTCCCACTTTGCTTGTTGACATTTATTACACCTTGCATACGATGTACGAAAAGAGAAAAGGCACGCTAAATTGTTGCATCCCACTTCTATATACTTGGTTCATGACTCATCTTTACAAAGAAGACTATATGATTCCAAACTTGACTAGACGCGAGTGGCCATAGAAATTAAGGTCTCTCACTGTAAACTCGGTATTATGGTATGCTAAGAAGCTGGATATTAAGGACATCATTATTAGTTGTGGGGACTTTCCTAATGTCCCGTTGATCGGATCTCAAGGCTGTATTAATTACAACCCTACTTTGGCCCTACGACAGTTAGGGTATCCTTTGGAAGACAGACCTTCGGACGAACAACTCCAACCATTGAACATCCACAACATGGGTATAGAAGACCAAGGGTTACTCAACAAGGTTATCCGGGTTTGGAACAAGGTTAACAAAAGGAAGGCCGAAAGAAAGAATGCCATAGTGAGAGAAACCTACACTAGATGGGTCCGAGATAGGGTACAAATTATCAAGCTGCCATTCGATATAGATCCAGAGTATAAGTCAGAGGTGCCAGAGGTTATGCCTATATCCTTGGAAGAAGTCGACAATCTGAAGAGCGCCCTAAAGAAAGCTCCAAGGGAAAAAGAAGAGCTAGAACTCAACCTTTTCAATCTGACCAAAGAGAAGAAGCAGATGCAACTCATACTAGAGTCGAAGGACCAACAAATTGAGAGAGATCAGAAGGCATTGGAAAAAGAGAGTCTCAAACGGAAGCGTACAATTGAAGGGTTGTTGAGTGAGACCTTCAACCTAGATTCTCATAACCAAAAGTTAGAGGAGGCAGCTATTGAAATCGGAAGGTTAACCAGATGGTATTAAAAGGCAACACATGACAAACAAGTGCTAGAGGAAAATCTAAGAGCCCAGATCCAAAGTTTGGCGCATACTTCCTTAGATCAAGAAGAGCAAGTAAAGTACCTCACCACTGAACTTCAAGACAACCAAGAATCAGAGGTCAAAGCACACCTTGAAAGGGTAGAGGCAGAAAGACTCTTGACTCAGAGAACTCAAGAATATGAGCATATGTGTCTAGAGCTATTGGGTCTCCAAAAAGATTTCCTTATTCAGCGGAGACTTTATACGGAAATGAGGGGTGAAAAGATGTATTGGGAAGAGCAGCACACCAAGATCGCCTAAGCAGGGAGAGATAACCATAAGATAATCCCACATCTTGATCAAGACTACCGGTATTATAAAGACAAACATGAAAAGCTCGCCTTCTTAGCCAACAATCTCATTGAGCATATCCCTCGAAGTTTGAGAGACGCATAAAGTGTAATGGTCCCTCTTCCAAAGGACGTTGAAGACTTTCTCCAGCTTGGCCGAGCAATGATGGATGGTTTCGGAGTCGACATCCGCAAGCGCACCTAGAAGATTTATTTCCCTTTTATTTATGTTTCATGCAAATTTGTCTTGATTTCAAGTTGTAATGGATTATGTTACTTTCAATAAAGGCATTTTGTTTCCCTATCTCATTGGCGTATCTATTTTAAAGCTAGTCACCAAGTAAAATAATAAGCAAAGACAAATACATAACCAAATGAATAAGACATTTAAAACAAGTAACCATTTCATATTCATATGTATTCATTCGCATGCATGCATTCATAAACACCTGCATATCATATCAAAACACATTTTTCCAAAAAAAAAATCTCTCCAGTTAAACCATTGGTAGAAGAAGATCTCCACCTCCTTGGCCTCCATATCAAACAAGGGCCTATCAACAAAGAACCCTGGAATATATCGAGGAAAACCAGGCTGCATTCAAGGAAGATCTAGACCAAGTCAAAGGTGATGTGAGTTCGATGAAAGGAGATCTGAGTCAAGTTCTCCTAGCCTTAAAGAATTTCATTGACAAACAAAACCAGATTCTCAGGGTAGCTTTCGAAGAAGTAGCTCAAACGATTGGTGCATCAAGCATTCGCCGACTAAGAAAAGAGCCAGAAGCAGGACCCCACAATCCAAAAGGCCAGCTTCAAACTCCCCAAAAATACAAGAGGGATAAATTAATGTCGTAGCCTCACAACCAAGGGCACCACAACCGTTAATGACCCCACAAGGATAAAAACAAGGCAGAAGTCTGCAAAGAAATTTTGATCCACTTCCGATGTCACCCAGTCAGTTATTATAACACCTGGTCAGGGCATCATTGGTAGGAATCAAGCATCTAGCTCCTCCAGTCGGCCCACTCCTGTAAAGGTACAATGCCGACGCCGGATGCGAATACCATGATAACTCTCCGGGGCATACTATAGGTCAGTGTTGGGCATTTAAACATAAAGTGCAGGACTTGTTAGAATCTCAAGACATCACCTTCGAGAAACCTAACATCAAGTAAAATCTTATGCCTCCGCATGGTGGACCAACAATAAATGAAATTATAGTAGTCACTGACGTTGGGGCAACCAGACGAGAAAAAACCATAACCAACTTGCTGAAGGAATATCTATGGGAATGTGGGTTCCTATTGGAGCATAATGAAGCCTTCGAGAGAACGCTATAAAAGCTAGTGGACCAGGGGTTAGTCCAATTCATACCATACCCTGAAGATAAATATGAAGCTACCCCGAAGGGTGAACCATGTTTTCCTCTGATCCAAGAGACCTTTATAGAGCATGGCGGAAATGTGGCGAATATATCCAACAAAGTCAACACCAAAGGGGCAACCGACTTCATCCAAGAATGTGCCCCAGGAGAAGAACTCCAAAGATGGACTACCGTGGAGATTCCAGAGATCTTTTTATTTCCCAAGTAATTTTTCTTGTTTTTGAAAGAACCTATGTCAAGCCCGAGGCATAGGGGTTGCTTGTAAGGGTTTCCCCGGTTTTGTTTTAGACAATATTTGCAATTAATAAAAGTTATATTTTGTTTTCAATTAAGATCCTTGTCTTTCATTTGCATTTAACTCTTAAATTTAAAAATGGAAATACTTTCTATGCATATGCATTTTCAAAGGTTCAAGTCCATGCCCAAAACCACTGATATTGCTACTGCTGCGACCCGATATAATTTTGATGCTCCTATCAACCAAGCTAAAGAGGAAGATGATAAAGATATTGAACTCACTGAGGAAGTGGCAAGGGAAATAGAGCGAAAGGCTGACAACATACAACCGTATCAAGAGGCTATTAAGACCACTAATATGGATACAAAGGAAGAAATTAAGCTAGGGGCAACGTTAGAGCAGAGCGCCATAGAAAGGCCGATCAAGCTATTATCTAGCTCACCAACCGCTGCCAAAATATCAACCTATGAAATTCGACTTTCCAGATGGAGATGTCATGGCTATAGGTGATTATGAAATGCCAGGACCTAACCAAGGACCCGAGCCAGGGGCACGTTGGACACTTATGTTCGACGGAGCTTCAATTGCACTAGGGAAAGGTATAGGGGCAGTTTTGACTTCTCCAAAGAATTATCACAAGCCTTATACCACAAGATTATGTTTCGACTGCACCAATAACATCGCCGAGTACGAAGCTTGTATATTAGGACTAAAAGCTGCCATTGATCTGAGAAAAGAGTAACTCAAAGTATTTGGGGAGTCCGCATTAGTCATATACTAAGTCAACAACGAATGGAATAATAAAACATCCAAAATTAATTCCATATTGGGATCATGTTTTAAAAACTGACTGCAGAATTCATAAATGCGGAATTCATAAAGATCACTTTCAGTCACATCCCACAAAAAGAAAATCAAATGATAGACGCTCTGGAAACTATATCAGCTATGTTTAAAGTAACTTGGTCAAACCATAAACCACACATCACAATCAAGAGCCCGCACATTGTCTTGCTGTAAAAAAAAAAGACCGGGCGACAAGCCTTGGTTTTATGACATCAAGAAGTACCTGGAAAAGCAGGAATGTCCAGAAAATGCCTCTATCATTGACAAGCGAACCCTGTGATGGTTAGATTCAAAATTCTTTCTGAGTAACAGTGTGCTATACAAAAGAAACTATAATATGATACTACTCAGAGTTTGAAAAAGCAGAATGGGTTCAGACATGGCTCGATCAGCTCAACCTCACTGAAGAAAAACGCTTGACAGCTTTATGCCATAGTCAGCTACATCACAAGCAGATGAAGAGATCCTTCGACAAAAAAAAAGTTCACCCTCAGACATTTAAAGAAGGGGATCTAGTGCTCAAGAAGATTCTTCTACCTCGCCTCGACTCACGTGGTAAATGGACCCCAACTACGAAGGTCCATACGTAGTCAAAATAACATTCTCTGGTGCTGGTCTTATCCTCACAACAATGGATAAGGAAGAACTACCGCATCCGGCAAATTCAGACGCAGTCAAAAAATACTATGTATAAGAAGCTCGCTAAGATCGAACCTCAAACAGGCGACTTAGGCAAAAAGGAGCGTCCCGGTGGATCGAAAACCCTAAAGGGCGATCCAAGCAAAAATTAGGGGCATATAACAAAAATTTATCCCGGTGGATTGAAAACCCGAAAGGGCAATCCAGGCAAAAGTTAGGGATCACTCAAAAAGAAATAAAGAACAAAAAGATTGCGATCTAAAACTGCGAATACGAACCACGAAGGGAGAGATAGATCTAAATCATACGACTCAGAAACAAAGGAAATAAGAGACATTAAAAGGATATTGGGGAACAACAGCAACAATTATCATTTTTCATTGCCATTAACAGTTTTAAAAAAAATATTTTTTGTAATTACTTCTTTCTAGGAATTACATCTTATACTCTCACCTATTCAGAGGCATATCAATAAAACATTTGCTTTCTTTGCATCTTTCAAATTGCGTTTTTCTTTTCTCTGACTTGTTTACAAAATACCACGATTATTACTTGTGAATATTGTCTTAAAATCATTTCAGGGAAATTAACAAATAAAAGCTTTTGATAAAACATCGAAAAACATTTTGGTTAGAAAAATATCGAAAGAAAATTCATGTCTACGTCCACGCACATGTCTACTACTGCGTCTACAATACAAATTCTATACACATGTCCACGTCTACGCCTGCGCTTACAACATAAAAGTCTACACATATGCCAATACATACGTCTATGCTTATGCCTGCGCTTACAACATACAAATCTACGCATACGTCAATACCTACATCTACGTCTACACCTGCACTTACAATACAGAAAATCAGTGTTCAAAATTTTGCTAACATTGTTCACTGTATTCAAATTCAACAAAGCTATAACGACACAATATACAACGCCAGGGAATTGGTAACTCTAAGCCAATGGTTTAAAGGAGAGAATGCCAGAAATAGTCTTCATAACATTTCAAGGCATACACGTATTTTACACACATTGCATACATACATTTTGCATATCCAAAGCATATTTACACTATAAACTTTTGCATACAATACGTATATATTCAGGATTCCATATCAATATCAAACATCATACATTTTGCATACATACAAACATTCAATACGCATGTATACACATGTATCACATAGAAAACGAACAACCTAACCCTCGATTCAATCATCTAAGGGTCCATCAACCAAACACTTCTCCTACGATCCAACCCGTCATCTAAGTCTCCATGTCGTGACGCGTTCAGCCCATCACCTATGTCTCCATGTAGTAATGAATGAAACTCGGTACATTGCCTCTAAGCCGCAATGTATTCTCAAAACTCAGTGCGTTGCCTCTAAGCCGCAATGTATTCTCAAAACTCGGTACATTGCCTCTAAGCCTCAATGTATTCGCAAAACTCAGTACATTGCCTCTAAGCCGCAATGTATTCACAAAACTCAGTACATTGCCTCTAAGCCTCAATGTACTCGCCTAGCTCGGTACATTGCCTCTAAGCCTTAATGTATTCGCAAAACTCAATGCATTGCCTCTAAGCCGCAATGTATTCGCAAAGCTCGGTACATTGCCTCTAAGCCTTAATGTATTCTCATAGCTCGATACATTACCTCTAAGCCTCAATGTACTCTCCAAACTCGGTACATTGCCTCTAAGCCTCAATCTATTCTCCAAAATCGATACATTTCCTCTAAGCCTCAATGTATTCTTAAAACTCGGTGCATTGCCTCTAAGCCGCAATGTATTCTCAAAACTCGATGCATTGCCTCTAAGCCGCAATGTATTCTCAAAACTCGGTACATTGTCTCTAAGCCTCAATGTATTTGCAAAACTCAGTACATTGCCTCTAAGCCTCAATGTATTCGCAAAACTCGATACATTGCCTCTAAGCCTCAATGTACTCTCCTAACACAGTATATTTCCTCTAAGCCACAATGTATTCGCAAAACTCGGTACATTGCCTCTAAGCCTCAATGTACTCTCCTAGCTCGGTACATTGCCTCTATGCTTCAATGTACTTTCCTAGCTCGGTACATTGCCTTTAAGCCTCAATGTATTTCCAAAACTCAGTACATTTCCTCTAAGCTGAAATGTATTCTCCAGACTCGATACATTGCCTCTAAGCCTCAATGTACTCTCCTCATTCACTATCTAAAACATTATGCAGTAGTGCAGTTACTTGTTCCATAATAAAGACCATTTCCAAAGACGTCGTGCAATAATGTGCTTCTTTATTCTATAACACCATCCATCGCCTAAGAAGAAATGCAGCGATGTTCGGAAACCAGACCTAACTTATTGCCTAATACACCACACAGCAATTCACAGATATCACCCATGGCCTCAGTCTCCAAGCAGCTATGCATCACCAATTACTATTTTATTCATCCCTCCAAAAGGGATGAAGAAACAAAAGCAAAAGCAAGGCATACAAAACTATGCTCTCAAAGTTCAAAACCATCTGCCTCAAACCCTGGTGAGCGATATATCATCAGCTTCGCCTATTTCCTCAAGACTCATGAGGGTATGCTATATCAGCGTGACCTTATGATTGGTCAAACAAATTTTGGGTATTCCAAGTATTCAATAAACTCCCAATCAGAATGCGCCAGACCCACATCTTCTCGCGCTATTCGATTAAAAGATGATTGAATAGGGGCAACTGTCGTACCCCAAATTTGCCCTACCTCGATGATGTTATTTTTTCAAGGATAAAGATAGAGATGAACTATTTAATTAAAGATGGTACAAAAATATCGATGGACCATTCTTAAATTTAAGTCCACTAAGGGGTGTATTTTAATTCGGGAAAGTGGGGATTTCTAAATCAAAAAGACCCATAAACCCATTTGCGAAGCATGTTGGCCAAAGGCCCGTGAGATTCAAATGTGGAAAATAATTGCAAAAAAAATAATTATTATTAAGTTCTTAACTATTATTAAATCCATTAGGGTTTGTTGCTGTTAGTAAAAATAGGAGGTGAGAGTGCAATATGCTAGTCTGTTTTTGTTGGCCCTTTTCCATTTTTGTTATCCAAATAGCAAAGGGTAGGGTATGAGTATAGATTGCAAGCCCATTGAGATTTTTGATTAGCCGATTCGACATTTGGTTGCTTTTAGAAAAAATTATTATCGTTATACCTTTTTCCTGTTCATAAATTGTTCGTTAAATGTTTTACAAAATATTAAAAGGGTTTATTGTAATTATTGAAATATTTATTAAAATATTTTATTAGGAGTTGTGGTTAATGATTGAAAATCTTTTTCATAATAGAACACTGGACCCAGTCCACATGGAAATATATTAATGTTTGTAGTAGAAGAAAAATAAAAAATAATAAGTATTATTGTTTTTGGTAATATGTTGGGCTGATCGTCAAGGCCCAAATTCAATTGAAGACAAAGCTAGACAATAAATAGGAAAAAAAATAGTGCAAAGCCCAAATGTTAAAAACGGATACTGTGTTACGCGTGTTTTTGGGACTAACTGACACTGTAGAGATTAAACCAAAAGCAAATCTTTTTCACAGCAAGATAACACAAAAAATTAAACTTAAAACCAAATCTTGTATATCTTAAAACTGGCCCAGAAATGCATTACAACATAATCAAATCATTTTGTTTACAGGCAAAGCTAAAAACAAAATAGAACCAAATCTTCAGTATAACTATTACACCAAATCAAATCTCCATATAAAGATTATAACAAAATATACAGCCCAGAATCAATTTCAATCTTTAACCAAGCAAATCAAAGCATTACAGTAAAACAAAATCAAATAAATATAAATCCTTAACTTATCTCTAATTCCTAAATCTAGGCTAATAATTTGTAACTCAAATCCCTAACGACAATTCGCGTCTAAAACCTATAAATACTAATTGAAGAACACAAAGAATAAGGGGGGGACAGGAGGGAATTGAAGAATATAGAGGAGGAAGATTTTCTGGACAGTAAAAGGAAGAAGAGAACAACAACCGTGGGCAAAGAGAATACATAGAAGGAGATCTTTGACGGATCTTGTACAACATAGAAGACGAACAACAACAAAGCAATTGGGGTTCCAATATCTGGAACCCTAGCCACTGCCTCCCCACTAGCCGTCGTGCCCTAATCGCTAGCCGTTGATCTGCATCCACCACCATACCAACACTTCGCTGGCATCTCCACCGTAACCTGCGAACAAGAGGGAGAGGAAGGATTAGAGAATCGAAAACTGGAAGAAATCCTAACAGGAACTCGCAGAAGGGTAAACAAAAAACTCAGTTTTTTATTTTTGGTTTTGATTGAGGGGTGTTGTGATTGGGTTACGGCGAAGAAGGTTAGGTTGATTTCGTCGCGGTGAGGAGTGGGCTGCCGGTTAGCCTTAGGGTTTGAGGAAGAGAAAGAAGAAGGGTATCATGAGAGAGAGAGGGAAATGTGCTTTGCTGTAAAACTGTAACAAGTTAATGGAAAAATGAATTAAAACAAAGTTGTAATATCCATTCAACCCCACGCTAGCGCATCCACTGTAGTTATCATGCTCCCTCGTTGTCGCCCATTAGATTTTAATCTGAAGGCCATTAGACCAAGTCTCATGCAAATTAACGTGTTCCCTCATTTACACAATCAGACAGGCCCTTCTCTCAATTCGTTTGGGCCTAAGCCCAGTTAATTTCCACACCCCTTTTTTATTGAATTACTAAACACCTAAAAAATTAGCACCCCCCCCCCCCTTGCCAGCCTGCGTACTGGGCCTAATTAAGATTATTTTCCGCACCCCCTATTTTTACTTTACAACAGAAACTACACCCCCAGGTTTAATCAAATTATTTCTTTTATTATTTCTATTACATTATATTTTTATTCAATTTTAATTCTTATATTATTATAATTATTTATATTTATAATTATTATTATTTTTATATTATTTATTATATGTAAATATTATCATGTAAATAAATTATTTTTATTTAAAAACTCATTAACATATATTATTCTTCTTATATTATTGCATTAAATTTTTTTTTTGTCATGCATTAATCAAGATTTCCTTGCAATTAACATGATAAAAAACATATAATAAATCTCAAACTATTTTTTGCAATCAACTAAGCTAATCAAATTTTTTTTTTGCAAAAGGGTTTCAAACAGATTTTGACTAATCGCGCATTTAGCCAAAATCTCCACAATCACTACTCCCGGAAAAAATTTGAGGTGATTCAAAATACGTTTGCAACCCCTAAAAAACACCAACCCATATGAACTACGAATTGGGACTCTGATTCCTTATAAGAGGATACATAGGCATACAATCAAAAATCGTAGCGAGTTCTCCAATAAAAAATTAAAACCATTTCCCCTATTAAAATTTAAAACCCTATTTTACCCAAACCTAAACCTAAAACCTAGTATCCTTGTGAACAAGGTAGATGAAAGGTGCCTAACACCTTCCTTTCGTCTAATGAAGTCCAAAACCTAGAATCTCTGTCTGCGAATTAGGGTTTTCTGTTAGATTCCTTTCCCTAGGATAAAAACTAATAGTGGCAGATCTGATTAAAAATCGAATTGCTACACATAGTCCATCGGGATCCTTGTTCAGGTCCTTCATATGGTCCAAGCTTTTCATAGTCGATTATCAGCATGATTTTCTCGTCCGGGAATTCAAATTTCATGGATTGGTAATCATCAATGGCTTGATGGGCCAAATGATCCGCCAACACACTTCCCTTGATTGCTTTTTATGTAGTGTACTGGATATCATATTCAGTCAAGATCATTTGCCATCTAGCTATTCATCTGGAGAGAGCTGGCTTCTCGAAAATATATTTGATGGGATCCATTTTAGAAATCAATGAAGTGGTGTGAGTCAACATATACTGTCTTAGCTGGCGAGTATCCCATGCCAAAGTGCAGCAAGTTTTCTCGAGCAGTGAATATCTTGTTTCACAGTCAGTAAACTTTTTGTTAAGGTAGTATATTACATGCTCTTTTCGGCCAGACTCGTCATGTTTCCCAAAACACACCCCATTGAATTCTCTAATACAGTCAAGTACATAATCAGAGGTCTTCCTTCAACTAAAGGCATCAGGATTGGAGGTTCTTATAAGTACTCTTTGATCTTGTCAAAAGTTGTTTGGCAGTCGTCGTTCCATTTGACTACTTGATCTTTCTTCAACAATTTGAAGACTGGCTCACAAGTAGCAGTCAAGTGAGATATGAATCGGGAAATGTAGTTGAGTCAACCTAAGAAACCCCTAACTTCTTTTTGAGTACAGGGAGCTAGAATTTCTTGTATGGCTTTAACTTTTGCAGGGCCGACTTCGATAAACCCTAGGAGTTTTCTCGATCTTACTCCGAAGGTGCATTTGTTGGGATTTAGCCTCAGCTTGTATTTCTTCAACCTTTCAAATAGCTTGTGTAAATGATCCAGATGTTCTTCCTTAGTTTGCGACCTTGAAATCATATCATCCACATAGACTTCTATCTCATGATGAATCATGTCATGAAACAAAGATACCATAGCTCATTGATAGGTTGCCCCTACATTCTTCAAACCGAAAGGCATGGCCTTGTAACAGAAGGTGCCCCACTGTGTGACAAAAGTGTTCTTCTCCATGTCTTCGGGATCCATTTTGATCTGATTGTAACTGGAGAAACCATCCATGAAGGAGAACACTTTATGTTGAGCAGTATTGTCAACCAATATGTTAATATGTGGTAGTGGGAAATCACCTTTGGGGATTTCCCTATTCAAATCCCTATAGTCTACGCACATACAAAATTTTGCATCTTTCTTAGGCACCGGGACCACATTTCCAACCCATTGTGGATATGACATCACTACTAGGAAACCTGCATTGAATTGCTTCATTGCCTCAGCTTTTATTTTCTCAGACATATATGGCTGCATGCGACAAACCTTTTGCTTGACTGGAGGACAATCTTCCTTCATTGGCAGACGATGAACTACAATATCAGTATCGAGCCCCGACATATCTTCATATGACCAAGCGAATACTTCAACATAGACATGCAGCATCTGGACCAATCTTCTCTTGACAACATCTTCCAAGTTGGCACTGATCTTGATTTCCCTCTTGTCTGCCTCAGTACCTAGGTTGATTACTTCAATTGGTTCTTCATGCGGTTGAATGGAATTTTCCTCTTGTATCAGAAGTCCAACGAGTTCCCCAGGTATTTCACAATCTTCCTCGCCTTCGTCTCTGGATTAATAGATTGGGTGTTCAAAGTCATAGATGGCAATATCAGAGTCGTTATCAGTGAGATCTGGAGTGGATGTGGATCTGCAAATGTGTGTGTGTTCATGTAAGGTCACATGGCTATTTTTGAAAATGCAATAAAGTAAAGAAAGACAATGAGCGCAAAATTTGAATGCAAAATAGTCCAATGTTTTTAAAATGAGCATATGGCATATGAAAATGACAAACCCTTAACAAATTGACCATTGTGCTCTGGGCAAGGCATATGGCTTAAAGTCATTGTTTCAATAGAAATTACAGACATAGTTTTTAAAGTAATAAAAATAGTAAATGGAATTTACTCTTGGATGAAGGAGATTGGAATGAAGTCCTTGGTTTGCCAGTTGTTGAGTCCTTCGGCAGCAGCCGGGTAGATCCAGTCATCAAAGTCGCAATCAGCATCAGAGTCTTCAAGAGCATTATCCTCATGGTTACTAATGCAGAGAGGTGGTTTCCATGCATGAGTACATTGAACCTCCTTTTGAGCCTTGGCAGTGAAGCCCAATCTAAACTTGTCTAACTTGAAAGGGATATCGGGAAGTTGTCCCCAAATGGTGCATCCTCCGTCTTCAACAACAACCCGGACATCTTTGAGAGATGCCATCCTAGGTGTATCTTTAGCAGCTTTGGGAGTGTTAGGAGTGGGTTTAGAAACAGAAACCATGGGAGAGACTACTCCATAGGCTTGACAACGAGTTTCTATGAACTCGCCATCCATTTCAACATACTTGAATGAATTCAGATGACTAATCATAAACTCGTCTTCTCTGCATACAGTGACAATTTTCCCTTTGACCGGAAATTTCAACTTTTGATGTTGCTTAGAAGTCACCGCACCTGCCCCATATATCCATGGGCGTACAAGAAGACAAGAATAAGCAGGACGGATATCCATCACATAGAATGTCGAGTTGAAGACTTGAGACCCAACTTTGATAGGAAGATCAACCTCTCCATGGACCATCCTCTTTGATCCGTCAAAAGCTCTCACCACGATGTCACTAGGCTTTAGTACCAAACCTTCACAGTCTAACCTATCTAGGGCACCCTTTGGTAAGACATTCAGGGAGGAGCCAATATCCACCAACACATGGGCTAAAGTGGTGCCTTTACACTCGATGGAAACATACAGAGCTTTGTTGTGATTTTTCATGGCTAGAGTCAGATCTGCATCCGAGAATCCCAAACCATTGTTGGCAGTAAAACTCACTACACAGTTTTCAAATTGGTCGGCCGTAGTTTCTTGAGGAAAATGTGAATTTTTCAAGAATTTTATTAACGCTTGAGCATGCGTATCAGAGCATAACAACAAAGATAGCATATAAATCTTTGAGGGTGTTTTCCCCAACTGTTCCACTATCTTGTAATCACTTTTCCTGATAATTTTCAAAATCTCCTCCATCTATTTGGTAGATGGTTCCTTAGTGATAATATTTTTTGCGGGCGCCTCCATCAGGGAAGGCTCATTACTTTCCTTGAGTATCAGCAACAGGTTTAATAGCAGTAATACGAATGGGTGTAATTGTGGTTGTTGGAGTTGAAATATTTGGAGAGAAGATCCTCACTGTCCTAGTAACTTTACTTGACCCATCAATGTATGTAATCTCAACAGTTTCATATTCATCGATCCAGGAATCTTGTTTGATACCATGGTAATACACTTCTGCCCCATAATTCCAGGGCACAGCCTTATCAGAAGAGTAAGGGACTGGCCCCGGTGTGGTGATAATTAGTGGAGCTATTCTTTGTTCAATGGGAATCCTAATAGGACCTTTGGAGGTGATCCTAATAGGTTTATTTGATATAGTAATGATAGAAACGTCTTCAAACTCTTGGAATATACTTTGGGTCAAACTTTTCACAGGTGGAGCTTTTTCAAATAGAATCTCATGGCTATCCATCCATCAGGTGTTGGACACCTTTCTTCAGCCATTCACAACCATTAATTTGTACAGCACAATAGCAACAGTCTTCAAGGAAGCTAGGGAATACCCCGACTTTTAACAAATTCTCTTTAAAAGTCTTCAAAGGGGTGGTCAAGTCATTGACGGAGGAAACAAAATAAGCATCTTCAATAGCATTGACACCCTTACCATGATTTGGCATGGGTGCGGTGATTATGTTGGAAGTTGGCGGAGGGTCGAATTCAATTGTCTTGTTATCAATTAGGTCTTGGATTTTGTTTTTTAATGCCCAACAGTTGTTGGTATCATGTCTGGGGCTGTTTGAGTGGTAGGTGCATCTTGCATTGTGGTTGTATTTTAGTGAGGATGTATTGGGATTTTGTGGAGGATCTCTTAGTGAAATGAGCTCAGCTTTCAGTAAATGTTGTAGGGCTTGTGGTAGGGACATCCCAATCTTGGTGTACTATCTTAGTGGAGTATTCGACCTTTGTTGGTTAGCTCGTTGTTTTGGTTGTTGAGTAGAAGTTGGATTGGAGATTAGAACTACACTTACTGACTGGGGGCGGTCTTTCCTAGCATGACTCCTTGACCCATACACAATATTAGTCTCTTTTTTTACCAATAAATTGATTTTTCATAACATTTGAGGTGGATGCCATGGGTATCTTCCCGCTTTCAACCCTCTCACCAGTCAAGATCAAATCAGTGAATTCAGATGATGAACTTCCAATCAGTAAGTTGAGAAATGGTCCAGTCAATGTTCCCATAAACATTTCTACCAACTCTCTATCAGTTAAAGGTGGTTGCACCCAGCCAGCCAAGTCTCTCTATTTTTGAGTGTATTCTTTGAAGCATTCGTTGGAACCCATGGACATACCTTGCAATTGCACCCTAGTTGGCGCAAGATCAGTGTTATATTGATATTGGTAGTAAAAAGTAGTGGTTAAATCCTCCTAAATATAGATGTTAGTCCCTTCCAATTGGTAAAACCACTCCAATTGCGTCCTAGATAGACTTTCTTGAAAAAGTTCCCCCATAGTTTCTTATCGGCGGTATGTGGCTAAATTTTACGAACGTAAGATCTTAGGTGAAGCTTCGAACATGAGACACCATTGTACTTGGGAAAAACGGGGATCTTGAATTTGTGGGGAATGACTACCCCATGAACCAAACCCAAGTCATCAAAGTCCAAGCAAGGCACAACTTGGATTTCTACAGCCTTTAACCTGTCCTCTAGTTACTTATATTTGTCTTTGGCCGGTGGATATTGCTCGTCAAAATAATCCTCGTCTTCAGAGATTTGATTGTTTCTACCCCTAACACGGGTGATCCTAGCATCTTCATCTTGATTCTCATCCTTGGAGGAGGAGTCCTCTTCAATTTGAACTTGTCGGAGGGGACCCTTGAATCTCTTCCCCATGTTGATTAAAGCTTTGTTCTTGGTCTTCTTCTTTGTAACCAGAAGTGACATCATTTCTTGCTGACCCTTTGCTAAGTTGAACATATTTTCTTGAAACTGAGAGTTTTGAGTCTACAGATCCTTCACAGTTTGCTCGTGATCCATCTTATACTGAAATGAACAGTAGAAAGATGAGGAAACCTGCTTATGATATGATGCATGTTATGCGTATGCAATGTTTTCAAGGTCTTTTAAGATTTAAATTTTCTTAAACAAAGAGGAGACAAAACATTAATTGCATTAATAATTTCAAAAGGTTACAAATTTCCTCTTGGGCTTACAATGAAAGAAAAACAACAAAAATGCAATTATACAATAAAAGATTCAAGTCTCCTATGGAAGTTTCCTCTTCGGACTGATGTAGGCATTCAAGTTCTGCTCTTTATAAAGTTGCCTTATGAGCTCTAACACTTTCTTCTCTCCAGCATAGAATTGGGCTTCGAAGGTGTCTCGATCTCCCTTTAGTTGAATCCATGATCTTTGCAACTCCTCGAGAGTAGTAGGCATGTGAGTATGGAGAGTGGTGTAGGGAACATCTCCTTCGACAATAGGCTCCATAATGATAGGTAGGATGGCCACGTATGGCATCATGAGATTTTGAGCGCGAGCTCGCACCCACTTGAGATAAGGCTCCAAAGGAATGGAGTTCTTATACCCCAAGGTTTTGCTATAAACCTTGTTCTCCATGCCCCAAGCTCGTACAAATCTTTGATGATAACCTTGGACATTGTTCTCATAGTTAAATATAATACCTTGGACAAGCGCATCATGAGGGCCATCCCTCCGAGCATACCCAAACTATCGTAGATCTAAGTAAGGATTATAAGTGATACCTCCCATAATGTCAAGGAGCGGGACATTAGGGAATTCCCCACGGCGGTCGATGATGGTAACATCCTCCAAAGATCGAGAACACCAATGAATATCCAAATGCGAGAGTGACATCAACCTTTGAGACCACCTCATGCCTTGTTCATTCTTTTAAACTGATCGAGGAAGGTGTAAAATAAACCACCAAGACAACAATGGAGTGCAACACATAATAATCCCCCTTCTCTTCATGGTACGGGCGTGAAGAGAATGCAAGATGTCTCCAAGTAAGGTAGGCACTAAGTTAAGAGATAGGAAGATTTTGACTGCATTCACATCTATAAGTTGGTCTGGGTTAGGGAACAATACCATCCCATAGATTAGAAGAGAGAAAACTACTTCAAAAGCTTGCAAATCCAGAGCATCCCAAAACAGTTGAGCCTTCTCAAACAGAAACTTGGCTAGAAAACCCTTAACACCACTCCTTGTTTCCCAATTAGCCACTATGTAGGATCGTTGCAAATGTAAGGCTAGAGCAATATCCTCGTGTATTGGGTCTTTCTCAATACCGGTGAAGGGTATTTAATCAATAATAGGTACTCCCAATAGTTGAGATAACTCTTCCAAGGTAGTCACCAATTGGTAATCAGGAAATGTAAAACAGTGATGTTTAGGGTCAAAGAATTGAAAAAGCACATGTACCATGTCTTCTTCAAAGTTTGAGGTAACCAAGTTGAGGAGTCGAGCATACTTCTTGGTGAACGAATAATTTTAAGGGACCCTTGATGCTAACTTTTTGAGTTAAGGAGCCACTTTCACAAGGTTGATTCGGATGGTATTTCTGCGAATGGAAGCCATATCCTACAAAATAGAACAAAGATAAATCTCTAGGTCCTTGAAATGGTTAGTGAAAATGCTATAGTATGATGTCATGATGTTATGTACATATAATCATATACAAGAAAAACAAACAAATCCTTAGGTTTAGGCTTGCATGGAGTTCATAGGTAAGTATCCTCTTGAAGTTTAGTTGGTTCAACCTATCCTAAAAAGTAATCAGGTTCTAGGGAATATCAATATCATTGGTCTTTCTTCATTGGGAATTGTTTCAGCGCAAGCCTCTGTTTTGATGATCGAAATATCCCGAAAGTTCGATCTCAATGAGCGTAGTATCGAGTATCAACCAACTTCGAACTACACCAAATCCGGATATCTCACTACTTCCTAATGGCCAAGTTGTTCAACTAAAGGTTCTAAGGTCAGTTAGTGCTTCATGACACCACACAGCGGCCCCATATTCTCCTTCATTTGCCACAAGGGATACCGGTACCCACAAATATGTCACATTAACGTAGCTATTGCTTCAACCATATCGGTCTACACCGTACAGTCTCCACAATCTTTGCTATTTACCTAATAATGTTCCCAGATCCGAGTAAAGGATCTATAAGAACCCAAACATAACCCATAATGTAAAGCATGCAAGTCAAAAAATGAAAGCATTTTAAAGGTGATCTAATCTCTAAGGTAACCCCACTTTTAGGTAAATGTCCCCAACAGAGTCGCCAGTTCTGTAATACGGTGGGAGAGTTGACTTGGGTATTTTATATTTTATCGCAATTGTTACGGATAACAAGAGTCACCACCGACTTTTCTTTTATCCAATAAAGGAAAGGGTGAAAAGAACAAGAAAGACCTTTTGAGAATTTTCTTGACTTCGGGGGGTAGGTTATGAAAAGGGAAGGTGTTAGCGTCCTTTTCATCCGTAGTTATCTACGGGCTCTTAGTTGCTAGCTCACTTTGAAATGCTTTGCAAAAAAATATGTTTGTGTTTGTTTTGAAAGTATTATTTAAAAGTGTCTTTGTTTAGGCGAACTTTGTAATGATTCTCGTCTCTATAAGAATGTATACAAAGTGTTGACTTTTGAAAATATTTCATGAAAGTATTGGTGTATTTGAAAGATGTTTTGAAATGGTGTGAGCAAGCAACTATGAGCGTTCTACCTACTCAAAAATTATTTGTTCTTTTCCTCCTCCTTTAGATATTTCTATCTCACCATTGATTGGTAAGAAGCCCTATCATTGGATGTGAAGGGACGAGCGTGGGTCTTCATACAGTCATAGAAGGCAACATTGTAGGATACCTTAGCAATTTTTCGTAAGGGTCTAAGACCGTTTACTGAAGGCAATGTTGAAGGATCATCGAGGGACTACGATCTTGTAATCGAGGGTCTTTGCTAAAGTATCCCACGTTCGAGGGACATGACTGTTTTTTATTCTAAGGAGACAAGTGTGGGTTAACCCTAGAGGTGCAAGTGTGCAAAGTGTTTTGATTTCATGCATTTGTCTTGAGTTAGGGTTATCTACTTGTTGATTTTATGTCTTGCCATATAAATCCCAAATTACTAGAAATAATATGGAAAGTGATAAATTGCGGAAATTAAAAGTTCTACGCTATTACATCATTTTAGGGGATGGGGAGACAAATTACAAATGGGGATGAAAGCAATTAAAACCTAATTACTATTACAACCATATTGAATAATGCCAAATAAAATGTACAAGAATATAAAGATAATGTAAAAGAAAAATGTTTTTATGGTTTTTTTGTATGAAAAGAGTTTAAACCTAATTAATCAAATTGAAAAGAAATTAATAATAATTCCAATGTCTAAATTAAAGTAAATTAATTAAAAGAAAGTTAAAACCTAAGTCTAAATTAATTAAGAAAAGAAATTAATTTATTAAGAAAATATTGTTTTGGTATTTTTATTTAAAGGAGATGAAACTAAAGTGAAAATAATTTTTGTCTAAGTATTTAAAAAAAAGATATATTTTTGTTTTTTTATTAGAAATAATAGTAATAAAATAAAATAAGAAAAGAAAAATAAAATAAAATATAAATTCAAGATCAGGGGGTTTGAAAGTGAAAATGGAGGTTAGTAAGCAAAGCAATTTTGTTTTTGTTTAGGCCCAAGGCCCCGTTTTGGAATCAGAAATGAAATTTTTTTTAAAAAAAATAGATAATGGGCTGCATGTTATTTAGTAAACAGGGGAGAGAGAGAAATAAAAGATCAGGCCCATTGCTGAAAAGCCCAAGTGCGTTGTAAACAACAAAAATGAAACAAGGAAAATATGAAAAAAAAACAAAAGGTCTCGCTTGGGCTCAAACACAAGACCTTCTATAGGTATGCCTTACGCGCGCACTCTCTATTACTAGGGTGGCTATACATCCATTTATTTCTACAAAACCAACACATTATATTATAAAACAAGTTCTAGTGACAACTTCATCTTCTTCCTCGCGCCATAACCAGAGCTCTGTAATTTTCTCCTCTCTCAACCATTCTCAAAAGTGTAAACATCAAACTTGCTAGAAATTTCACCACGATTTCAAATATGTAACTAACTTAAACAAGAGATCAAAGATGAATACGAATTTTAATTAGTACCAAATCTGACCTAATTTTTTCTACAATTTCAAACTTAAAATTCACATCACTCAGGCAATATAAATGAAAATTAAGGGCGTGGTTAGCTTTAGGGCTATGATATCTACATTTTTTATTCACAAAGGAACAACTAATGATGCTTGTATGAAAAGTTCAAAGTCAAGAAAACTTACCTTGAAACTGAAATTTGTGTTTTGATTTAGAGCATCTTTCAACGTGTTGTGATGATCAGAATAGCTTCAATGAACCTACAGGAAGCTAATGAAATGCTTAGTTTTGATTGAGAGTGGTTGTATTGTCTTGGAGAAGTCAAGTTGTAGGTGGTTGTTTTTTAGCCTGGAAGGTGATGAAGATGGAGTTACAGTTGTGGAACAAGGTCATGGATGAACTATATTTGATGTAAGGAAGCTTAAAAAATTGTTTAGAGAGGAAACACACGAGGGGAATGTGAGTTTGAGGTGCAAGGTCAGAATCTGCACAAAAATGGAGTTTGTGTGCAATTTTTGGCTAGAGGGAGTTTTGGAGAGTTTCAGGGGTTGTAAATTTGTGTCCTAGGTTTTGTAAACAATGCTCAAATTTATAGGAAAAGGTTTGAGAGCTTGAGGTGATCAGAAGTACAAGATCACATGTTTTGGTTCCTTGACTTATTTTGGAAGAAAGCTTGACAAGCATTGTTCCAAGGCATGGTACAAGGCTATATAGAGTGTTTACAAGCTTTATACATGTTTATATGACTTTTTTATGTTGAGTGTGTGCTGAACAAACAAGTTAGAGGCTCAAGACAAGTTGACTTTGTGATTAAAGCAACTTTTCAAGAATAGCAATGGTGCATTTCCTCCCAAATGGAAATGTAGCTTGGACAATGGCTTAATTGCTTGGACAATGGCTCAATATGTTGTGTAAACATTAAATTATGGAGTGAGATGTAATTTAGAAGCCTTCAAAGTGAGATTATGAAGCATAAGTTTGAGATTTGGTTGATAGTTCATCATCAAAATGACCTAAAAATCAAGAATGAAACCTCAACTTCTCCTCTTCGATTCTTTTTGGTCAAGTATGATCTCTTCAAGTTCTTGGACATGATAGAAATATTGAAACATTATCTGCAACCTTTTTTTTGACCGTTTTGGCTAAATAATCTTGGAACTTGGTGAAAATTGGCCAAGAAGTTATGTCAAAATCCTGATCAAATTGATCAAAATTTTCACTAAGTGTTTTAGAAAAAAGTTCATGACTTCATGAATTTATAACTCAAAATCCAAGAACTTCTAGGGCTTTATCAATTAAGCAAAGTTGTAGATCTCATCAAGATCTACAACATTCATGTTGAAAATATTCTTTGAATCATCTTGCATCTTGGTAAAAAAATTGGCATGAAGTAGTGAAATTATTATGTACAAAAACACTTAGAAAAATTTCTAAGTCTTGAAAAGTTTGACTTTTCAAATTGACTTTTGAATTTCTTGATTTCTTGATGATCAAGCTTCATATTTTGAATGTCTTTATGAATTTTGATCTTTGAAAACAACTCTTGATCAAAAATTCAAAGTTTGACTTTTGTGCATCAATTGACTTTTCATCAGTTGACCCAAAATTCAACTATCAATCCATTGATTTTGCAAGATGATTTGAGCCATTAGATTAACTCAACATGTTTTATTTGAATCCTTTAGATTATGCTTTAAGCCATTGATCATGTATTAGGTCAAAAGTCAGTGATCAGTCAATTACAGTCAAAACCCTAATTTTGACCATTTTGCCCTTTTGGTAAATTGAGTGCTTTTCTTGACGGATTGTGATAAATACTTGATAAAATGATAAATAGTACTTTAAAATGTTTATGTTGGCCAAAAATCACGAAGTTTGCCTGTAGGTTGACCAAAGTTGACTTTTTACCTAATATATATGTTTTTTAGTTATCTGGTCAATTGATTGAGCAAATTTGTGATTCAAGACTTGAAACCTGGCATGAATATTCTTGGAAGTCTATGATGATCCATGAAAGTCATTTGAGACATTAGAAGTCCAATTGTCCTTATGAATATCAAAACCCTAATTTGAGGCATTAGTGTTTAGGAGATGGTTTGACCTAGTCAACACTTGTGCAAACTTGAGCCATTGGAGATCTTTGTGAGGAATGTCTTGAGAAAAGAGAGGGAAAATTTTGGGGTAAAAAAACTACCAACAACAATACTGGAAATGGTAGGAAGCCATTTTCTGGTTTTGTTAGGAAAAGAAAGAGGGTGAGGCTAGTGTTGTCGCCATCGACAAAGGAAAAGCTCATGCATATCCTCAAGTTCGATTTCCTTATTTCCCAACACCTGCTACCGTTAATAATAAATATGTTCCTAAAGTGTATACTGATACAAATCTACCACCCTAGATGGCCCAACAAAGGCCTTTCGTTCCTCAACCACTGTATCTTCCACAACAACAATTTGCACCACCTCTGAATTATCAACAACAGAATCAGCAACCTCAAGGTCCGAGAGTTCAACAGAGACAAAGAGGGCCTGAGAGGAGATTTGATCTTATTCATATGTCATAGGCTCAACTTCTCCCTCAATTGTAAGCAAATCAGTTGGTTCAACTGTGTGAACTTGGCCCACCACTAAATCCTCTTCCAAGGGGGTATGATATTAATGCTCATTGTGAATTTCATTCTGGAGCCCCAGGCCACACATTGAGAATTGTAGAGCATTTAAATTCAAAATTCAAGACCTCATCGATGCAAAGACCATAAATTTCAACCATGTTGGTCCCAATATTTAGAATAATCCCATGCCTCCTCACCCAAGGGCAGCAGTCAATGATATTGAAGAAGGTAGTGAGTAGGTTCTGGTAACCAAGGTTGATGAGATTAATATGTCACTGGGGACTATTAGAGAACATTTGTTGAAGCACGAGGTTCTACAAGAACTACATGATTTTTTCTTACTATGTTCCTTTAAACTTGAAGAGTGTACTAGTTTGAAGACGGCTATCCAATAGCTAATGGATGAAGGTGTCCTACAGGTAGAGAAGATATTTCTAGAAGAAGAGATTGATGTCTTGGAAATTCCTTATTATCCGAGGAACATCTCGGTAACACAAGGCACCCCGTTGATGATTCAGGATCCCGCTACCCCATTAATGATTCAAGCTCCAATTACCCCCATGATAACTCAAATTCTTATTCCTCCTCTGTGTGATAACTCAGAGGCAGTTCTGTGGGAGTATAATGTGGTCTATATTCTTGGGAAGAAATATGAGTGTCCCCCAGTGGTTGATAAGAATATTACTAACATCGCAGGAACCAGTAACATGACTCATAGTGGAAGGGTCTTTTCTCCCCCACTAATGCCTCCCAAGGAAACCAATGGTGATGCTCTAGCCAAGGCTAGGGGAAAGCAAGTGATTGGTGATAAACCTGAACCTTCTTTAGGTCAAGAAGCGGAGAAGCTTTTGAGGATTCTCAAGAGAAGTGATTACGAAATGGTTGATCAACTAAACCAGACGCTATCCAAGATATCTATCTTGTCCCTTCTCTTGTGTTTAGAGACTCACCGCAATGCCTTATTGAATATTTTGTGTTCTTAACATGTTACATAATACATTTATGTGGCTCAATTTGAAGGGATCGTAACCAATATTGTTATAGGAAATTGTATGGGTTTTTGTGATGATGAGCTCCCAGTTGAAGGTAGAGCATACAACAAAGCACTATACGGTTTTATCTCGAGTTTTGGTGGATACAAGTTCTTCTCTCATTGTGATGCCCAAGGCTACTCTGTTTAAGCTGAATATGGATGGGGTAATGATGAGGCCTTGCACCCTAAGTGTTTAAGCGTTTGATGGCTCAAGGAGGTCTATGGAGGGAGAAGTGGACTTGCCTATCAAGATTGGTCCCTATGCATTCTACCTTTCATTCTATGTTACGGACATGTGTCCATCCTATACTTGCCTTTTGAGTCACCCATGGATCCATGTAGTAGGAGCTGTGACATCTACTCTTCACCAATGCCTGGAATTCAATGTAAACGAAAAAGTTGTTGTCATTTGTGGAGAAGAAAATGTAGTGATTAACAATTTGACAACCTATCGTTATGTGGAAGTGGAAGGCGAGGTGCATGAGTTGCCCTTTTAAGCTCTGGAGATTATTTATGTTGACAGATTCCCCGTCGTGGAAGGTAAAAAGTATGAAGCACCCATGACCTCTTTGAATGATGCTAAAGCCATCATGGAAGCTAGATCTCCCCATGACGGTTTGGGAAAAGTGATTTAAGTATCCGAGAAGAAGGATCGTTGTGGTCTTGGATATCAGCCACCCTCCTCCGTGTAAGCTAGTTTGGTTCCTCTCAAAGGAAAGCAGGTTCTCCGAATTTCTGAAGTGTTCATCAATGCTGGTACAAGAAAAGAAGGAAAATTTGTTGCATAAGATGATGAAGGTGACGATGAAGATGTTTCCAGATTTATCTATCAGATTGCACCGGACCAAGAGCTCAACAATTGGACTGCCGTGGACATCCCTGAAGTTGTTTTCCTTCATGTGTAATTTTATGTTTCCATTAAGTCATATTCCCTTCCCAAGGCATAAGGACAACTTGTAGAAGGGATCCCTTATGTTTCAATCTCTGTTTAAAATTGAATAAAAGATGCACTTTCGCATACAATTTTTGTTCCTTGTCTTTTCTTTTTACTTTTTACTTTCAAAATAAAATGGCAATGCTTTTCTTGTCATATTCTAAATATTTTCTTGCACTTTGTAAAATAAAACATAAAATCATCAATCATGTAGATCCGCCTCGGATTCCATAAAAAATGATAGTGCTATGGTTCCTAATATCCTTTAGAATTCAGTTGACCACGCTAATGAGGATAGTGGGGAAGATTGTGAAGTCCCTGAAGAACTGGCGAGACTCTTGAGACAGGAAGAGAAGGTCATCCAGCCATATCAAGAAGATATAGAAGTTATCAATCTCGGTACTGAAGAGTTAAAGAGAGAAGTCAAGATAGGTGCCTCCTTGCAAAGTGAAGAAAATAAGGGGTTGATTGATTTGCTTCGAGAGTATGCTAACATCTTTTCCTAGTCGTATAAAGATATACCTAGTTTAGACACTGACATAGTGGTGCACAAATTGCCACTCAAGCCGAAATATCCTCCAGTAAAGTAGAAGCTGCGAAGAACTAGACATGACATGGCTTTGAAGATCAAAGAAGAAGTTCAGAAATAGCTTGATGCAAGCTTCTTATCTGTGATAAATTATCCACCATGGATTGCTAACATTGTGCCTATACCTAAGAAATATGGTAAGGTATGTATGTGTGTTGACTACCGAGATTTGAATAGAGCAAGCCCGAAGGATGATTTCCCATTGCCTCATATTGATGTGTTGGTTGATAATACTGCTCAGTCATCAGTATTATCCTTCATGGATGGATTCTCAGGTTACAATCAGATAAAAATGGCTCCTGAAGACATAGACAAAACAACTTTCACAACTCCTTAGGGTACCTTTTGCTATAAGGTCATGCCTTTTGGTCTCAAAAATGTTGGTGCAACATATCAGCATGATATGGTGACTCTCTTTCAAGATATTATTCATAAAGAGACCGAGGTGTATGTGGATGATATGATTGCAAAATCACATACTGAGGAAGAACATCTGGTACATTTGCATAAGTTATTTGACCATCTACAAAAGTTTAGGTTAAGGCTTAACCCCAACAAGTTCACCTTTTAGGTTCGATCGAGCAAGTTACTTAGTTTCATCGTAAGTCAGCAAGGAATTGAAGTAGATACCGGTAAGGTAAGAGCAATACAGGATATGCCGGCACCAAAAAATGAAAAAGAAGTACGAGGCTTCCTTGGGAGGTTGAATTACATAGTCAGGTTCATTTCTCATCTTACATCTACTTGTGAACCCATCTTTAAATTATTGCATAAGAATCAAGACGTCCATTGGGATGATAGTTGTCAAGAAGCCTTCAAGAAGATTAAACAGTACCTTCAGGAGACACCAATACCCATACCTCCAATTTCAGGGGGACCACTTATTATGTATCTGACTGTGCTTGGAGGATCTATGGGTTGTGTGCTCAGACAACATGATGATACTGGACGAAAAGAACATGCCATTTATTACCTAAGCAAAAAGTTTACTGATTGTGAATCAAGGTATTCATTACTTGAGAAGACTTGTTGCACTCTTACGTGGGCGCTCAACATTTGAGGAAGTACATGTTGACACACTCTATACTTCTGATATCTAAGACTGATCTGATAAAGTACATCTTCGAGAAACCATCACTTACAGACAGATTGGCTCGATGGCAAATGCTTTTATCTGAGTATGACATCCAATATGTCACATAAAAGGCTGTCAAAGGTAGCATCTTGCAGATCATCTTGACCACCAGCCTGTGGAAGAGTATCAGTCAATTAAGTTCAATTTTCCATACGAGGATGTTATGAAACTTGATGATGGGGAAGGACCCGAACCAGGGTAGCAATGGACTCTCACGTTCGACTGTGAATCAAATGTTATAGGCCATGGTATTAGGGAAGTCCTGACTTCTCTATGCAATACTCACATACCTTTCATGGCCAGATTATGCTTTGATTGCATAAATAATGTTACAGAATATGAATCTTGTGTAATGGGCCTTGAAGCAGCCATTAATTTGAAGATCAAGATTCTTGAAGTTTATGGGGATTCTGCCTTAGTAATATACTAGGTACGAGGTGATTGGGATACACGACACCCCAATTTAGTTCCATATAGGGATTACATATTAGAGTTGTTTCCCGCTGTTGTACCCCAAAATTTTCCCTCCCATTTTTATTCAAGATACTCTCTTAGGATTCTCAAATGCTCAAGGTTGTTGAAGAATTGATCAGACAAATTCTCCTCCTAAGCAATTGACTTACAACTAGGGTTTCACTTTTCTCAAGGAATATTGGGTTTCTAAGGTCTCAAGTGGATTTCATAGTTTCTTGTATGTCTCCAAGAATGCTCATACCAAGTTTCATGCCTTGCATCACAAGTTTGATCAGTTAAATACTCAGATGACTGAAAATCAACTATATTGGGTAAAAAGTCAATTGTGGTCAATATACAGTCAAACTTCAAGATTTTTTGTCAACATAAACATTTTGAAGTCATATTCATCATTTGATCATGGTTTGATCATGATTCATCAATTAAACTCTCAAATCATCAAAAGTCAAAAGTTTCCAAATTAGGGTTTTCTTAAGGAGAAGTCAACTGAACTTTGACCAAGCATAACTTTCAAATGCATCATCAGATTTTCCTTAACCAAAGCTCATTTTGAAGGAAATTCAATTCTCTACAACTTTTTCTCTCTAAGCTCAAGTCCAAGCTTCATTTGAGAGATATGAACCAATACATTATAGGTCATTCAAATGTCAACAAAAAGACACTTTTTGTCAAGGCAACTTACATCAAGATAAAGTATTCAAATGCAAAAATGGTCAACATAGAGATTGTAGAGAACACATTGGGCTTTCCAAAAAGTCCAAAATCAACTTCATATGATGAAAATTTGGAGAGTTATGACCAGTGCAAGTTGGGAAATTTTGAGCAAATGCATGAAGTCCAAATTGAGAAACTTGAAATTTTGGGCCATTGGGCTATTGTTTCAGAGTCCAAACATGTACTACACTCATTATGCACCTCAAGACTTGTTCATACACCTCCCTTTGGTTTATTATATTTTATTTTTGATTTTTTTATTATTTTAAAAGTCAAAGTAAGATAAAATAAGAGAAGGCTTTTGACACAAGTCCAAGCCCATATATTCTAACCTAATTCTATGTTATATATTCTCAGCATAGTCATACAAGAAGCCACGAAAAAACCTTGTCCAAAAAGCCTCCAAAAATCACAAAATTTTCAAACCTAGGGCAACTTGCAAGGCCAAGTTTCCACCATTTTCAATACATACTAACCATCCTAACTAAGGAATTATAACTCCTCAGTAGAGCAAAGAACAACCAAAGTTTTAAACTCTTCTTCCCTAAGTAGAAGTTAATACTCTCTAACAGAGTTCCCTCAAAAAGCAGAAATCAATTTTCCCCAATGGAGTTTCCTCAAACAAGAAAGTAGGAGTCCCCAATGGAAACAATCCCCATAAGATCGAAGATACACCTACTCTTCATCTCCAGCAACAATCAGGGATTTATTTTTCCCAGACTAAGATGCTGCTCAAATTTGCGAATGTACTTCAATAACATTTCACATTCACCATAATTTACCAATACCATAGTGTTGTACCCCAAAATTTGCCCTCTCATTTATCAAGATTTTCCTCACAAGACTTCTTGGACTCAAGACAAGATTAGGGTTTGGACAACTCAAGACACCTCACCTTGCACTATTAACCTAAAATTAGGGTTTGAATTTGCAGAAGGATTTTTGGGCCACCAATGCTTCATGTGACTTTAATACACCATCTTGGACCCCTAAGATTGCTCATGTTAAGTTTCAAGCATTGAATCACATTTTTGCTCAGTCAATTAGACAGTTGACCTAAAAATCAGCTGTATTGGGGAAAAAGTCAACCATGGCCAATTTACAGTCAAACTTCATAATTTTTTTATCAACAACAACATTTTAGACTCATATGTACCATTTGATCAAGTTTGGATCACAACTCCTCAAGAAATTTGATCAAATCATCAAAAGGGCAAAATGGTCAAAATTAGGGTTTTGACTGAGAAAGGGCAATTTCTGATTTTTAACCTAGCCAATGGCCAATTGAGTTCAAACATGATTTCAAGGGTTCAATGGCATCATCTTGACCTAATTACATAGTTCAAAAGATCTCAAGTTCATTGGATTGATAGATGAATTTTCCAGTCAACCGATCAAAAGTCAATTGTACACTGAAAAGTCAAACTTTGACTTTTTGGTCAAAATCAAGTGACAAGGGTCATAATTCATCAAGATATGTCAAAATATGAAACTTGTTCACCAATAAAACCAATTTTGAAAATTAGGGTTTTGAATTTGAAAATTTTCATAACTTAGAATTTTTCTAAGTATGGAAGTTTTCTTATTTTTTCCCCAACTTTCTACCACTTTTTCACCATGATGCAATTTGATTCAAAGAAAACTTCCAACATGAAAGTTGTAGTCCTCCATGAAATATATAAATTTTCTTCACTAACTTTTCCCAAAATATGCTTGGATCTCAAGTTATGAATTTGTGAATATAGGTCCATGAACTAAATAACTTAGTGAAAAATTGCCCTAATTTAGGCAGGTTTTGGACCCAACTTCATGGACATTTTTCACCCAGTTCCAAGAGGTATCTCAAAATGAATTTCAAATATGGATTATAGAGCACGTTGCAAGCTTTCCAAAATGTCAAAGAACTCCCCAAGATCATTTTTGGTTAGGGAGAATCAAAGAGGAGAAGTTGGCATTTTATCACTTTTGTTCATGCCAATTTTACAAAGCATCAAGTTGCAAATCAGATCTTTGATGCTTGAATATTGCTTTACAGGTCCTAAAATCATTCTACACTCCATAATAAAATGCAAACTCAGAAGTTAAAGGCTTTATTTTCACTTTTGAAGCATTGTACAAGAGATAATTCCATTTTAAGCATAAAGGTTACAATGCCATTTTCATAAAGTGAGCTTTTGTAACTTTATCAATCTTGAGCCTTGGACCTGTTCCTTTGGTGCAAGAAACTTCCACAGGTCTTAAGAAATTTGTACAAGCCCTTTTCAGCCTTCAAGCTATCCAGTACAAGCATGTTGCATAAGTCATTTAACTTTACTTAAAAAGCAAGAAAGTTGGTGAAAAGGTCAAAAGCTTGCACATCTGTTGAGAAGCTGACTTTGTATCCATTCTATACAAGTATACAAACTTGTCACAATGCAGAACACGATTGGCTTGCACCTCAAACACCCTCAAACTCAAAAAAACTGAAATTCTGCCAAAAACATACAGTTGCTGCAAAATCATAGCCATTTCATTTTTGGCTCGTGCGTTTTGTGGCTTGACACTTGAAACACCTCATACACATCATACCAAAGCTATCCAAGCCCTTACCTTGCATTTGTAAGCCCTGTTTCAGCCATTTCCATTTTCAAACTTGGAGCTTGCAGCTTGACTTGTGCAGAGACTTCTGGCCATCCACAAAGCAAGCTAGGCATTGGAATAGCTTGAAGGAATTTCAAGGAAGCTCACACAATCCTCAGACCTCCATCAAAGTCCCTGCATTGCTCTATCCAAATCCAACTGAAAGAGGTATTTTTGAAAACTCTATCTCTCTATTTAGGCATCCTCAAGCCACGGTTTGTGAAGAAAAGATGTAGTCTATAACATGGTGAAGTTGTACATATGCATACTTTTCATTTATATTAACTGTGCTATGAGAATTTTAAGCTTGAAGATGCTGAAATTTTTAGGTCACGAATTAGGGCCATTAAAATTCTCCCTGATCTTTGAGAGTTAGATTACAAATTTTATATGTTTCGAATCGTGAGCTCAAATGCCACAAGTTTCATGTTATGAGTTTTTGTTTTTATGCAAGCATGTGAAAGATACAGTTTGAACCATAACACGCGCGCAAAGGAGAAGAAGCTGGAGGACAGGGACGAAGCGCCTGGGCTTTTTGGCGCGCCTGGCCTTTTTGTTTCTATTATCCACACCCCCTAAATTACTATTGCACCCCCTGGCTAATTTTGTATATTGTTCATATTTTTTTACATTTTCATATTTATTGTTTTTGATTATTTTTTCTGAACATTAAAAAATCCTAAAAAATAATTAAATATTTTTTTGCAATTTTTTTTTTCACATGAAAAATAGTTTATTTTAATAAATAGGACTTATTTTCTTATATAATTTATAAAAACATTTAAAAAATACTTAACATTTTTTATTATACCATTTATAATCATAAATAATTATTTTTATACATATTTAATTTTTAATATTTAGACATAATATTATTTATTATTTCTTGTACAAAAAATGGACAAAATAATATTAGGAAAACTTTATTTTCTTTTAATCAAAAAATTAGGGTTTCACCCCTTTCCAAAAATAATAATATTTTTTCTCTTATTTCTAGGGTTTAAATAAATTATTTTCTCATACATTAAACAAATACAAAACATTTTTTTACATAAATACATTTGCATTGAATTTTAATACTTGTTTATTTATTTAATGCACACAATATTCGATTGGGTTGTAATAATATTTTTAGGTTTATATTTGTGCAATATCCCTATTCAAAAACTTGTATCCCCCCTCTCATAATAATTGTTGTAATAACTTAGTTTACTTTACGCAATTTATTGCTTTCATATACCATGTTTAGTAAACTAGGGTTTGCATGACAAGAACAAAAACCAAACAAATAGAAAAAACCTAATGCAAATCAAATGCATGAAAAATGACACACTTTGCACACAAGCACCCTTAGGGTTTCACCCACTTGGTTGCCTAAAATAAAATGGCCATGTTACGCATGCGAAGTATCTTGGCAAAACAAAACAAGTATAAGATCATAGTCCCTCGATGACGCTATTCAAAGGTTGCCTAAAAATGATCTTGGTCCCTCCAAAATGCTAAGATACTTGGCAACATTGCTATCATGGTCATACGATGACCCACGCCCGTCCCGTTTACATCCAAAGATAGGGTTATTTACCAAATCAATGGTAAGTCAACAATGTCAAAGGAATAAAAATGCACAAGAAAGACATTTGAGTAGGTAGATAGATTCTAAGTTACTTGCTCCATTTCAAACAATCCTTGCTATTTTCAAAAAAAAAACACACACACACATTTCAAAACATCTTACAAAACATTGAACATTTTTCAAAAGACAAACATCTTTGTATACATTCTTACGAACGAGAATCATTACAAAGGTTGCCTAAACAATGGCCTCTTTTCAAAATACTTTCAAAACCACACCAAACACCAAGCACCATTTCAAACAATTTCAAAGCAAAGCAAGTGATCTAAGCAAGTAACTAAGAGCCCATGGAAAACCATGGATGAAAAGGGTGCTAGCACCTTCCTTTTCATAATCTACCCCCCGAACTCAAGAAAACATCTCAAAGGTCTTTCCTGTGCTTTTTTACCTTTCCTTTTGGATAAAATAAAAGTCGGTGGTGACTCTTGCTAACCGCGACATTTGCGACAAAACGCAAAACCTCAAGTCAGTTCTCCCACCGTATCACAGAACTGGCGACTCTACTAGGGAAAATTATAAAAGTGGGGTTACCTTAGGGTTTAGATCACCTTTATTTGCTTACATTGACTTGTTGGCTTTACACTTTGGTTCTATTGTTTGGGTTTGAATCCTCCACCCAGATTTGGGAAACATTATAGGTAAATAGCAATACGTTGTGGAAATTGTGCGGAGTATACCAACACGGTCTAAGAAATATCTATGTTAGTGCGACATATTTGTGGGTACCGGTAGCCTTTGAGTCAATCAAAGAGAATACGGGGCCGCTGAGTAATGTCATGAAGCACTAACGAACTTCTAGAACCTTTACTTGATCAACTTGGCCTTTTAGGATGTAGTGAGATGACCGGCTTTGGTGCAGTCTGAAGTTGGTAGATACTCGATACTACACTCATTGAGGGTTAGTTCCTTGGAATATTTCGGTCGCCAGTCAAGAGGCTTGAATTGAAACAATGAACAAGGAAACAATCCCGTGATATTGAGCTCCTTAGAACCCGGTTACTATTTACTAGGACAGGTTGAGCCAACTAAACTTCAAGAGGGTACTTACCTATGAAACCCCATGCAAGCCTAAACTAGGAACTTGTGTGATTTTCTTGTACATATATACTTGTGCATAACATCATGGACATCATTAACATCATATGCATCCACTAACCATTTCAAGGATTTTGGAAATTCATCTTTGTTCTTGTTTTGTAGGATATAGATTCACTTCGCAGGAAAACTATCCAAGTCAACCTTGTAAGAATTCCTCCACAACTCAAGGAGCTAGCTTCAAGGGTTCCTGAGAATTCTCCATTAACCGAGAGGCATGGTCGTCTTCTCAACTTGGTCAACTCCAACACAGAGGAAGACATGATGAAAGTTCTCTTCCAGTTCTTTGATCCTTTGCATCACTGCTTCACATTTCCTGACTACCAGCTTGTGCCTACTTTGGAAGAATTCTCTCAACTCTTGAGGATTCCCATTCTCAATCAACTACCCTTCAACGGTACGGAAAGAGATCCAAAGCCAGAAGAGATTGCTCAAGCCATGCACTTGCACTTATCTGATGTCACAACACATTGGGAAACTAGAAGTGGTGTCAAAGGCTTCTTGGCAAAGTTCTTGTTTGAGAAGGCCCAAAGTTGTTGGAACTCCTTGGACTTGCAAGCTTTTGAGGAGATTATAGCTCTTCTCATCTATGGGATGGTCTTATTCCCTAACCCTGACCAACTCATAGATGTGAGTGCTGTCAAAATCTTCATGTCACGCAATCTGGTGCCTACATTGCTTGGGGATATCTTACACTCTTTTCACACCCGTACAATGAGGAAAAGAGGTGTTCTCATGTGTTGCACTCCTCTCCTAGCAAGATGGTTTATTTCTCATCTTACCCAATCAGTCTTGAAGAATGAGCAAGGTTTGAGGTGGTCACAAAGGTTGATGACACTTAAGTATTCAGATATTCATTGGTGTTCTCGATCCAAAGAGAATGTTATCATAGTCAACCATTGTGGGGAATTCCCTAATGTCCCTCTACTTGGAATTAGGGGAGGCATCACCTATAATCCATGCTTGTCTCTAAGACAGTTTGGTTATGCCCGAAGGGATGGCCCACATGATATGCTGATTTAAGGCTTGGTTTTCGACTTCGACAACGACAATCAAGGTCTTCGCCAAAGATTCATCCGAGCTTGGAGGATGCCAAACAAGGTAGACAATAAGACCTTGGGACACAAGAATTTCATCCCTCTTGAGCCTTACCTCAAGTGGGTACAAACCCGCACCCAAAGTCTTATGATGCCTTACCCCTCCATTCTCCCAGTGATTATAGAGTCTGTCAAGGAAGGAGAGGTTCCGTACACCCTCCTACATCCTGACATGCCGACATCACTCAAAGACTTACAAAGGAGTTGGATACAGCTCAAAGGAGAATGTGATACTTTCGAAGCCTAATTCTATGCAAGTGAGAAGAAGGTTTTGGAACTCACTCAACTACTTCACGAAGAGCAGACTCTCAACACCTACATTGCACCAAAGAGGATGCACAACGTCTTTTTATCTTAGAGTTTTATATTATTTTGCCCTAGGGGCATTGATGTACTCAAATTCTATTTTATTAATATAACGTGTGTTCCTTTTTGTTTAACACAAATTTGAATTTTCAAATCCTTGAAAACATTGCATGAATACATATCATTCATTATGAGCATAAACAGGTCTTTGCAACAAGTTTCCTCATCCTTCTGCTGTTTATTTCATCAAAATGGATCTTGAACAAACGGTTAAAGATTTGCAAGCTCAGAATTCACAATTTCAACAGTTACTCTTGACCTTAGCCAAGGGGCAGAAGGAACTAAAGACTCTGCTATAGAAAGAGAAAGAGAAAAAGAAGAAGAAGCCAGCCGGTGTGGTTATCATGGGCAGAAGGTTTCAGGGACAAGCCAGACGGACCTTAGAATTTCCAACAACCTCTGAGGAAGGGGAAAGAAAAGGAAAGGAAATGGCAGTACCATCAGACTCTGAAGCAGAAGAAAAGGAAGAAGAGGACTACTCTGAACAGCAATACCCTCCGGCCGATGACAAATACAAACACCTGGAAGAGCGTCTAACTGCTATAGAGATACAGAGAGTATCGGGGCTAGACTTTGAGAAGTTAGGGCTGGTGTCAGGAATAGTAATCCCGCCGAAGTTTAAAGTGCCTTTATTTGCCAAGTATGATGGGGTGTCTTTTCCCAAGATGCACCTCCGCTCATATGTTAGGAAGATGCAGCCACACTCTGCAGACAAAGACTTGTGGGTTCACTTTTTCCAGGACAGTTTGTCAGGAACGCAACTTGATTGGTTCTACCAGTTGGAAAGGGCTGATGTGCATAATTGGGAAGACTTGGAAGCAGCCTTCTATAAAAAATATCAATACAACACCGATTTGGCACCAACTGGTACTCAACTCCAGAGTATGGCCATGGTATCCAATGAGGGCTTCAAAGACTACGCCCAAAAGTGGAGGGATTTAGCAGGAAGGGTGCAACCCCCTTTATCTGAAAGAGAGCTAGTGGACATGTTCCTGGGAACTCTATCAGGTCCTTTCTTTAATCATCTGATTGGGAGTTCCTATGTAGGGTTTACTGAGTTGATTCTAACTGGCGAGAGGGTGGAAGCCGGTATAAGAAGCGGGAAAATTCAGAAGGACGTGTCTACCTCTGCAACTGTAAAAAATCCCTTCACGGGAAAGAAGGAAGTGTCTGCTGTCTATGCACAGAGGAATCAGGGAAGAACTGAGCACCGATCAAAGGTGGGGGCCATTATGATTCAAAAGCCTGCATCAGACCAGCCAAGAAACAACCAACCGAGAAATAACCAGCAAAGGGTGGAAAGGGCTGTACGGCAATTCACCAAGATAAACATGACTCCAGCTCAAGTCCTACCACATATCCTGAAGTTGAATCTGGCCATGCTAAAAGAGGCCCCTAAAAATCTCAATATTGCATCTCCCCATTACCATCTGAATGCCAGGTGCGCATACCATTCTGAAAGTCCAGGGCACGACACCAACAACTGTTGGGCTCTGAAGAACAAGATTCAAGATCTGATAGACGCAAAAGAGGTTGAGTTTGAAGCGCCTGAAAAACCAAATGTTATTTCTGCTCTGATGCCTAGGCATGGAAACAATGCCAATGCTGTTGAGGAAGACTTATTTGTTGCCACTATGGATGAACTGTTAACTCCGCTCCCGATCATCAAGTTGAATTTGTTGAAAGCTGGTATATTCCCAGGTTGTGACAAAGATTACCATATTTGTCTATCCTCCTCATTTGACTTCCCTCTGTTGAAGAAAGGTATCCAACAACTGATTGATAACCAATAAATTTTGTTTGAGAAAGCTCCTGTTTCACCCGTTCCAGTGAAAGAAGTTTCAATAATAACCATCTACGCCAATCCTTCCAGGGTCCCTAAAAGACCCGTTAGGATTACATCTGCTTCAATGACTACTCCGTTGAAGATAACAATTCCCAGGCCGACCCCATACAAATAAGATAAAACGGTACTATGGAATTATGGTGGAGAAATCTACTACCATGGTGTCAAACAGATTGAACAGACTGCTGAAGAAGAGAGCTCTGAGGAGGAGAATTCTGACATCAGTAACATTGCCGGAACAAGCAAAATTACCCATAGTGGAAGAATTTTCTCTCCAGAGATTGCCCCTCCAAAGGCAGTCTTTGGACCCGTGGCCGTTCCGAAGATTACCTTTGTACCAGTGATTGTACCTGCAAGCGTACCTACCGACAAAGAAGATAATACAATTCCTATCCCTACTTCCACTGCTGAGAATAAAGGAAAGAATGTTCAAGAGGAGCTTGTCTTGACGAAGGCTCAATCACTAGCTATTCCTGAAACATCCAAGAAGGAGATGGAAGAAATCCTAAGGATCATTAAGAAGAGTGATTATGATGTGGTTGAACAACTGGGGCAGACCCCCTCCAAAATCTCTATGTTAGCATTGCTGCTATGCTCTAAGGCACGTGCTAAAGCTTTGGTAAAATTTCTGAAGACAACTCATGTACCGCAAGAGACGTCTGCAGATCAATTCCAAGAGTATGTGGCCAGTTTGACAGCTGACAATGGCCTGGGTTTCTCTGATGCTAACTTGACACCCAAAGGGAGAAAACACAACGATGCACTACATGTCTCAGTGGAGTGTAGAGGAACGACCCTAGCCCATGTCTTGGTAGATACTGGTTCATCCCTGAATGTCTTACCAAAGAAAGCCCTTGATAGATTGGATTGTGAGGGGCTGACATTAAAACCCAGTAATATAATCGTGAGAGCATTCGACGACTCTAAAAGGATGGTCCATGGGGAGGTGGACATCCCGATCAAGGTGGGAACCCAGACGTTCAATTCAACATTCTATGTGATGGACATCCGTCCTTATTACTCTTGTCTGTTGGGACGCCCCTGGATTCACAATACTGGTGTTATCACCTCCACTTTGTATCAGATGCTGAAGTACCATGTCCAAGGGAAGATCATAACTGTCCATGGTGAAGAGGAATACATGATTATTCATCTGAATTCTTTTCGATATGTGGAGTTGGATGGCGAATTCATTGAAACCCCTTTCCAACATTTTTGAAGAAGTCTCTCAACAGATAGCAGCGACCAAGGCGGTATCCTCAATTCCTGTGATCACAAGACCTCCACCTCGGATGTCATCTCTAAAGGATGCAAAGGCAGTAGTGGAAGAAGGCGGAAGCACCATCTGGGGGAAGCTTCCAGACATCCCCTACAAATCAGACAAATTTGGCTTGGGATTTACTTCGACTGCTCAGAAGGCTGTGTGTCGCACCCGTGCCGGAGGGCCACTTGTGAAGATCATCCACCAAGGGGTCAATGCAGTAGAGGACAGTGAAGAAGATGGCAGCCTGGAAGATTGGATATTTCCTACTGTCAGCGGAGGACTTCGCAACTGGGAAGCAAAAGACTTCATCCCAATAACTTTCATATCGCAGTAATTTATCTTTTACATTTCTGTTGGATTTGTAATAATTCGTAAACAATTCGTACATTTTCAACCTTGTGTCTTACCCGAGGCACAATGGTCCATTTGTAAGGGTTTTTATTTCATTTTCATATGTCATTTAATGAATCATGGACGCTTTTTCATATATAAACCTTTTGTGCTCATTGTCTTTCTTTTACATTTTGTTTGTTTTAAGATGGCTATACCCTTACACACACCCACACTCACAAATGCAAGTACCCTTCCATTCCGGATCCCATGGGTAACGATACAGCTATAGCCTTCAGTGACTCTGAAGATCTGATCTACCAAGCCGAATACGAAGGTGAGGAAGATTGTGAGGTGCCAGGGGAATTGGCCAGATTACTACAACAAGAGGAAAGAGCTATTCAACCTCATGAGGAGCTGTTGGATATGATCAACTTGGGTACCGAGGATGATAAAAAGAAAATCGGAGTGGGTGCCAATCTAGAGCCGAGTGTCAAAGAGCGCCTAATTCAGCTATTGCATGATTAGGTTGAGATCTTTGCCTGGTCATACGAAGACATGCTGGGACTCGATACAGACATTGTGGTACACCGTCTACCCACAAGAGAAGACTGTCCACAATGAAGCAAAAAGTCCTCCGCATGAGACCTGACATGTCAGAGAAGATCAAAGCAGAAGTTATGAAACAGTTTAATGCTGGATTTCTGGCTGTTACTTCCTATCCATAATGGGTTGCTAACATTGTTCCCGTGCCTAAAAAGGACGGCAAAGTGAGAATGTGCGTGTATTATAGAGATTTAAACAGGGCTAGCCCTAAAGATGACTTTCCACTTCCGCACATCGACATCCTGGTTGACAATACAGCTCAGCACAAAGTATTTTCTTTCATGGACGGATTCTCAGGCTATAACCAAATCAAAATGGCACCTGAGGACATGGAGAAAACTACATTTGTCACACAGTGGGGTACGTTCTGCTACAAAGTGATGCCATTCGGACTGAAGAATGTCGGGGCAACCTATCAACGCGCCATGGTAGCTTTGTTTCATGATATGATACATCATGAGATAGAGGTCTACGTAGATGACATGATAGCCCGATCACAAACTGAAGAAGAACACCTTGATCACTTGCAAAAGCTGTTTGTCAGGTTGAAGGAGTACAAACTAAGGTTGAACCCGAACAAGTGCACATTCGGAGTCCAGTCCGGTAAACTCTTAGGTTTCATTGTCAGCAACAAAGGCATCAAGGTTGATCCTGCCAAAGTCAAAGCCATACAAGAAATGCCTTCTCCTCACACTGAGAAGGAAGTCAGAGGATTTTTGGGACGCCTAAATTATATTACTAGGTTCATTTCTCACCTAACCTCTACTTGTGAGCCAATCTTCAAGCTGTTGAAGAAAGATCATGTAATTAGATGGAATGATGATTGTCAGATTGCTTTCGATAAAATCAAGGAGTATTTACAAGAGCCTCCTGTCTTGATGCCACCAGTCGAGGGAAGACCTCTAATCATGTATCTGAACGTTTTAGAGAACTTAATGGGGTGCGTATTAGGGCAGCATGACGAGTCTGGCCGAAAAGAGCACGCTATTTATTACCTGAGCAAAAAGTTTACCGACTGTGAAACCAGATATTCACTGCTCGAGAAAACTTGATGCGCTCTGGTATGGGCTGCTCGCCGGCTAAGACAGTATATGTTGACTCATACCACCTTGCTGATATCTAAGATGGATCCGATAAAGTACATCTTCGAGAAGCCTGCTTTGTCTGGAAGGATAGCTAGATGGAAGATGATCCTAACAGAATATGACATACAGTACACGACCCAAAAAGCTATAAAGGGCAGTGTGCTAGGTGATCATCTTGCTCATCAAGCTGTAGAAGATTATCAGTCCATGAAGTTTGAATTCCCTAACGAAGACATCATGACAATAGACAACTGTGAAGGAATCAGACCATATAACGAACCTAAAAAGGGATCCCGATGGACCCTGTTCTTTGATGAGGCCTCCAATGCACTTGGTAACGGTATCGGCGCGGTACTCATATCTTCAGAAGGTTTCCATACTCCTTTCACTGCCAGACTTTGCTTCAACTGTATGAACAACATGGCAGAGTACAAAGCATGCATCTTTGGTCTCAAGGCAGCCATAGACTTGGGAATCAAATCTTTGGTTGTGTTTGGGGACTCAGCTTTGGTCATCAGTCAGATCAAAGGAGAGTGGGACACTAAGCACCCAAACCTTATTCCTTACAAAGAACATGTTTTGACATTGTTACCATATTTCGAGAAGATTACCTTCGAGCACTTCCCGCGAGAAGAAAATAAGCTAGCAGATGCTCTAGCTACAATGTCATCCATGTTTAAACTTAATTGGGATAATGAGGCTCCCCAGATCACCATTGAACGAATGGATGAACCAGCACACTGTCACGAGATCAATACCGAAGAAGTAGTGGACCAGCCTTGGTTTAATGAAGTCAGAAGGTATCTCGAGGCTCAAGAATACCCAGAAGGAGCTTCAGTCAATGACAAAAAGTTCTTAAGAAGATTCTCAGCTAAGTTCTTCCTGAGTAATGGCATCCTGTACAAATGCAATCATGATTCTATTCTGCTCCGTTGTGTGGATAAGATTGAAGTTGAAAGGATTATGGCTGAATTACATGAAGGTACCTTCAGCACTCATTCTAGCGGGCATACGATGGCAAAGAAAATCCTATGGGCAGGCTATTATTGGTCTACCATGGAAGAAGACTGCTATCAACACTCCCGGACCTGCCATAAATGTCAAATCTATGCAGATAAGGTGCACGTGCCCTCGGTTCCTCTAAATGTCTTAACAGCTCCTTGGCCCTTTGCTATGTGGGGAATCGATATGATTGGGGAGATCAAGCCTACAGCCTCCAATGGACACCGCTTCATTCTAGTGGCGATTGATTATTTCACAAAGTGGGTCGAAGCAGCTTCCTTCACATCCGTTACTAAGAATGTTGTTTCCTGCTTCATCAAGCAGAATCTCATTTGCCGGTACGGTATCCCAGAAAGGATCATCACTGATAATGGTACAAACCTTAACAATACTATGATCACCGCCTTGTGCGAGCAGTTCAAGATTCACCACCATAATTCATCCCCCTATCAGCCAAAGATGAATGGTGTTGTCGAAGCTGCGAACAAAAACATTAAAAAGATCATACAGAAAATGACAGTCACCTACAAGGACTGGCATGAGATGCTACCGTTTTCTCTACATGGGTACCGTACCACAGCTCGCACATCAACTGGGGTAACACCTTATTCTTTGGTTTATGGCATGGAGGCTGTTTTACCTATTGAGGTTCAGATCCCCTCTTTAAGAATCATGAAGGATGCAGGTTTGAGTGAAGACGATTGGATCCAAACCCGACTTCATCAGTTGAACTTAATTGACGAAAAGAGACTTACTGCTGTTTTCCATGGTCAAACGTATCAAAAGCGGATGATGAAGGCTTTCAACAAGAAAGTCAGACGCCAAGTGTATCAAGTTGGAGATCTAGTGATCAAGCACATCATCTTGCCACAAAGTGATCCCAGGGGCAAATGGACTCCTACCTATGAAGGACCATTTGTAACCAAGAACATCTTTTCTGGTGGGGCAATGATCTTAACCACCATGGACGACGACGACCTGCCACACCCTGCGAACGCAGACATAGTCAAAAGATACTATGCATAAGAGACCCACTAGGTTGACACACCTGGGCAAAACAAGGGCATCCCGACGAACCAAAAGGTTCAGGCAAAAATTAGGGATAAAATAAAAAAATTTGTACACCCGGAAAGTTGAAAACCCAAAAGGGCGACTTGGGAAAAAAAGGGTTTCTCGGTGAATCGAAAACCCGAAAGGGCGGTTCAGGCAAAAGTTAGGGAATTAAAGCGTATGACTATGTCTCGTCGGATCACTTTAAGGATAATCTCTTCACTGACAAACTCAGGGCTTCTGATCAATCCAATCATCTTCGAACGAATCAACAAATAGACAAGATATTCGGAGATACGAAGGCTATAGCAGAATGGGAACCCCATGGGATTTTTCACACATAACTATCTTTCTTTGTATAAATTTTTATTTTTCTTATGACACCATCCTCTTACTAGGATTTCTGTCTCCTTTGTACAAAATACTTATTCAAAGTAAATACAAAGATATCTCTTTCAAAAGTACAGAAAACTATTTGTCCTTTTATTTTTACACTTGTGTTTTATTTGCAAAAATGTCCAATGATTCATTAATGAACCTATGCATTTGAACATAATTACTGTTTACAAATAAACAGAAATGAAAAAGAACGATTACTGTCAGGTTGAAAGATTAGGATAACATCTTTAGGCTATTCCATGAGCAATCCCTGCAGTACGTCATTAAGATCCCCGGCGGAGCCAAAACTTTGAACGACAGATCCCCAGCGGAGCTGAAATTTCCAAATATCAATCCCCAGCGGAAACCATCCAGTTTCTTCAAATTCCCCAGCAAGTTATCTTGAAGCCTGAAAACCAACCAGACAACAACTTCTGATAACTCCCCAGTAAGAGTGGCAGACAACCCAAATTCCTGAACTTTTTCCAAACAGGAATAAGCTTTTTCCCACAGAGTTTTCATTGTTCCCCAACAGAATGAAGATTCTCATTCTCAATTCCCAGCAGAAGTCATCCAAGTTCTCTGGATTCCCCAAGAAAATTACTCAAGACACGGAAGCCATTTTGTCACTCATTCAGATCTCAACTTCAGATACAGTCCAGATACGGATGTCATTCTGTAGCTTATTCAGATTTTAGATTCTAGATACAGTACAGATACATTCCAAACACGGAAGTCACTCTGTTACTCATTCAGATTCAAGCTCGGATACGCTCCAGACACGGACGTTATTCCATTGCTCATTGAGACACCAACTTCAAGATACAGTACAGATACACTCCAGACACGGAAGTCATTCTGTTACTCATTCAGCTTCTAGTTCAGATACGCTCCAGACACATAAGTCATTCTGTCACTTATTCAGATTACAGTATGAATACACTCCAGACACGAAAGTCATTTTGTTACTCATTCAGTTTCTAGTTCAGATACGCTCCAGACACGGATGCCATTCTGTCGCTTATTCAGATTCCAAATTCAAGATACAGTACGGATACACTCCAGACACGGAAGTCACTATGTTACTCATTCTGATTCAAGCTCGGATACGCTCCATACACGGATGTTATTCCATTGCTCATTCAGATTCAGTCTCCAGATACAGTTCAGATACGTTCCAGATACGGACACCATTCTAATACTTATTCTTTTGACTTACAACTTACAATTCAACAAACATTCTTGGATGGCATCTACAAGCCCATCTCCAACAAGATTCTATCACCTATCCAAATGGAATCTTTAAGCCCATTCCCTCAACCATCACATCACCGAGTGCAAATTTCTGGGCACTCTAGTGTCCAATCATCTTCCACCTTCGAGTCACGAATGGAAAAACTCGCCAATCTAACTCTTCATGTTCAAGAAGATTGAACATGAGCAGTTGTTGTACCCCAAAATTTTCCCTCTCATTTATCAAGATTTTCCTCACAAGACTTCTTGGACTTAAGACAAGATTAGGGTTTGGACAACTCAAGACACCTCACCTTGCATTGTTAACCTAAAATTAGGGTTTGAATTTGCACAAGGATTTTTTGGCCACCAATGCTTCATGTGACTTTCATACACCATCTTGGACCCCTAATATTGCTCATGTTCAGTTTCAAGCCTTGAATCACATTTTTGCTCAGTCAATTGGACAGTTGACCTAAAAATTAGTTGTATTGGGGAAAAAGTCAATCATGGCCAATTTACAGTCAAACTTCATAATTTTTTATCCACAAAAACATTTTAGACTCATATGTACCATTTTATCAAGTTTGGATCACAACTCTTCAAGAAATTTGATCAAATCATCAAAAGGGCAAAATGGTAAAAATTAGGGTTTTGATTGAGAAAGGGAAATTTCTGATTTTTAACCTAGCCAATGGCCAATTGAGTTCAAACATGATTTCAAGGGCTCAATGGAATCATATTGACATAATTACATAGTTCAAAAGATCTCAAGTTCATTGGATTGACAGATGAATTTTCCAGTCAACTGATCAAAAGTCAATTGTACACTGAAAAGTCAAACTTTGACTTTTTGGTCAAAATCAAGTGCCAAGGGTCATAATTCATCAATATATGTCAAAATATGAAACTTGTTCACCAAGAAAACCAATTTTGAAAATTAGGGTTTTGAATTTGAAAATTTTCATAACTTAGAATTTTTCTAAGTATGGAAATTTTCTTATTTTTCCCCCAACTTTCCACCACTTTTTTACCATGATGTAATTTGATTCAAAGAAAACTTCCAACATGAAAGTTGTAGTCATCCATGAAATATACAACTTTTCTTCACAAACATTTCCCAAAAGATGCTTGGATCTCAAGTTATGAATTTGTGAATATAGGTCCATGAACTAAATAACTTAGTGAAAATTTGCCCTAATTCATGGACATTTTTCACCTAGTTCCAAGAGGTATCTCAAAATGCATTTCAAAGATGGATTATAGAGCACATTACAAGCTTTCCAAAATGTCAAAGAAATCCCCAAGATCATTTTTTAAGGGAGAATCGAAGAGGAGAAGTTGGCATTTTATCACTTTTGTTCATGCCATTTTTACAAAGCATCAAGTTGCAAATCAGATCTTTGATGCTTGAATCTTGCTTTACAGGTCCTAAACTCATTCTACACTCCATAATTAAATGCAAACTCAGAAGTTAAAGGCTTTAATTTCACTTTTGAAGCATTGTACAAGAGATTATTCCATTTTAAGCATAAAGGTTACAATGCCATTTTCATAAAGTGAGCTTTTGTAACTTTATCAATCTTGAGCCTTGGACTTGTTCCTTTGGTGCAAGCAACGTCCGCAGGTCTTAAGCAATTTGTACAAGCCCTTTGCATCCCTCAAGCTAGTCAGTACAAGCATGTTGTATAAGTCATTTCACTTTACTTAAAAAGCAAGAAAGTTGGTGAAAAGGTCAAAAGCTTGCACATCTGTTGAGAAGCTGACTTTGTATCCATTCTATACAAGTATATAAACTTGTCATAATGCAGAACACGATTGGCTTGCACCTCAAACACCCTCAAACTCAAAAACACTGAAATTCTGCCAAAAATATACAGTTGCTGCAAAATCATAGCCATTTCATTTTTGGCTCGTGCCTTTTGTGGCTTGACACTTGAAACACCTCATACACATCATAAGAAAGCTATACAAGCCCTTACCCTGCATTTGTAAGCCCTATTTCATCCATTTCCATTTTCAAACTTGGAGCTTGCAGCTTGACTTGTGCAGAGACTTCTGGCCATCCATAAAGCAAGCTAGGCATTGGAATAGCTTGAAGGAAGTTCAAGGAAGCTCACACAATCCTCAGGCCTCCATCAAAGTCCCTACATTGCTCTATCCAAATCCAACTGAAAGAGGTATTTTTCAAAACTCTATCTCTCTATTTAGGCATCCTCAAGCCACGATTTGTGAAGAAAAGATGTAGTATATAACATGGTGAAGTTGTACATATGCATACTTTTCATTTATATTAACTGTGCTATGAGAATTTGAAGCTTGAAGATGCTGAAATTTTTAGGTCACGAATTAGGGCCATTAAAATTCTCCCTGATCTTTGAGAGTTAGATTACAAATTTTATATATTTCGAATCGTGAGCTCAAATGCCACAAGTTTCATGTTATGAGTTTTTGTTTTTATGCAAGCATGTGAAAGATACAGTTTGAACCATAACACGCGCGCAAAGGAGAAGAAGCTGGAGGACAGGGACGAAGCGCCTGGGCTTTTTGGCGCGCCTGGCCTTTTTGTTTCTGTTATCCACACCCCCTAAATTACTTTTGCACCCCCTGGCTAATTTTGTATATTTTTCATATTTTTTTACATTTTCATATTTATTGTTTTTGATTATTTTTCTGAACATTAAAAAATCCTAAAAAATAATGAAATAATTTTTTGCAATTTTATTTTATTTTTATTTTTATTTTTATTTTTATTTTTCACATGAAAAATAGTTTATTTTAATAAATAGGACTTATTTTCTTATATAATTTATAAATACATTTAAAAAATACTTAACATTTTTATTATACCATTTATAATCATAAATAATTATTTTTATACATATTTAATTTTTAATATTTAGACATAATATTATTTATTATTTCTTGTACAAAAAATGGACAAAATAATATTAGGAAAACTTTATTTTCTTTTAATCAAAAAATTAGGGTTTCACCCCTTTCCAAAAATAATAATATTTTTTCTCTTATTTCTAGGGTTTAAATAAATTATTTTCTCATACATTAAACAAATACAAAACATTTTTTACATAAATACATTTGCATTGCATTTTAATACTTGTTTATTTATTTAATGCGCACAATATTCGATTGGGTTGTAATAATATTTTTAGGTTTATATTTGTGCAATATCCCTATTCAAAAACTTGTATCCCCCCTCCCATAGTAATTGTTGTAATAGCTTAGTTTACTTTAAGCAATTTATTGCTTTCATATACCATGTTTAGTAAACTAGGGTTTGCATGACAAGAACAAAAACCAAACAAATAGAAAAAACCTAATGCAAATCAAATGCATGAAAAATGACACACTTTGCACACAAGCACCCTTAGGGTTTCACCCACTTGGTTGCCTAAAATAAAATGGCCATGTTACGTATGCGAAGTATCTTGGCAAAACAAAACAAGTATAAGATCATAGTCCCTCGATGACGCTATTCAAAGGTTGTCTAAACAAAATGATCTTGGTCCCTCCAAAATGCTAAGATACTTGGAAACATTGCTATCATGGTCATACGATGACCCACACCCGTCCCGTTTACATCCAAAGATAGGGTTATTTACCAAATCAATGGTAAGTCAACAATGTCAAAGGAATAAAAATGCACAAGAAAGACATTTGAGTAGGTAGATAGCTTCTAAGTTACTTTCTCAATTTCAAACAATCCTTGCTATTTTCAAAAACAAACACACACACATTTCAAAACATCTTACAAAACATTGAACATTTTTCAAAAGACAAACATCTTTGTATACATTCTCACGAACGAGAATCATTACAAAGGTTGCCTAAACAATGGCTTCTTTTCAAAATACTTTCAAAACCACACCAAACACCAAGCACCATTTCAAACAATTTCAAAGCAAAGCAAGTGATCTAAGTAAGTTACTAAGAGCCCATGGAAAACCATGGATGAAAAGAGTGCTAGCACCTTCCCTTTTCATAATCAATCCCCCGAACTCAAGAAAACATCTCAAAGGTCTTTCCTGTGCTTTTTTACCTTTCCTTTTGGATAAAATAAAAGTCGGTGGCGACCCTTGCTAACCGCGACATTTGCGACAAAATGCAAAACCTCAAGTCAGTTCTCCCACCGTATCACACATAGCATATGCATATGAAACACATATAGAACAGTCTCATTTATTTTGAGAACGTCATTACGCAATACATTTCAAACATCATGACATTGCATACAACTAACCCTTTATCTTTTTAGGTAAACTCTATAAACAGATGAATATCATCAAACTATCTACATGACCAGACAAATTTCTTCAGAAACTAAATTCTCACAAGTATTTCCCTCAAATACTTCCTCCATAAAGTCATTCTAAAAAATATCTCTTCTAGATGAAGTCAGGCGTAAATATCTTCTAGTGCATTGATCCGCTGTCGCGCGCAGATCAAAACGAGTATTTTTAAAAACACAGTACAACAAAAATGTGACTTGAATCGTATCACGAGGATTCTTATTTGTATTAATAAAACTTAACTGAATGAGAGGGGGGTTTGGTTTGGTGCTCGATTAAGAAAAAGGAAGAAAATAAGTGATTATGAAAAGTGATTATTAAAATAAGCTGAAACGATTAATCTACTGTTTTGGTTTCCAAACTTATCATCGACCCAAATAATTCCCAATCCCTAACGGGTTTTATTCCCTTTTCGATTATAATAACAATCATACAAGCGACAATTAATATTATACGATGAATATTCCTAAATTCCGAATTAAGCAAACAGACAAGATAAAGTAATCGTGAATCAAGCAAACACGATGACAAACGCGGATTAAGAAAACACGATAAAAGTATCAGAACATGAAATCATCGAAATAAATCAATATAACCTTGGATAATGTTGAATTAAGCAAACAGCATATCAAAGATCAAAATTGAAAGGAAATAGATTAATTGGAAAATGCTAGAACCTCAAAGTATCTGCGGAAACCGTTACAGTAGATTAATCCATGGAGTTTAGTTCTCCATAGAAATTCGTATCAAGCTCTCTAAATTATTTTGTGAATAGTGATAGATGAATATTACACGGCTGCTGGGGTATTAGGGGAAAACCAGACAACCTGTTTACAACCCAAATGGATCAAAATTATAACTCAGGCCCATTACAAATAATCCAAAACAAGAAATATTTATAATGCTGTAACTTCAACGAATTTTATGGCCCTACTACAATCTGATTCAGCTCTCGACTTCTGTTTCTCTTAGCTTTCCAACGACTGGTAGCACGCCTCATTTCGACTCCCGTAGCTCAAGTTATGAATTTATTCGTGCAGACTACTAATGCTGAAAATAAAATGCGAAAATCAAATAAGAGTAGAAATAAACTAAAATACAAAAACACTATAAAATACAAAAATAAGCTAAACAAACTATGGAAATGCATAAGTACAATCATGGAAGAATGTGCATCAAAATTCACTGATCATGCATCATTCAGAAGAAATCAAGCGCGAATTCCTTCTGGTACCCTTTGAAATAGTAGTCGCCATAGATTCCTTATGGTACCCTTCAAAGTAGTAGTCGCCATAGATTCCTTACAGTACCTTGTAAAGTAGTAGTCGCTATAGATTCCTTCTGGTACCCTTTGAAGTAGTAGTCGCCATAGGTTCCTTCCGGTACCCTTTGAAGTAGTAGTCACCATAGATTCCTTCCAGTACCTTGTTGAAGTAGTAGTCGCCATAGATTCCTTCTCGTACCCTTTGAAGTAGTAGTCACTATAGATTTCTTCGGGTACCCTTTGAAGTAGTAGTCGCTATAGATTTCTTATGGTACCCTTTGAAGTATTAGTCGCCATAGATTCCTTCTGGTACCCTTTGAAGTAGTAGTCGCCATAGGCTCCTTCCAGTACCTTGTGAAGTAGTATTCGCCATAGATTCCTTCTGATACCTTTTGAAGTAGTAGTCGGGTGTAGAGTCCTTCCATTACCTATTGAAGTAGCAGTCGGGCCTAGACCCCTTCCGGATACATCTCCTAAAGACCAAGTCAAACATATACTTATTCTTATAGTTCTATTAACAGTTACTTTGGATGGAATCAGTAAGCCCATCTTCGACGACTCTCCATCACCTTTAGATGGCATCAATAAGTCCATCTTCAACGAATATTCATCACCTCTCTAAATGGCATCTATAAGCCCATTCCTAATACAATCAACCAACAACTTTACCATCTTGCACAGGTGAGTGCAAATTTCTATGCACTTAAGTGTTCAATCATCTTCTTCCTTCAAGTCACGAAAGGCAGACATGCCAATCTAACTATTCAGGTTTAAGAAGATTGAACAGGGGCAGCTTCTGTACTCCAAAATTTTCACTCACATTTTTCTTCAAGGCATTCTTCCAATACTTCTCAGACACTCAGGATACTCAAGGGTTAACTAGTCAAGATGCTCCTCCTAAGCCAAAATCCTACAACTAGGGTTTGGAATTTCTCAAGGAAATTTGGTTTTCAGAAGTCACAAGTGGCTTCCATGGTTCTTCATAGGTCCTCAACAAGGTTCATGTCAAGTTTCAAGCCCTACATCACAAGTTTGCTCAGTCAATGACTCAGACGATTGAAAATCAAATGTATTGGTCAAAAAGTCAATTGTAGTCAACATACGGTCAAACTTCAAGATTTTTGGTGATATTCATCATTTGATCAAGGCTTGATCATGATTTCTCAAGGAAAGCCCTCAAATCATCAAAAGTCAAAAATTGCCAAATTAGGGTTTCCTTAGGAGAAGTCAACTGAACTTTGACCAGGCATAACTTTCACATGCCTCATCAACTTATCCCTAAAAAAATATCATTTTGAAGGAAATTCAATTCTCTACAACTTTGCTTTTATTCTCAAGTCAAAAAAATGCTTCATTTGGAAGATATGATCTCATACATTATAGGTCATTTTCGAAAGTCAACAAAAGACACTTATTGTCAAGGCAACTTACATTAAGATAATGTCTTCAAAAGCAAAAATGATCAACATAGAGATTAGAGAGGGCATCTTTGGCTTTCCAAAAGGTCAAGGATCATCTTTAAAATATGTAAAGTGAGCAAGTTATGAGTTGCACAAGTTGGGGAATTTTGAAGAAATTTATGAAGTACATATTGAGCAAAATTGCATTTTTGAACCTATGAGCCTAGTTTTTGATGTTCAAACATGTCCATAACATCTTAGAGAACCTCTAAGTCCATTCTTGCATGACCTTGATTTTTAATTTTTTTATTTATATTTATCTTGATTTTATTTAATTTAAAATCAAATAAATTAAATAAAAATACAATAAAACATGGGATAATACATTTGGGCTTAACTTGGCCCATCATGGAGCCCAATATTTCGTGCAAATACCAACAAAAATTATCTAGGTTCATGCAAAAATGGAATTGGCAAGAATCATTTAAATATGGCAAACTTTCAATATGTTGGATTTTTTTGTCTCATGGCCTTGAAAGCTTGATTCCTTGCCATATTGGTCTTCTCTCCTCACTTCTCTATAAATACACAATACAATGCAAGCAAAGGCATATGTATACACTACCTAGAGAAGCTCTACTAAATTTCATTAAAAAATCTCAAAGTTGCAAACTTCGAAAGTAGATCTTCCAGCCCCCCTCCATCAAAATCAGTCACGCAATCGTGTTCTTGAGCATCCCAGGAACCCTCCAGAGCCTAGATTCAAGCCTCACAACATCCCAGATCATCTTCATAACCATCCCACATTTTTGGTAAAATTTTGAATCTCAAACTCTCTTACCATGTAATTTAAATCAGTTTTATGCATGCATTCTTATTACTATTGATGTTTTGAGCAAATTTAACGTCTTACATATAAGCATAGACACATGAATTCAGATGTATTGGATCAAACGAAGCTACTGGGCTCAGTTTTCTTGGGTCTAGCCAAACTCGGGACTGCACCCCCCATTTCCTTTTGCAAACATATGGGCCTGAGATGTTAGGCCTTGCAAAAATCTGATTATTCACCCCCCTAACCTTTTTTTTGCCGTAGCTCAGTTATATTTCTTTTTTTATTTTATTATTTCATTTACTATTTTATTCTTTTCTTTCAATTAATTCTTTTTTATTAAAAAAATCATAAAAAAAATCAGAAAATCATAAAAATAGTAGATTTAAGTTTTTATTAATTAAATTAATTTTGATCAAGTATTTAATCACCTTTTTTAATTAATTAACTAATTAGAATTAGGTTCTCATAATTTAATTACTTTTCTAAACAAAAATTAAAAACAAAAAATTAACATTTTCTTCCACTTAGATTTTTAGGATTCTTTACATCTTTCTTTCTCCTCCGTGCGTTCATTTATTTTTATTCGCATTATTTTCATAAAATTATGTAATTGCACTTGGAATGTAATAGTTAAACTAGGACCTTTTACTTTTCATTCCCCATTTTTGGTTTGTAATTCCCCCCATCCCGAAGCGATGTAATAGCGTAGATTCATTTTCCGCACTTTATTTCCCGTACTTATATACAATTAACTGCTAGATGTATGATAATAGGCTTGTATGGAAAGAGCAAAAGCAAACGCTAGAAAACCTAACACTCAAGATAAACATAACTGAAACACAACACACTCGTACACGTGCACCTCTAGGATACCTCCACTTTGTTACCTTCGGAAGAACAGTCATGTCCCTCGAACGCGGGACATTTTAGCAAAGACCCTCAGTTAAAAAGATCATAGTCCCTAGATGACCCTTTGATGTTGCCTTCGGTATATGATCTAGTCCCTTACGATAAAATTGCTAAAGTGCTCTACGAGTTGCCTTTCTGCCTGTAAGATGACTCGTGCTTGTCCCTCGAAACATCCAACGACATGGCTACCTACTGACTAATAGTAGGATAGCATTGTCTAAAGGAAAAGAGGAAAAGAACAAAGACCATTCGAGTAGGTAGACCGATCATAGTTGCTTGCTCACAAAAACAAACAAAACAATTTTTTCACACGTACACAAACTCTTCTCTAAAATATTTTCAAAGACAAAACACTTTTTATATGTTCTCAATGATATGAGAAACATTACAAAGTTTTCCGCACTAAAGCGTCTTTTCAAAAATATTTTCAAATCCACTTACACCAAAAAGCATTTTCAAAGTGAGCTAGAAACTAAGAGCCCGTAGATAACTACGAATGGAAAGGGTGCTAACACCTTCCCTTTCCATAGTCTACCCCTGAACTCAAAATCTTTAAAAAGGTATTTCCTGTTCTTTTCACCCTTTCCTTTGTTGGATAAAAGAAAAGTCGGTGGCGACTCTTGTTAACCGCAACATTTACGATAAAATGCAAAACCAGTAAAGTCAGTTCTCCTATCATATTACAGAACTGGCGACTCTGTTGGGGAGGTAAACTAAAAGTGGGGTTACCTTAGAGGTAGTTCACATTTAAATGCTTTACTTGTTTGACTTGCTTGCTTTACATTTCGGGTTATGTTTGGGTTATTCTTGTATATATCCTATACCTGGATCTGGGGCACATTAGGTAAGTAGAAATATATCGTGGGGACTATGCGGCATAATATCGACATGGTTGAAGCGATGACTGTGTTAGTGTGATACATTTGTTGGTACCGGTATCCTTTGAGTCCAGTCGAGGAGAATACGAGGCTGCTGTGTGGTGTCAAAAAGCACTAACTAACCGTAGAACCTTAGTTGAACAACTTGGCCATTAGAAATTAATGAGATAGTTGGCTTTGGTACAAGAGTAAAGTTGGTTGATACTCCTTGAGATTGGACTTTCAGAATATTTTGGTCGCTAATAAAGAAGCTTGTGCTGAAACAATGCCCGAGAGAAATAATGGTGATATTGAGATTCCTTAGAACCGGTTACTTCTTTTAGGACAGGTTGAACCAACTAAACTTCAAGAGGGTACTTACCTATAAACTCCATGCAAGACTGAACCTAAGGCTACTTGTGTGACTTGTTTGGATTCATTATCTAACAACTTGAATTCCTTGCAAGACTTATTTATAGTCATTATCCAATAACTTGGACTTCTTGCAAGACTTACTTGTTTTCACCGCCTTACACTTTTGCTTGGTGCATAGCTTACACATCATGACATCATGCCATAGAATTTCCATTACCTACTTCAAGGATATCAAGGGCCTATGATACATCTAATCATAAACCAGGCACCTAGCAAGGGGCAGGAGGATTTATTTTCCTCTAACCAAATTCCGTTAAAGTATCATGAGCCGACATTTAGCAAGGGGAAAGGGGACTTATTTTCCTCTAACCAATGCCGTCAATGACCGAATTACACTATTTTGAGTCAAAGGCTAGGACCCACTTGACATGGTGAGGTTGATTCTCATAGAAGGACGTTCAAAGACACAAAGTTCTTCAGTTAAAGTTGCAATCAAAATTCAAACATCTTCTTGTGTTTACCCCACGAGATCCTTGAAAAATTGCATGCATGTCATTATATAACAGGTATTCTCAAGACATGCTTCTCATTTTCTCGATGTTTATTTCAGCAAGGAAGATGGCTCCCGAACAGAATAACAGAGATCTCCAAACTCAATATGCTCAATTCAAGGAAATGTTCCTGAGTTTATCCAAGGGGCAAGAAGAATTGAAATCACTCCTCGCTGGGAACTTGACCAAGAGAAATCCTGACGACAACAAGGATGACCAGTTGGAACAACTACAAGCTGAGATGGAAAGGATGAGAATCTAGATGAATAGTCAGATGGATCTTATCCAAAATTCATCTCAGAGACAAGAAGAGTTAAGGATTCTCATCAGCAAGCTTCATCAGGACAGATACAACCATTTGGGGAAAACTACTAGAATTTGGGGCCTAGTCAATGATCTACCTCTCTTGGTAGACAGGGAATTTGGTGTCATGTTCATGTGGGAACATGTTAAAAATAAACTCAGGAGTGGTGAAATTTAGGGGACTGCATCTTCAAGTACTCAGAAGAGATCATACAATGGAAAGAAGGAGTCCAATACTGTATACGACCAGAAGGATCATAATAAGAGTGATCTCAACCAATCTGTAGGGGAAGTGAGGACCTCTAATCCAGTACCAGTGCAACAACAATGACAAGGCAATCGGCATAAACAGGACACACCCAAAAGGCAATTCACCAAAATCAAAATTGTCCTTGGCTCAAGTATTTCAACACATGTTAAGGATGGAGTTGATTACATTGAAGGATCCTCCTCAGAATCCCAACACCTTCTCTCCTCGATACAATCCTAATGTGAGATGCACTTATCATTCCAATAGTCCTGGGAATGACACTAATAGTTGTTGGGCATTGAAAAATAAGATTCAAGACTTGATCGAAGAAGGAGTGTTGGAGTTAACATAAGATGGTCAAACATAACTCATTTGTCATCCCTCAAAGGCACACCATCTGAAGTGACAAGTTCAGACGAAAAGGCTTTTTGTTCATTAGAATTTTCAAATTGTAATTTTCTTTTGATTGTTTGAACACTTATTTTATGTCAAACTTTGCTATTCCATTAATGCATTGCATATGTTTGTATTGAATTAATCCACTCGTTTTCACTATACTGAAGTTATGCTTTTACTTCATTTTTATGATATTCAACTCTCGTTAAAATCTATAAGCCTTTAAAGGGAGGATGACGAAAACAATAACATAATCTCATATAGTATGATTTTGAACAGACCTTGCTAACGATGTATAGACGTTGTTTCAAATCCTAAATAGTGGAGTTATAAGAAAGATAATCCCTAGTCAACCCCTTTGAGACTAAGAAGTAGGAGTTTTCTTTTTCACGTAAATTGAAACCTTTAATCATAACCTGGGGCAGGGTAGTCTCTCAGTTAATTCAAATGTGCATTCAGTCACAAGCTCTACCTTCATACACGATGAATAGTGTTGAAGATGCTCTTCTAAATCAAAAGACTGTGATGGTTCCCCATAATCGATAAAACAGACAGTCATTATTTTTCAAAAGAAAAGCCCGTTAAGTCAAAACCTATGAAGGAGACTTAAGAAAAATTGGGCATCCCGCTGACTGTAATCACAAAAGAAATAGTTCAGGCAAAAGGTAGGGATGATAAAAAAAAAAGAGGTTGCTACAAATCCTCAACAAAAGAAAAAATGTTACAAAAAAATGATTGCCTTCTCAAATAAACTTTTGTTATCCGAACCATCACCGAAATATCAGGGCAAAGATTCCAGACTCAATTACGCATAATTAACTAAGTATAGGGCTAGAAGAACGTCACGGAGAACATGTTGGGTACAAATAAGGTTTGAGCCTTTATCCTTTGTTTCTTAAACCGTGAACCAGGCCATGTTACAACCCTTAAAAGTTCTAACTGAAGCATAGGTTAGTTCAAAAGCGTACTGTTACAAAAAGGTATCCTGACTCCTATAAGGCTTACTATAAATCCTGAGTTGAATTTGTATTCTTACAAAATTATGTTTGTTTACTAAAATGCATTTTCAAAACTTCAAGACAGACATAAGCTTTGAATTTTTAAATGCCATTGTTTGCATATGACTAATTGTTCGACAACAGAGAAATTCGCACGACGGATATTCAATGAACGGAAATCCTCTCAATGAATAGAATCACCTCAGATGGAAAGGCATTATCCAGTAACAAGCCTTTCATAATCAAGGGGCATGACATGGTGTCCAACTGATCTGGGGGCAGTCAATTCAAGATTCAAGGAATCTCTCAAAAGTGCCAAATAGCCAGGGGAAGATCTCCATCTGAATCACTTGGGGCATTGGACATGAATTCCAGCAAAGGATCACGTATAATCGAGCAAAAAAATTTCTGGAAGTGCTACAACCCTTGCTGCTACGGACAATGACAATTCTCTGCACCCGACAAACGCGGACATAGTCGGAAAATACTACGCATGAAAAATACCCGCTAGGTTGATTGACCTAGGAAAAAATAAGGGCATCCCGGTGAACCAAAAGAGTTTGGGAAAAAATTAGGGATATATAAATAAAACTGTACACCCGGCAAGTCGAAAACTAGAAAAGGCGGCTTGGGTAAAAAAGGGTATCCCGGTGGACTGGAAAACTGAAAGGACAGTCCAGGTAAAAGTTAGGGATTAAAGCGTACGACTATGCCCCATCATCTTGTCACCTGTCTATCAGTAGAAGATTTATCGCCTCGATCAACATTCACCAAGGGCTCTAGAAGTAGAGGTATGTTCAAGTATCCACGGATCCCCACAGAGCTACTTCCATGAGATTATCCCTACAGGGTAATCTTCACAAGTTCATACATTCCCTACAATTTCCACGGCAGATTGCTCTGGCTGATAAAGGAGTATGGTTTTCTCCCCAGAAATATCTCCAACCTACGGAGTTCCGATCAGTACAGTTCATGGAGTTTCTCTTCCCCATATGAGCTTGTTCCTCTGATGTTATAAAACCCCTTCAGACTTCTGCTGTCCAGCATAGTTCATTTCCTTAACAAGGATTTTTCCTCCACAAGAGTATTTCTCCATCAACAGGGTTTATTTCCCCAAACAGATTCTCTTTTAGATATAGCTCAGATACAATCTAGATATAGATTCATTCTGACACTCATTCTAGATCCACTTCTAGATACAGTTCAGATACAATTTGAATATAGATTCATTTAGACACTCATTCCAAATCATCATCTAGATACAATTTAGATACAGTCTAGATATAGATTCATTCTGACACTCATTTTAGATCCACTTCTAGACACAGTTCAGATATAATCTGAATATAGATTCATTCTGACACTCATTCCAGATCATCGTCTAGATATAGTTTAGATACAGTCTAAATATAGATTCATTCTGACACTCATTCCAGATCCACTTTTAGATACAGTTCAGTTACATTCTAAATATAGATTCATTCTGACACTCATTAAAGATCCATTTCTAGATACAATTCAGATACAATCTAAATATAGATTCATTCTGACACTCATTTTAGATACAGTTTTGATACGATCCAGATATGGATGTCATTCTGATACTCATTCGGTACATCTTCCAGATACAGTTTAGATACGATCCAGATATGGATGTCATTCTAATACTCATTTAGTGTATCTTCCAGATACGATTCAGATACAGTCCAGATATGGATATCATTCTTATACCCATTCAATACATCCTTAGATACAATCAAGGCATAGATTTATTCTGACACTCCCCAGCTTGAGAGTGCTTCTACCATAAATCACCTACAAAACTCCCTTCCCCAGTGAAGTCATCACTATCCCCAGAGAGTTGCTATTGAATCTAAAATCGAATTAGATATCAGTCAACTTTATCCTTCTCAGAAGAGTTAGAAAGTTATCCATCGATGTTATCCCTAGTCAAGGTATACAAGGAATTATAACTCCCTAGTAGAGCAAAGAACAACCAATGTATTGAACTCTTCTTCCCCAAGCAGGAGTTAACACTCTCCAGCAGAGTTCCCTCATAAAGCATAAATCAATGGTCGCCAGCAGAGTTTCCTCAAACAAGAAAACAGGAGCCCCCTGCGGAAACAATCCCCAGAAGATTGAAGATACACCTACTCTTCATCTTCAGCAAAAATCATGGATTTATTTTCCCCAGACTAAGATGCTGCTCAATTTTGCGAATGCACTTCAATAACATTTCATATTCACCATCATTTACCAATACCATACCATATGCATACAAAACGCATATAACACAGTCTCATTTATTTAGAGAATGTCATTACGCAATGCATTTCATACATCATGACATTGCATACAACTAACCCTTTATCTTCTCAGGTAAAGTCTATAAATAGAGGAATATCATAAATTTATTCAGAAACTAAATTATGACAAGTATTTCCCTCAAAGACTTTCCCCAGAAAGTCATTCTGAAAAATATCTCTTATAGATGAAGTCAGGCGTAGACATCTTCTAGTGCATCATTCATATGAAATCAAGTGCGGATTCCTTGTGGTACCCTTTGAAGTAGTAGTCGCCATAAATTCCTTCTGGTACCCTTCGAAGTAGTAGTCGACATAGATTCCTTCCAGTACCTTGTGAAGTAGTAGTCGCCATAGATTCCTTCTGGTACCATTTAAAGTAGTAGTCGCCATATATTCCTTCTGGTACCCTTTGAAGTAGTAGTCGCCATAGATTCCTTCCAGTACCTTGTTGAAGTAGTAGTCGCCATAGATTTCTTCTGGTACTCTTTAAAGTAGTAGTCACCATAGATTCCTTCTGGTACCCTTTGAATTAGTAGTCATCATAGATTCCTTCTGGTACCCTTTGAAGTAGTAGTCGCCATAGATTTCTTCTGGTACCCTTTGAAGTAGTATTCGCCATAGATTCCTTCTGGTACCCTTTGATGTAGTAGTCGCCATAGATTCCTTTCAGTACCTTGTGAAGTAGTAGTACCCATAGATTCCTTTTGATACCCATTAAAGTAGTAGTCGCCATAGATTCCTTCCAATACATTGTGAAGTAGTAGTCACCATATATTCCTTTTGGTACCCTTTGAAGTAGTAGTCACCATAGATTCCTTTTGGTACCTTTTGAAGTAGTAGTCTCCATATATTCCTTATGATACCTTGTGAAGCAGTAGTCGCCATGGATTCCTTCTGATACCTATTGAAGTAGTAGTTGGGCGTAGACTCCTTCCATTACCTATTGAAGTAGTAGTCGGGCATAGACCCCTTCCAGATACATCTCCTAAAGACCAATTCAAGCATAGAATTATTATTATATTTCTATCAACAGTGACTTTGGATGGCATCAATAAGCCCATCTCTAACGACTCTCCATCACCTTTGGATGACATCTATAAGCCCATCTCCATCGACTCTCTGTCACCTATCAAAATGGCACCTATAAGCCAATTCCCAATATAATCAACCAACAACTTTACCATCTTGCACAGACGAGTGCAAATTTCAAGGCACTTAAGTGTTCAATCATCTTCTACCTTCAAGTCACGAAAGGCAGACATGCCAATCTAACTTTTCAGTTTTAAGAAGATTAAACAGGGGCAGCTGCTGTACCCCAAAATTTCCCCTCACATTTTTCTTCAAGGCATTCTTCTAAGGCTTCTCAGACACTCAGGACACTCAAGAGTTGACTAGTCAAGATGCTCCTCCTAAGCCAAAATCCTACAGCTAGGGTTTGGAATTTCTCAATGAAATTTGGTTTGCAAAAGTCTCAAGTGGCTTCCATGGTTCTTCATGTCAAGTTTCAAGCCCTACATCACAAGTTTGCTCAGTCAATGGTCAGATGATTGAAAATCAACTGTATTGGTCAAAAAGTCAATTGTAGTCAACATACGGTCAAACTTCAATATTTTTGGTGATATTCATCATTTTATCAAGGGTTGATCATGGTTCCTCAAGGAAAGGCCTCAAATCATCAAAAGTCAAAAATTGCCAAATTAGGGTTTCTTTAGGAGAATTCAACTGAACTTTGACCAGGCATAACTTTCACATGCTTCATCAAATTTTCTCCAACAAAATTCCATTTTGAAGGAAATTCAATTCTCTACAACTTTGCTTTTATTCTCAAGTCCAAAAAATGCTTCATTTGGAAGATATGATCTCATACATTATAGGTCATTTTCGAAAGTCAACAAAAGACACTTTTTGTCAAAGCAAATTACATCAAGATAATATCTTCAAAAGCAAAAATGACCAACATAGAGATTATAGAGAACATCTTGGGATTTCTAAAAAATCCAAGATCATCTTCTAAAGATGAAAATTTAGCAAGTTATGAGTTGCACAAGTTGGGGAATTTTGAAGTAATTCATGAAGTACAAATTGAGCAAAATTGCATTTTTTAACCTATGAGCCTAGTTTTTGATGTTCAAACATGTCCATAACATATTACAGGACCTCTAAGTCCATTCTTGCATGACCTTGAATTTTATTTTTTATTTATATTTATCTTGATTTTATTTAATTTAAAATCAAATAAATTAAATAAAAATACAATAAAACATTGGATATTTGGGCTTAACTTGACCCATCATGGAGCCCAATATTTCATGCAAAGACCAACAAAAATTGTCTAGGTTCATGCAAAAACCGAATTGGCAAGAATCGTTCAAATATGGCCAACTTTCAATATGTTGGATTTTTTGTCCCATGGCCTTGAAAGCTTGATTCCTTGCCATATTGGTCTGCTCTCCTTACTCCTCTATAAATACACAATACAATGCAAGCAAAGGAATACGCATACACTGCCTAGAGAAGCTCTACCAAATTTCATTAAAAAAATCTCAAAGTTGCAAACTTCAAAAGTAGATCTTCCAGCCTTCCTCCATCAAAACCAGTCACGCAATCGTGCTCTTGAGCATCCCAGGACCCCTCCAGAGCCTATATTCAAGCCTCACAACATTCCAGATCATCCTCATAACTATCTCACGGTTTTGGTAAAATTTTGAATCTCAAACTCTATTACCATGTAATTTAAATCAGTTTTATGCATGCATTCTTATTACTATTGATGTTTTGAGAGAATCTAACGACTTACATGTAAGCATAGGCGTAGGAATTTAGATGTATTGGATCAAATGAAGCTTCTGAGCTCAGTTGTCTTGGGCCTAGCCAAACTCGGGACTGCACCCCCCATTTCCTTTTGCATACGCATGGGCCTGAGATGTTGGGCCTTGCAAAAATCTGATTATTCACCCCCTAACATTTTTTTTGCAGCAACTCATTATATTCCTTTTTTTATTTTATTATTTCATTTTATATTTTGTTCTTTCTTTCAATTAATTATTTTTTATTAATAAAATCATAAAAAACATAAAATCATAAAATCATAAAATCACAAAAATAGTAGATTTAAGTTTTTATTAATTAAATTAATTTTGATTAATCATTTAATCACATTTTTTAATTAATTAACTAATTAGAATTAGATTCTCATAATTTAATTATTTTTCTAAACACAAATTAAAAACAACAAAAAAAACATTTTCTTCCACTTAGATTTTCAGGGTCTTTACATCTTTCTTTCTTTCTCCTTTGCGTGTTCATTTATTTTTATTCGCATTATTTTCATAAAATTATGTAATTTCACATGGGATGTAATAGTTAAACTAAGACCTTTAATTTTCATTCCCTATTTTTGGTTTGTAAATTACCCCCCACCCCGAAGCGATGTAATAGCGTAGATTCATTTTCCTCACTTTATTTCCCGTACTTATATACAATTAACTGCTAGATGTATGCTAATAGGCTTGTATGGAAAGACTAAAAGCAAGCGCTAGAAAGCCTAACACTCAAGATAAACGTAACTGAAACACAACACACTCGCACACGCACACCTCTAGGGTACCTCCACTTTGTTGCCTTCGGAAAAATAGTCATGTCCCTCGAATGCGGGACACTTTAGCAAAGACCCTTGATTAAAAAGATCATAGTCCCTCCATGACCCTTCGATGCTGCCTTCGATATACGATCTAGTCCCTTATGATAAAATTGCTAAAGTGCCCTACGAGTTGCCTTTATGACTGTACGATGACTTGTGTCTGTCCCTTAAAACATCTAACGACAGAGCTACCTACTGACTAATAGTAGGAAAGGTCTAAAGGAAAAAAGGAAAAGAACAAATACCATTTGAGTAGGTAGATCGTTCATAGTTTCTTGCTCACAAAAACAAACAAAATGATTTTTTCACACATACACAAACTCTTCTCTAAAACATTTTCAAAGATAAAACACTTTGTATACGTTCTCAACAATATGAGAAACATTATAAAGTTTGTCGCACTAAGGCATCTTTTCAAAAATATTTTTAAATACACTTATACCAAAAAGCATTTTCAAAGTGAGCTAGCAACTAAGAGCTCGTAGATAACTATAGATGGAAAGGGTGCTAACACCTTCCCTTTCCATAATCTACCCACCAAACTCAAAATTTTAAAAAGATCTTTCCTGTTCTTTTCACCCTTTCCTTTGTTGGATAAAATAAAAGTTGGTGGCAACTCTTGCTAACCGCAACATTTGCGATAAAACGCAAAACCAGTAAAGTCAATTCTACCAACGTATTACAACGTGTTATTTTGCATGAAAAAGAAATTCTCTCACCAGAGAAGATGATCGGATCTAGGGCTCTGGAGTCTCTCCGCTATATGCATTTTGTTTAATATTTGTTTTATTTGTTTCATTGAATATAATGGATATATTACCACCCCAACGGTTGAAGCCCGCACGATAAAGACGTTACTATGCCAAGGCGTGGGTTTTATCCCAGACTTTTGGCATTTTTTTATTTTTTCATGATTTTACTTGTTTTGCAGACTAATTAGCACGCTAGTTCCCTTTCTTTGACACAGGCGCGCGCCTGGCCTTGTGGTGAAGGTACTGGTTGACAGGGTAGAGGGCATGGGTTCAACACCCAGCCCTGGTAACGATTTTTTTAAACCCTTATTTCCTTATTACAAACCCTAAATTCACCAAACCAAAACCATTTTTTAACCAATTAATTTTTTCAAAAAAAACCTTTTCACAAACCCTAATAAAAATTAGGGTTTAGTTTTTGTTTAATTAATAAATTATCTTATTTTAAATTAAAATTAATTAGGTTTTTTTAGGGTTTAATTAATTAATCAATATAGGTTTTTAGGTTAATCATCAAACCTTTTTTATCAAAAAAATCGCCAAAAACAATTTCCTTCTCCTTTTGCTTTCTTATCTTATATTTTCGCGTAGTTCATTGTTCGCGCATTTTTTTTATGATTATGTAACTGCTCATGGTTTGTAATAGGTAATTAGGATTTTACTTTCCCCGTGTTTTTATTACTTGTAGCCCTCATTCCCAAGGCCATGTAATAGCATAGGAATTTTATTTTCTGCACTTTACTTTTCCTGCTATTATTTGACTATATTGTTGTTAGTAATTAGGGTGTATGGCAAGATAAAACCTGACGATAGAAAACCCTATTTTCAAAGATAAAGTAACTAAAAAACACACCTCACACACTCACACCTCTAGGGTAACCTCCCCTGTTGCTTTTCGATTAAACAGTCATGTCCCTCAAACATGGGGACACTTTAGCAAAGTCCCTCTGATACAAAAGATCATAGTCCCTGGATGACCCTTTCGATGTTGCCTTCGGTAAATGATCTAGTCCCTTAAACGATAATTGCTAAAGTGTCTTTACGAGTTGCCTTCGATGACTGTACGATGACCCACACCCGTTCCTTCACATCCAACGATAGGGCTTCCTACTAACTAATGGTAGGGTAGCATTATCTAAAGGAGGAGGAAAAGTACAATAAATACCTTGAGTAGGTAGACCGTTGTTAATCGCTTGCTCACAAATCTCTTCAAAACAAAAACATTTCACAGACACTTTTAAAAATATTTTCAAACACTTTGTACGCATTCTCAAGGATAGATACGAGGATAATTAGAAAGTCTTGCCTTAAAATTGGCATTTTCAAAATATTTCCAAACATACACAACACAAAGCAATTTTCAAAACAAAGTGAGCTAGCGATTAAGAGCCCGTAGATAACTACAGATGAAAAGGGTGCTAACACCTTCCATTTTCATAACCTACCCTCTTAACTCAATAAATCTCAAAGGTCTTTCCTATTCTTTTCACCCTTTCCTTATTGGATAAAAGAAAAGTTGGTGGCGACTCTTGCTATCCACAACATTTGCGATAAAATGCAAAAACAAGTTAGTTCTCTCACCATATTACACTCGCTTTTAAGGAGATCACCTTTGAGCATATTCCTAGAGAAGTAAATTAGTTGGGAGATACTCTAGCTACTTTAGCAACAATGTTCAAAGTCAGTTATCTGAATCATGCGCCCAATATAAGAATCCTTTGTTACAAGGAGCCAACATATGTTTTCCCTGCTCATTGTCTCACAACCGAAGATGTGTCAAATGAAAATCTGTGGTATTTTGACATCAAAAGATATCTTAATAAGCAAGATTATCCAGAAGGTGCTACAATTTGTGATAAGCGGACTCTTAGAAGATTAGAATCCAAGTTCTTATTGTCAAGAGACGTTTTGTACAAAAGAAACTATGATTTGGTTCTGCTCAGATACGTCTTATTATCAAATACTTAGAAATAAAACACAAAAAATATTATATTTTATTTTTATTATTATTTATACTAAAAATACCTTTTTTTTTAATATATTTCATTTTTGTGCATATTGATATATTTTTGTACATAAATAAATACATTATATTTATTTTCTTAAGAAATTAGGGTTTTTGCCCTAAAAACAAAAAAATAATTAAATTTGACTTTTTATTTATTTCTTTACATTTCTTTCCATTAAAAAATACTTTTGTATACATGAACAAATAAAAAATCTTTTTGCATAATACATTTTATTTAAATATTTGTTAACTTTGTTTAAATATTGTACATTTAAATTTTGATTGCATTTAATATTCAATTTGGATGTAATAGTAATTAGGGTTTTATATTTCTTGCAAGATAATCCCCTATTCAAATTTGTACCCCCTCCCTATATCATGTTGTAATAGTGTAGAATTTAAATTCTCGCACCTTTAAGCTTTCAATTATGCCATGATTAGAGAATTAGGGTTTGTATGCAAAATCAAAACCAACAAATAGTTTGACCTAATCAAAGACAAAAATGCATGAAAAACAAACACAATGCACACTTGCACCCCTAGGGTTACCATCCACTTGTTGCCTTCAAAAATGGGCCATAGTATGCATGTCAAGTACTTTGCCAAAACAAAAACAAAACAAAAGATCATAGTCCCTCGATGACGCTATCTGAGTTGCCTAAACAAAATGATCAAGTCCCTCAAGGAAATTGCCAAAAATACTTGACACTATTGCTATCATGGTCTATACGATGACCCGCGACTGTCCCGTTTAACATCCTAACACAAGGTTGTTCACCAAATACAATGGTAAAGCAACACTGTTAAAAGGGTTAAAAACATAAGAAAGATCTTTGAGTAAAATAGGGTAGACAACTCTTAGTTACTTGATCAAATCTTGAAAAAACATCCTTGTTATCTTCAAAACACACTTCACAACACAATTTCAAAACCCTACTTTCAAACATTGAAAACTTTTCAAAAGACAAGACACCTTTGTATACATTCAAACAAGAATAATTACAAAGGTTACCACAACGATGGCCTCTTTTCAAAACATCTTTCAAAATCACACACAAAGCACCATTTCAAACAATTGAAAAGCACCATTTCAAACAATTGAAAAGCAAAGCAAGTGATCTAAGAAAGTAACTAAGAGCCCATGGATAACCATGGATAGAAAGGGTGCTAATACCTTCCTTTTCTATAATCTACTCCCCGAACCCAAGAAAACATCTCAAAGGTCTTTCCTGTGCTTTTTGACTTTTCCTTAGGATAAAATAAAAAGTCGGTGGCGACTCTTGCTAAACCGAAACATTTGCGAACACAAACGTAAAATCCCAAGTCAATTCTCCCACCGTATCACAGAACTGGCGACTCTGCTGTGGAATAATTCTAAAAGTGGGGTAACCTTAGGGCTTAGATCACCCTTTGCATGATTATATTGTTTGCCTTGATTGCTTTACATTTGGTTCTCTTGTTTGGGCTTGAAATCCTCTACCCGGATTTGGGAAACATTCATAGGTAAATAGTAATACGTTGTGGAAACTGTACGGGGTATACCGACATGGTTGAAGCAATAGCTATATTAGTGCGACATATTTGTGAGTACCGGTAGCCTTTGAGTCAATCAAAGAGAATACGGGGCCGCTGAGTGATGTCATAAAGCACTAATGAACTCTTAGAACCTTACTTAACCATCTTGGCCTTCTATTAGGGGTAGTGAGATGACCGGATTTGGTGCAGTCCGAAGTTGGTAGATACTCGATACTACACTCATTGAGGGTTGTTTTCTTGGAATATTTTGGTCGCTAGTTAAGTGGCTAAACCAATACAATGAACATAGAAAATAATCCAGTGATATTGAGCTCCTTAGAACCCGGTTACTATTTATAGGACAGGTTTGAGCCAACTAAACTCAAGAGGGTATTTACCTATGAAACCTCATGCAAGCCTGAAACTAGGGTTTTGTGTGACTTGCTTGTACATGTGCTTGTGCATACATCATGAACATCATAGAGCATCATATGCATCCACTAACCATTTCAAGGGTTTGGATCTTCATCTTTGTTCTTGTTTTGTAGGTCATGGAATCTCTTCGCAGGAAAACAATTCAAGTCAACCTTGTGAGAATCCCTCCTCAACTCAAGGAGCTTACATCCTGGATTCCAGAGAATTCTCTCTTCAGTGAAAGACATGGTAGGCTTCTCAACTTGGTCAACTCCAACATTGAAGAAGACATGGTGAAAGTTCTCTTCCAGTTCTTTGACCCCCTACACCACTGTTTCACATTCCCTGATTACCAACTAGTACCCACTTTGGAGGAATTTTCTCAACTCCTGAGAATTCCTATTCTTCATCAAATACCCTACAACGTTACGGAAAAAGAACCAAAGCCTGAAGATGTTGCTCAAGCATTACACTTGCAACCATCTGACATCAAGGGACATTGGGAAACCAGAAGTGGTGTCAAAGGCTTCTTGGCAAAGTTTCTGTTTGAGAAGGCACAAGACTGCTGGAATTCTCTTGATCTACAAGCCTTTGAAGAGATTGTGGAACTCCTTATCTATGGGTTGGTCTTGTTCCCAAACCCTGACCAACTTATAGATGTGAATGCTGTCAAGATTTTCATATCCCAGAATCATGTACCTACATTGCTTGGGGACATCCTACACTCATTTTACACACGAACAATGAGGAAAAGAGGTGTTCTCATATGCTGTACTCCTCTCCTAGCAAAGTGGTTTATTTCTCACCTTCCACAATCAGTTTTGAAGAATGAGCAGGGTTTAAGGTGGTCACAACGGTTGATAACCCTCACACATTCTGATGTTCATTGGTGTTCTCGGTCTAGAGAAAATGTCATTATCATTGATCATTGTGGGGAATTCCCTAATGTCCCACTACTTGGAATTAGGGGAGGCATTACCTACAACCCTTGTTTAGCTCTAAGACAGTTTGGATATGCTCGGAGGGATGGCCCTCATGACATGCTGATTCCTGACCTAGTTTTTGACTTCGACAACGATGCGGAAGGACTTCGACAAAGGTTCATCAGAGCTTGGAGGATGCCCAACAAAGTGGATAGTAAGACACTGGGGCACAAGAATTCCATCCCCCTTGAGCCTTATCTCAAGTGGGTACGAACCCGCGCCCAGAATCTTATAATGCCATACCCTCACATTCTCCCATTGATCAAAGATCCTGTTATGGAAGGAGAGGTTCCATACACCCTCCTACATCCTGACATGCCAACATCATGGGAAGAAATGCAAAAGAGTTGTATCCAACTCAAAGAAGAACGGAATACTTTTGAAGCCAGCTTTTATGCCAGTGAGAAGAAGGTTTTAGAGCTTACCCGCCGACTTCATGAGGAGGAAACTCTCAACACTTACATCACACCAAAGAGGATGCGCAATGTCTTTTTACATTAAGAATTTCGTAATATTTTTCCCACGGGGCACTTGTGTACTAACAATTTCTTCTTAATATGACGTGTGTTCCTTTTTGTTTGTAACAAATTTGAATTTCTGAATCCTTGAATGCATTACATGAATAACATACCATTCATCATATGCATAAATAGGTCTTCACACCAGGTTTCCTTATCTTTCTGTTGTTTATTTCAGCAAGATGGATTTGGAGCAGACGGTTAAGGTTCTGCAAGCACATAATTCTCAATTCCATCAACTCCTCATGACCTTAGTAAAGGGTCAAGAGGACCTCAAAGCACTGTTGGAGAAGAATAAAGAGAAAAAGAAGAGAAGGCCCGTAGTAGCCACTTTTAGAAGAAGGTTTGAAACCAATGCTAGGAAAGTTCTCGAGTTCCCCTCAACATCTGATGAAGGGGCTTGTAAAGGAAAAGGAACTGAGGGACCTTCTGAATCTGAAATTGAAGAGGAAAAGGAGGAAGAAGACGAAGATTACTCTGAACAGCAATCCCCCGACGGATGATAAATATAAGAATCTTGAGGATAGATTGGCATCCATGGAGTTGCAAAGGGTACCTGGTTTAGATTTTGAGGAATTAGGTTTGGTCGCTGGGATCGTCATCCCCCCAAATTCAAGGTTCCTACATTTTCCAAGTATGACGGTCTGTCGTGTCCAAAGATGCATCTGAGATCGTATGTCAGAAATATCCAACCCCACTCATCTGATAAAGACCTTTGGGTACACTTTTTCCAAGACAGCTTGTCAGGCACACAATTGGACTGGTTCTATCAACTCGAGAGGTCTGAGGTCCATAACTCGGAAGACTTAGTTGCTGCTTTTTACTGTCAATACCAATACAATGCTGATTTGGAGCCCACTCGTACTCAACTACAGAGTATGGAGATGACTTCCATTGAAGGATTTAAAGAGTATGCCCAGAAGTGGCGTGATCTAGTTGGAAGGGTGCAGCCACCGTTGTCAGATAGAGAGCTAGTTGACATGTTTCTAGGGACCCTGTCTGGTCCTTTCTTCAATCATTTAATTGGGAGTTCTTCTGCAGGATTCACCGAACTAATTTTGACCGGCGAAAGGGTCGAGGCCGGTATTAAAAGTGGTAAGATTCAAAAAGATACCTCCGCGTCCACTACTGTTAAGAAGACCTTCCCGGCTAAGAAGGAATCCTCTGTTGTTTACTCTCAGAAAAGTCAGGGAAGAACCGAGCGTCGGCCAACTGTAGGGGTTGTGATGATTCAAAACTCTTCAAATGATCAACCTCGCGGAAATCAGTCAAGACCTAATCAACAACGGGTAGAAAGGCCACAACGACAGTTCACCCGAATTAACATGACGCCAGCTCAAGTACTCCATCATTTGTTAAAGCTGAATCTCACCAATTTGAAGGAAGTTCCAAAGAACCCTAATACCTCCTCTCCATACTACCACTACAATGCCAAGTGTGCTTACCACTCTGACAGTGTTGGGCATGATACCAATAATTGTTGGGCGCTTAAGAACAAAATCCAAGACCTGATTGACGCCAAGGAAGTAGAATTCGATGCGCCCGAAAAGCCAAATGAGATTTCTGCCCCAATGCCCAAGAACGGTGTTGTACCCCAAAATTTTCCCTCTCATTTCATCAACATTTCTCATCACAAGACTCTTGGAACTCAAGATCAAGCTAGGGTTTGCCCTGCTCAAGACACTTCCTTGCACTGCTGACCTAAATTAGGGTTTGAGTTTGCACAGTGATGTTTTGACCTACAATGTACAAATTGACTTTCATACTTCATGTTGGACTCACAAGTTTGTCCATACCAAGTTTCAATCCTTGATTCAAACTTTTGCCCAGTCAATTGGACAGTTGACCTAGAAATCAACTGTGTTGGGGAAAAAGTCAATTGTGGACAATTGACAGTCAAACCTCATGAAATTTGATTCACATCAACATTATGAACTCATATGAACCATTTGATCAAGTTTGGATCACAATTCCACAAGAAATTTGATCAGATCATCAAAAGGGCAAAATGGTCATTTTTAGGGTTTTGACTGTACAAAGGCAATTTTTGACTGTTTGACCTAACCAATGGAAAATCAAGCTCAACCATGGACTCAAGGACTCAATGAAATTATCTTGATCCATTCAACAAGTTCAAAAGATCTCAAATGCATAGGATTGACAGATGAATTTTTCAGTCAACTGATCAAAATTTGACTGTATACTGAAAAGTCAAACTTTGACTTTTTGGTCAACATCAAGTGCCAAGGGTCATTTTTCATCAAGACATGTCAAATTATGAAACTTGTTCGTCAAGAAACCCAAAAATGCAAATTAGGGTTTAAAATGGAAAAATTTCATAACTTAGAAATTTTCTAAGTTATAAAATTTTCTTATTTTTCCCTAACTTTGTCCCATTTTCCACCAAGATGCAAATGGATTCAAACAAAACTTGAAACATGAAAGTTGTAGTCCATCACAAATTCTAAAACTTTTATTCACAAAGTTTTCTCAAAAGAGGCTTGTATCTCAAGTTATGATTTTTGGAACAACGGTACCTAAAACTTTTAACTTAGAGAAATTTTGCCCTAGTTTAGGCAGGATTTTGACCCATTTTCTTGGCCATTTTTCACATAGTTCCACTTGGAGTTTCAAGTTGCATTTCAAATATGGATTATATTACATGTTGCAAGCTTTCCAAATTGTCCAAGAACTCCTCAAACACCTTTGTGGTTAGGGAGAATCGAATGCTTGAAGTTGGCAAAAACTCACTTTGATCCATGGCCAATACATGTTCATGCAACTTGCATTTTCAAATCAGCATTCTTTGTACTAGCTTGCAGGCCTCTAAACCATTTTACACTCCTTAATTGAATTTAAATCCACTGAGCTAATGCATTATCTTGGCCATTTGGACATTGCACACAAAACTAATCCCTATTTGGAAAAAGGAATATTGCCATTTTTGAAAAGTTACACTTTATGTCAAACCAAGATCCTTGAGGCATGGGGCCATATCTCTGAGGCAAGATAAAATCCATAAATTGCAAGTATCAATGGCAAGGTATGCAGCTTACAAGATAGGGTGTACAGGCCTGTAATCACAAGTTAGACACTCTTGCTTCAAGAAGAAGAAATTTGTCCAAAATCTTCCCAACTCAAAAATCATCCATAGTCAGCTTACACAAACATTGCAAACACATTTCACACACCCCTTTGAGTCATAAACACGAGCTCTTCACCACTCAAACCTCCTTGTACACAAAATCACCATTTTTCTGCAAAACAGGGAAAGCCCTGCAGAACCACCTCCATCTCCATTTTCCCTCATGCGTTTTGCCTCAAACTTGTTCCAATACCTTTCATTCAACTCATCTTAACTATCCCAGACCTCTATTGCTAGCTGTAACACCATTAACACACATTGCCATTTTTGTTTCAAAGCTTTGCAGGTTGAGTTCTGTAGCACGATTCAGGCTACTTCAAAATAAACTAAGCATTGGGAAAGCTTCATTGGACATCAGGCAAACTCAAACAAACCTCAAGCACCCTTGGAAGTTGCTGCATTGTCTAGCTCGAAGTCAACCGAAATAGGTATTTCATGAACTTCTATCTCTCTATTTAGGAATAGTTAGACTTAGGTTTATGAATGAAAGATGTTGTATTCATAGCCCTGAAACCATACATGTGCTTAGTTTTCATTTATATTAAATGTGTTAGGAGAATTTTGTTCATGAACTTTCTGAAAAAACTAGGTTAAGAATTAGGGCCAGAGAAATTCTCTCTGGTCTTTGAGAGTTAGCTTAAGTTTTCTATATGGTTAGATTCGTTGTTTGATGCTCTACAAGTTTCATGTTATGAGTTTTGTCAAAAAAGCAAGAAATCAGGAGATAGCATTTTATACATGGCACGCGCGCGTTCTGTCTAGAGGAAGAAGATGAAGTTGTTTCTGGGCTGGGCCTGTACAGGCTTGCTTTCGGCACCTCCCTCTTTTCTTTTTACACCCCCCTGACCCATTTCTTGTATATTTGTCATTTTTGCATTTTTATTTTTTATTCTGACTTTATTATTTTATGTCCAAATATAAAAAATGCCAAAAATTATTTTTATATTATTTTTACATTTATTTGGTATTTATTTTCATTTTTACTAGTATAAAATTATTTAAATACTTTATATTCTTTTTATTAAAACTTAAAAATAATGTAAAAAAATATGTTTATTTTCATTTATTATTTTATACACATTTGAAAACATTTTCTTGAAATATATACCTTTTTGTAAATAATTAATTTTTACTTTTACACACTTAATATATATATATATATATATATATATATATATATATATATATATATATATATATATATATATATATATATATATATATATATATATATATATATATATATATATATATATATATATATATATATATATATATATATATATATATATATATATATATATATATATATATATATATATATATATATATATATATATATATATATATATATATATATATATATATATATATATATATATATATATATATATATATATATATAATTAGGACAAAAAACACAAAAATAATACATTTTTATTTTGATTAATATTTTATACTAAAAATACTATTTTTTCAATATACTTATATTTTTGTACAACTTGATACATTATTATATATATATAATAAATAATACTATTTATTTAAGAAATTAGGGTTTTTGCCCTAAAAAATAAAATAATTGAAATTGACTTTTTATTTATTTACATTTCACATTAAAAATACTTTTTCATACATAAAAAATATTTTTTGCATAATACATTTTATTTAATATTTATTTATTGTATTTATTTAAATATTGTACATTTAATTGTTATGCCTTATACATTCAATTTGGCTGTAATAATTTAGGATTTAATTTCTTGCAAAATAATCCCCAATTCAAATTTGTACCCCCCCCCCCCCCCCCCCCCCCTCTCTATATCATGTTGTAATAGTGTAGAATTTAAATTCTCGCACCTTTAAATGCTTTCAATTATGCCATGATTAGACCTAGGGTTTGTATGCAAAATAAAATCAACAATTAGTTTGACCTAATACAAGATAACAATGCATGAAAACAAACACAATGCACACTTGCACCCCTAGGGTTTCAATCCACTTGTTTCATTCAAAAATGAGCCATGACATGCATGTCAAGTACTTTGTCAAAACAAAAACAAAACAAAAGATCATAGTCCCTCGATGACGCTATCTGAGTTGCCTAAATAAAATGATCAAGTCCCTCAAGAAAATTGCCAAAAATACTTGACACTATTGCTATCATGGTCTATACGATGACCCGCGCCTGTCCCGTTTAACATCCTAACACAAGGTTGTTCACCAAATGCAATGGTGAAACAACACTATCAAAAGGGTTAAAAACATTAGGAAGGATCTTTGAGTAAAATAGGGTAGATAGCTCTTAGTTACTTGATTAAAAGCTTGCAAAAACATCCTTGCTATTTTCAAACACACTTCACAATACAATTTCAAAACAAACTTTCAAAAACATTGAAATCTTTTCAAAATACAAATACATCTTTGTATACATTCAAACAAGAATCAATACAAAGGTTGCCACAATGATGGCCTCTTTTCAAAACATCTTTCAAAATCACACACAAAGCACCATTTCAAACAATTGAAGAGCACCATTTCAAAAAATTGAAAAGCAAAGCAAGTGATCTAAACAAGTAACTAAGATCCCATGGATAACCATGGATAGAAAGGGTGATAATACCTTCCCTTTCTATAATCTACTCCCCGGACCTAAGAAAACATCTCAAAGGTCTTTCCTGTGCTTTTTGACCTTTCCTTAGGATAAAATAAAAAGTCGGTGGCGACTCTTGCTAAACCGAAACATTTGCGAACACAAACGCAAAATCCCAAGTCAGTTCTCCCACCGTATCACAAAACTGGCGACTCTGCTGGGGAGTATATTAAAAGTGGAGTAACCTTAGGGCTTAGATCACCCTTTGCATGATTATATTGTTTGCCTTGATTGCTTTACATTTGGTTCTCTTGTTTGGGCTTGAAATCCTCTACCCGGATTTGGGAAACATTCATAGGTAAATAGCAATACGTTGTGGAAACTATGGGGTATACCGACATGGTTGAAGCAATAGCTATATTAGTGCGACATATTTGTGAGTACCGGTAGCCTTTGAGTCAATCAAAGAGAATACGGGGCCGCTGAGTGATGTCATGAAGCACTAATGAACTCTTAGAACATTACTTGACCATCTTGGCCTTTTTTAGGGGTAGTGAGATGACCGGCTTTGGTGTAGTCCGAAGTTGGTAGATACTCGATACTACACTCATTGAGGGTTGTTTTCTTGGAATATTTTGGTCGCTAGTTAAGTGGCTAAACCAAAACAATGAACATAGAAAACAATCCAGTGATATTGAGCCCCTTAGAACCCGATTACTATTTATAGGACAGGTTTGAGCCAACTAAACTCAAGAGGGTACTTACCTATGAAACCTCATGCAAGCCTGAAACTAAGGTTTTGTATGACTTGCTTGTACATGTGCTTGTGCATACATAATGAACATCATAAAGCATCATGTGCATCCACTAACCATTTCAAGGGTTTGGATCTTCATCTTTGTTCTTGTTTTGTAGGTCATGGAATCTCTTCGCAGGAAAACAATTCAAGTCAACCTTGTGAGAATCCCTCCTCAACTCAAGGAGCTTACTTCCAGGATTCTAGAGAATTCTCTCTTCAGTGAAAGGCATGGTAGACTTCTCAACTTAGTCAACTCCAACATTGAAGAAGACATGGTGAAAGTTCTCTTCCAGTTCTTTGACCCCCTACACCACTGCTTCACATTCCCTGATTACCAGTTAGTACCCTCTTTGGAGGAATTTTCTCAACTCCTGAGAATTCCTATTCTTCATCAACTACCCTACAATGGTACGGAAAAAGAACCAAATCCTGAAGATGTTGCTTAAGCATTACACTTGCATCCATCTGACATCAAGGGCCATTGGGAAACCAGAAGTGGTGTCAAGGGTTTCTTGGCAAAGTTTCTGTTGGAGAAGGCCTAAGACTGCTGGAATTCTCTTGATCTACAAGCCTTTGAAGAGATTGTGGCACTCCTTATCTATGGGTTGGTCCTGTTCCCAAACCCGGACCAGCTTATAGATGTGAACGCTGTCAATATTTTCATATCCAGGAATCCTATTCCTACATTGCTTGGGGACATCCTACACTCATTTTACACATGAACAATGAGGAAAAGAGGTGTTCTCATGTGTTGTACTCCTCTCCTAGCAAGGTGGTTTATTTCTCACCTTCCACAATCAATTTTGAAGAATGAGCAGGGTTTAAGGTGGTCACAACGGTTGATGACCCTCACACATTCTGACTTACATTGGTGTTCTCAGTCCAGAGAAAATGTCATCATCATTGATCATTGTGGGGAATTCCCTAATGTCCCACTACTTGGCATTAGGGGAGGCATTACCTACAACCCCTGTCTAGCTTTGAGACAATTTGGATATGCTCGAAGGGATGGTCCTCATGACATGCTGATTCCTGACCTAGTTTTTGACTTCGACAACGATGCGCAAGGACTTCGACAAAGGTTCATCAGAGCTTGGAGGATGCCCAACAAAGTGGATAGTAAGACACTGGGGCACAAGAATTCCATCCCCCTTGAGCCTTATCTCAAGTGGGTACGAACCCGTGCCCAGAATCTTATGATGCCATATCCTCACATTCTCCCCGTGATCAAAGAGCTTGTTATGGAAGGAGAGGTTCCATACACCATCCTACATCCTGACATGCCAACATCATGGGAAGAAATGCAAAAAAGTTGGATCCAACTCAAAGAAGAACGGAATACTTTTGAAACAAGCTTATATGCCAGTGAGAAGAAGGTTTTGGAGCTTACCCGTCGACTTCATGAGGAGGAAACTCTCAACACTTACATCGCACCATAGAGGATGCGCAATGTCTTTTTACATTAAGAATTTTGTAATATTTTGCCCATGGGGCACTTATGTACTAACAATTTCTTCTTAATATGATGTGTGTTCCTTTTTGTTTGCAACAAATTTGAATTTATGAATCCTTGAATGCATTACATGAATAACATACCATTCATCATATGCATAAACAGGTCTGCACACCAGGTTTCCTTATCTTTCTGCTGTTTATTTTAGCAAGATGGATTTGGAGCAAACAGTCAAAGATCTGCAGGCACAAAATTCACAATTCCAGCAACTCCTCATGACCTTGGCAAAGGGTCAAGAGGACCTCAAAGCTCTGTTGGAGAAGAATAAAGAGAAAAAGAAAAAGAGACCTGGAGTAGCCACTTTTGGAAGAAGGTTTGAAAGCAATGCCAGAAAGGTTCTTGAGTTCCCCTCAACGTCTGACGAAGGGGCCGGTAAAGGGAAAGGAACTGTTGTACCTTCTGAATCTGAGGTTGAAGAGGAGGAAGAGGAAGAAGACGAGGACTACTCCGAACAACAGTATCCTCCAGCGGATGATAAATATAAGAATCTTAAAGATAGACTGGCAACCATGGAGTTGCAGAGGGTACCCGGTTTGGATTTTGAAGAACTAGGGCTGGTAGCTGGGATTGTTATCCCTCCCAAGTTCAAGGTGCCAACATTCGCCAAGTACGACGGTCTGTCTTCCCCAAAGATGCACCTGAGATCGTATGTCAGAAAAATCCAACCCCACTCATCTGATAAAGACCTCTGGGTACACTTTTTCCAAGACAGTTTGTCTGGCACACAGTTGGATTGGTTCTATCAGCTCGAGAGATCAAAGGTTCATAATTGGGAAGACTTAGCAGCTGCTTTTTATCGTCAATATCAATACAATGCTGATTTGGCGCCCACTCGTACTCAGTTACAAAGTATGGGGATGGCTTCCAATGAAGGGTTTAAAGAGTACGCCCAGAAGTGGCGTGATCTGGCTGGAAGGGTGCATCCGCCGTTGTCAGATAGGGAGTTAGTTGACATGTTTCTGGGGACCCTGTCTGGCCCCTTCTTCAATCATCTAATCGGGAGTTCTTCTGCGGGATTTACTGAACTAATTTTGACCGGCGAAAGGGTCGAGGCCGGTATTAAAAGTGGAAAGATTCAAAAGGATGCTTCTGCATCCACAACTATTAAGAAACCCTTCCCAGCTAAGAAGGAAGCCTCCGCTGTGTATTCTCAAAAGGGTCAGGGAAGAACCGAGCGCCGGCCAACTGTAGGGGCTGTGATGATTCAAAACTCGTCAAATGATTAACCTCGTAACAATCTGTCAAGACCAAATCAACAACGGGTGGAAAGGCTACAACGGCAGTTCACCCGAATCAACAAGACGCCAGCTTAGGTACTCCCCTATTTGTTGAAGCTGAATCTTACAAGTTTAAAGGAAGAGCCAAAGAACCCTAACACCTCCTCTCCATACTACCACTCCAATGCCAAATGTGCTTACCATTCCGACAGTGTTGGGCACGATACCAATAATTGCTGGGCGCTTAAGAATAAAATCCAGGACTTGATTGATTCCAAAGAAGTAGAATTCGATGCGCCTGAGAAGCCCAATGTGATATATGCTCCGATGCCCAAGCACGGTAATAATGTTCATGCTGTTATGGAGGACCTTTATGTTACTGATGTTGTTGACCTGTTGACGCCGTTACTTGTGATTAAAGAGAATTTGATGAGAGCTGGGATCTTTCCTGGTTGTGGTAAAGACTGCTATTTTTGTTTGAACATACGAGGTGATTGTACAATGTTGAAGTCAGGTGTCCAACGCCTGATGGATACCCAAGAGATACTTTTCTAGAAAACCCCTGTTGATACCTTCAATCTTGTTACTCCTTCTACTTTTTCTACTTCAACCAACGATATTGCGATCACAACCATTTCCGACAATCCTCCCAAGGCTTGCAAAAGGCCTGTCGGGATTACACCCAACTCTAAATGTGTACAATTAAAGATCACCATGTCGGGACTTGTCCCGTACCAATCCAGCAAAACGATACCATGGAACTATGGAGGAGAAATCTTCTACCATGGTATCAAACAAATTGAGGCAGTCCAAGAAAATTCTGAAGAAGAAAACCCTGATATAGGGAACCTTGCGGGTACAAGCAAGATAACCCGCAACGGTCGGATCTTTTCTCTGGAGATTGCTCCCCCTCGAGCAGTTTTCGGACCCTTGAAAGCTTATGTACCTGTTGGACCATCTGTGCAAGGCCCAATGATTAAAGAATTGGATACTCCTGAAGTAAGACCATCTGCTGATACTACCAATAAGGGTAAGGGGATACTAGAAGTGCCTATCAGGATGAAGGCTCATGCTGTGGTTATCCCCGAAACCACTCAGAAAGAAATGGATGAAATCTTGAAAATAATCAGAAAAAGTGACTATGACGTTGTGGAACAGCTAGGGCAGACCCCTTCTAAAATTTCAATGTTGGCTCTTCTACTCTGCTCTAAGGCCCGTGCTAAGGCCCTGATCAAATTCTTGAAGGCGGCACATGTACCCCAAGAGACGTCGGCTGACCAGTTTCAGGAGTGTGTGGCCAGTCTTACTGCTGATAATGGCCTTGGCTTATCCGACGCTGACTTGACTCCCAAAGGAAGGAAACACAACGACGCGCTACATGTCTCAGTTGAATTCAGGGGAACCACCCTCGCCCATGTCTTAGTTGATACTGGTTATTCCTTGAATGTGCTTCCGAAGAAAGCCTTAGACCGTTTGGATTGCAAAGGATTGACCCTCAAACCTAGTAACATCGTTGTTAGGGCCTTTGATGGGTCCAAAAGAATGGTTCATGGAGAGGTTGATATTCCTATCAAAGTAGGCACAAAAGTTTTCAACTCCACCTTTTACGTGATGGACATCCGTCCGACATATTCATGTTTGTTAGGAAGACCGTGGATCCATTATGTCGGGGCAGTTACCTCCTCTTTGCACCAAATGCTGAAATATCTTGTTAAGGGTAAAATTATAACGGTACACGGCGAGGAAGAGTACATGATAAGTCATCTAAATTCCTTCCGCTATGTGGAGTTGGATGGCGAGTTCATCGAAACGCCTTTCCAAAATTTTGAGGAAGTTCCTCCGGAGGTCGCAGTTGCGAAGACAATGGTTGAGGTGCCTATCGTTCCCAAGCATGTATCTAGGATGGCATCTCTCAAAGATGCAGAAGCGGTAATCAAAGAAGCAAAGAGCACAATATGGGGGCAACTGTCCGATTTTCCCCATAAGACGGACAAGTTTGGGTTAGGGTTTACTGCTGCAGGACAAAAGGCTATGCGTCGCTCCAAGGCTGGAGGACCACCCGTCAAAATCACCCACCACAGAATTAATGTTGTTGAAGATGAAGATGAAGAGGGCCACTTTGAAGATTGGATCTTTCCGACCGACGAAGGGGGTTTAAGCAACTGGGAAGCAAAGGATTTTATTCCCATCACCTTCATCAACCAGTAATTTTATCTTTGAACAATTTCCCATTTTTGGTCTGTAATAACTAAACAATTCGTACACTATTTTCACCTCATGCCTTGCCCGGGGCATGTAGGTCCATTTGTAAGGGCTTGATTTTCTTCATTATCATACGCCATGTTTTAATGAATCATTGGACGTTTTTCATCTATAAATTGTTGTGTTCATTTTCTTTCCTTTTGCATTTTGTTTTGTTTAAGGTTGGACATCCCTTACACACACCCACACTCACAAATGCAGGTACCCATCCACTCCGGATTCCATGGGTGACTATTCTGTTTTAGCCTTCGATAACTCTGAAGATTTGGTCAATCATGCTGAGTACGAAGTTGACGAAGACTGTGAAGTGCCGGGAGAGTTAGCCATACTTTTGCAACAAGAAGATAGGGCTATTCTGCCTCATGAAGAGTTGCTAGAAACCATCAACTTAGGAAAGGAGGAAGACATGAAGGAGGTAAAAATGGGTGCCAACCTGGAACCAAGTGTCAAAGAGCGCTTAGTGCAGTTATTGAACGAATATGTTGAAATCTTCGCCTGGTCTTATAAAGACATGTCGGGACTAGACACAGACATCGTGGTTCACCGTCTCCCTACAAGAGAAGACTGTCCACTGATCAAACAAAAGGTCCACTGAATGAGGCCCGACATGTCTGAGAAGATCAAAACTGAGGTAATGAAGCAATTCAACGCTGGCTTTTTGGCTGTTACTTCCTATCCATAATGGGTTGCTAACATTGTGCCCGTACCTAAGAAAGACGACAAAGTCAGAATGTGTGTGGACTACAGGGATTTAAACAGGGCTAGCCCCAAGGACGATTTTCCACTGCCACACATTGACATCTTGGTTTAAAACACAGCTCAACACAAGGTTTTTTCCTTCATGGATGGATTCTCGGGATACAACCAGATCAAAATGGCCCCCGAGGACATGGAGAAAACTACTTTTGTCACGCAATGGGGTACCTTCTGCTACAAAGTGATGCCCTTCGGACTGAAGAATGCAGGGGCAACCTATCAACGCGCCATGGTAGCTTTGTTTCATGATATGATACATCATGAGATCAAAGTTTACATAGACGACATGATAGCTCGATCACAGACAGAAGAAGAACACCTTGATCATTTGCAAAAGCTGTTTTCCAGGTTGAAGGAGTATAAGCTCAGACTAAACCCAAGCAAGTGCACTTTTGGAGTTAGGTCTGGTAAACTTTTGGGATTTATTGTCAGCAACAAAGGCATTGAGGTTGATCCAGCTAAAGTAAAGGCTATACAAGAAATGCATGCCCCCGCACTGAAAAGGAGGTTAGAGGATTCTTGTGACGCTTAAACTATATCGCGAGGTTCATCTCTCACCTGACATCTACCTGTGAGCCAATTTTCAAACTGTTGAAGAAAGATCAGGTAGTTGAATGGAACAATGATTGTAAAATTGCTTTTGATAAGATCAAGGAGTATTTACTGGATCCTCTACTCTGATGCCACCCGTCGAAGGAAGGTCGTTAATCATGTATCTGACTGTTTTGGATAACTCAATGGGGTGCGTACTGGGCTAACATGACGAGTCTGGCCGAAAAGAGCATGCCATTTATTACCTTAGCAAAAAGTTTACCGACTGTGAGACTCGCTACTCACTGCTCGAGAAAACTTGTTGCGCTTTGGTATGGGCTGCTCGCCGGCTGAGGCAGTATATGTTGACTCATACCACTTTGTTGATTTCCAAAATGGATCCGATCAAGTATATCTTCGAGAAGCATGCTTTATCTGGAAGAATCGCTAGATGGAAAATGATCTTGACTAAGTATGATATCCAGTATACTACCCAAAAAGCTATAAAGGGGAGTGTACTAGCCGACCATCTAGCTCATCAAGCCGTCGAAGATTACCAATCTATGAGATTCGACTTCCCTGACGAGGACATCATGACATTGCACAGCATTGAAGGTAACGGACCGTATGACGGACCTGAACAAGGATCCCGATGGACCCTGTACTTTGATGGTGCTTCAAATGCACTTGGCAACAGTATCGGTGCGGTACTCATTTCTCCGGAAGGTTTCCATACACCCTTCACTGCCCGACTTTGCTTCAGCTGTACCAATAACATGGCTGAATATGAAGCGTGCATCTTTGGTATCAAGGCTGCTATATACTTGGGAATCAAATCTTTGGTCGTATTTGGGGACTCGGCTTTGGTTATCATTCAAGTCAAAGGAGAGTGGGACACTAAACATCCTAATCTCATCCCATACAAAGAACATGTCTTGACATTGTTGCCTCATTTCGAGCAAATTACCTTCGAGCATTTCCCGTGAGAAGAAAATCAGTTAGCCGATGCTTTGGCTACAATGTCTTCCATGTTTAAACTCAATTGGGATAACGAGGCTCCCCAAATCACCATCGAGCGAATGGATGAACCTGCACACTGTCATGAGATTAATACCGAAGAAGTAGTGGAACAACCCTGGTTTCATGAAATCAAAAGGTATCTCCAGACTCGAGAATATCCTGAAGGAGCTTCCGTCAATGACAAAAAGTTCTTAAGGAGATTTGCTGCCAAGTTCTTCCTGAGCAATGGTATCCTTTATAAGCGCAGCCATGATTGTGTTCTACTTCATTGTATGGACAAGGTTGAAGCAGAGTTGATCATGACCGAAATACATAGTGGCACATTTGGAACCCACTTGAGCGGACATGCGATGGCTAAGAAGATTCTAAGGGCAGGCTACTACTGGTCTACCATGGAAGCTGATTTCCATCAACATTCCCGCACTTGTCACAAATTCCAAGTCTATGCTGACAAGGTACATATTCCTCTTGTTCCTCTTAACATTCTGACAGCTCCTTGACCATTCGCAATGTGGGGCATTGACATGATTGGAGAGATCAAGCCTACAACATCCAATGGGCATCGCTTCATCCTGGTGGCTATTGACTATTTTACCAAGTGGGTCGAAGCAGCTTCCTATGCCTCTGTTACAAATAATGTGGTTGCCCGCTTCATCAAGAAGAACCTCATATGCCGGTATGGTATCACCGACAGGATCATCACAGACAACGGTACAAATTTGAACAACACTATGATCACCGCTCTGTGCGAGCAGTTCAAGATTTATCATCATAATTCATCTCCCTATCGGCCGAAGATGAACAGTGTTGTTGAAGCCGCGAACAAAAATATCAAGAAGATCATTCAAAAGATGACAGTCACCTACAAGGACTGGCATGAGATGTTACCGTTTGTTCTTCATGGATATCGTACCACGGCATGTACTTCAACAGGGGCAACCCCCTTCTCTTTAGTGTATGGCATGGAATTCGTTTTACCTATGAAGGTTTAGATTCCTTCCTTAAGGATTATGAAAGATGTCAGTTTAAGTGAAGACGATTGGATTCAGACCTGGCTTGATCAACTTAACTTGATCGACGAGAAACAACTTACTACTGTTTGTCATGGTCAGACGTATCAAAAATGGATGATCAAGGCTTTCAACAAGAAAGTCAGGCGTCAGGAATATCGAGTCGGAGATCTTGTAATCAAGCGGATCATCTTGCCGCAAAGTGATCCCATGGGCAAGTGGACTCCTACTTATGAAGGACCATTTGTGATCAAGAGCATTTTTTCTGGTGGGGCAATGATTCTGACCACCATGGACGGCGACGACTTGCCGCACCCTGCGAACGCAGACATAGTCAAAAGATACTACGCATAAAACGACCCGACAAGTTGAAAACCCGAAAGGGTGACTTGGGCAAAAATGGGCATCCCGGTGAATCGAAAACCCGAAAGGGCGGTTCAAGCAAAAATTAGGGATAAAACAAAAAAAATCTGTACACCCGGCAAGTTGAAAACCCGAAAGGGCGACTTGGGCAAAAAAGGGTTTCCCGGTGGATCGAAAACCCGAAAGGGCGTTCCAGGCAAAAGTTAGGGAATTAAAGCGTATGACTATGTCTCGTCGGATCACTTTAAGAACAATCTCTTCACCAACAAAGCTCCAAGCTACTGATCAATCCAATCATCGGTGGACGAAGCAGCGAATCGACAAGATACTCAGAGTTGTGAAGGCTATAGCAGAATGGGAACCCCATGGAATTATTACACATAACCATCTTTCTTTTGTATAAAAAATTTCTCAATTTTTACGACAACATTCTCTTACTAGGATGTCTGTCTCCTTTGTACAAAGATACTTATGAAAGTTAATACAAAAATACTTCAAAGTGCAGAAATTTGCTTGTCTTTCTTTTCTTTTTACACTTATGATTTATTTGAAAACGTCCAAAGTTTTGTTAAATAGGCATATGCATTTGAATATAATCATTGCTTACAAATAAAACGAAATTGAGAAAGGATAATTACTGATAGGTTGAAGGTGTAGGAAGATATCTTTGTGCCATTCCAGAAGAAATCCCCTACAATACATCATTCAGATCCTCAACAAAGCTAAAAATTCAAAGTATGTGTCTCCAGCGGAGTTAAGCTTCAAGATCCTCAGTGGAGCCAGTGCATTCTAAACTTGATTCCCCAGCTGAGTTAAGTTTCAAAGTTCCCATCATAGTTCAAACTCATGATTCCCAGTGGAGCCCAAAAACCCTGAAATACCTTTCCCCAGCGGAGCCAGAATATTCTAAACCTTCTTCCCCAGCGAAGTCAGATTTCCAACTATCAACCCCCGGTGGGAACTGTTCAACTTCCCCCAATTTCCCCAACAGGCTATCTTAAAAGTCTAAAAACCAAGCAAATAACAATTAACTTCTTGACTTATCCCCAACTAGGATGCTTCCCCAGTACTTTGGCATGCAACCCAAAACTCTTGATTTCACCGACCGGGTAAACATTCTCCCCCACAGAGTTATCTCCCAGCAAGATCGAAGATTCCCGGTCTCATTTCTCCAAGCAGAAGCCTCCCAGGTTTTAACTCCCCAGTAGAGATTTTCAGAGTTTTCCCTATTTCCCAGGAAAGTCATGAAGGATTCTCATTCCCCGCAGAAGTGGTCAAAGGCTTTGTTAATCCCCACAAATCACCAAGGATTTTCAATCTCCAATAGTGGTCCCAGGATTTCTCCTTCTCAACAAACAGAAATCTTTAATCCCCAAGCAGTCGGCAAGGATCTCTCATCTTCAGTAGTCAAAGAGTTTTGAATCCTCAACATCGGTCAAGGATTTACTTTCCCCGGCAGCAGTCAAAGATTTCATTATCTCCAGTTATCAAGAATTTATCTTCCTCAGCAAGACAGCTAATCAGCTTACATGCACATCCATTACATTCATATATCATAAACATTGATGAAACACAGTTCATTGCATCATACATATCATGCAACATAACTTTGTATTTTAGCTAACATTTTACCCTTTTCAGGATAAGATTAAAAGGCTGTTGTTAACAATTATTCAGATACAGTATGGATACACCCCAGACACGGCGGTCATTCTACTACTCATTCAAACATCAGCAATCTGATATAGACTAGATACACTCCAGACACGACATCCATTCTATCTCTCATTCAGATTTGACTATCAACTTCAAGTTCAGATACGCTCCAGACACGGATGTCATTCTGGCCCTTACACCAGAAGTTTGATTCTCCCCAGTGCAATCGCCACGGAAGTCATTCTGTCACTTATTCAAATCCCAGTTTCAGTCTCAGATACACTCCAAGACACGAAAGTCATTCTGCTACTCATGCAGATCTCAACTTCAGATACAGTCCAGACACGGTTTCCATTCTGCCACTCATTAAGAACTTATCCCCGGTACACAGTTGCTCTAAACACAGATTTTTCTCTATTACCCATTCAGAATACAGATACACTCTAGACACGACAATCATTCTGATATTCATTCAAAGTTCAAATACAGTTACAGCTCAGATACACTCCAGACACGGACGCCATTCTTTGGCTCATATAGACTCAGTCTCCAGATATAGTTCAAATTCATTCCAGACACGGATACCATTTTGATGCTCATTCTTCTGACCTACAACATTGCAATTCAACAAACATTCTTGGATGGAATCTTTAAGCCCATCTCCAGTAAGATTCCACCATCTCCAAATGGCATCTTTAAGCCCATTTCCTCAACTATATTTTGACGAGTGCAAATTTACGGGCACTCTAGTGTCCAATCCTCTTTTACCTTCGAGTCGCTAAAGGCAAACTTGCCAATCTAACTCTTCAGGTTCAAGAAGATTGAACAGGGGCAACTATTGTACCCCAAAATTTTCCCTCTCATTTTATCAACATTTCTCATCACAAGACTCTTGGAATTCAAGATCAAGCTAGGGTTTGCTCTACTCAAGACACCTCCTTGCACTGTTGACCTAAAGTAGGGTTTGAGTTTGCATAGGGATGTTTTGACCCACAATGCCCAAAGTGACTTTCATACTTCATGTTGGACTCACAAGTTTGTCCATACCAAGTTTCAAGCCTTGAATCAAATTTTTGCCCAGTCAATTGGACAGTTGACCTAGAAATCAGCTGTATTGGGGGAAAAGTCAACTGTGGCCAATTGACAGTCAAACCTCATCAATTTTGACCCACATCAACACTATGAACTCATGTGAACCATTTGATCAAGTTTGGATCACAATTCCACGAGAAATTTGATCAGATCACCAAAAGGGCAAAATGGTCATTTTTAGGGTTTTGACTGTACAAAGGCAATTTTTGACTGTTTGACCTAGCCAATGGCAAATCAAGCTCAACCATAGACTCAAGGACTCAATGACATTGTCTTGACCCATTCAACAAGTTCAAAAGATCTCAAATGCATAGGATTGACAGATGAATTTTTTAGTCAACTGATCAAAATTTAACTATATACTGAAAATTCAAACTTTGACTTTTTGGTCAAAATCAAGTGCCAAGGGTCATTTTTCATCAAGACATGTCAAATTATGAAACTTGTTCATCAAGAAACCAAAAATTGCAAATTAGGGTTTAAAATGGAAAAATTTCATAACTTAGAAATTTTCTAAGTTATAAAATTTTCTTATTTTTTCCTAACTTTGCCCCATTTTTTCACCAAAATGCAAATGGATTCAAACAAAACTTACAACATGAAAGTTGTATTCCATCCCAAAGTCTAAAACTTTGATTCACAAAGTTTTCTCAAAAGAAGCTTGGATCTCAAGTTATGATTTTTGGAACAAGGGTACCTAAAACTTTTAACTTAGAGAAATTTTGCCCTAGTTTAGGCAGGATTTTGACCCATCTTCTTTGCAATTTTTCACATAGTTCCACTTGGAGTATTAAGTTGCATTTCAAAGATGGATTATAGTACATGTTGCAAGCTTCCCAAATTGTCTAAGAACTCCTCAAACACCCTTGTGGTTAGGAAGAATCGAATGCTTGAAGTTGGCAAAAACTCACTTTGTAACCATGGCCAATACATGTTCATACCAAGTTGCAAATCTAGCCAAACTAGCTTAGTACATGATTACAGGCCCCTAAACTAATTTACACTCCAAAGTTGAATGCAAATACATTGGATATTGGCATTGTTCTGATCAAGAGAGCTTTGTACAATGAACATTGCCATTTTGAGCATAAAGGTCACACTTCCATTTTCATAAAGGGCACTTTATGTCAAATTGATTTTTCTTGAGCCTTGGACTTTCTTCCTTTGCAGAAAACAAGCTCCACAATCTCAGGCATAGTACAAGAAGTTGGTGCATGCTTGGAGATAGCCTGTACAGGCCTATCTCACTTCACTTCCAACTTTGCTTTCAAAACAAGTCATTTGTGCCATAAGCTCAGAACTCACACATCTGTTATAGGGAACTCAAGCAAAGTTTTGAAACAAGTTACACACATCCTTGTAAGCCAAAAGCACGAGCCCTTGACCTCTGAAACCTCCTCATACTCAAAAACCACATTTCTGCCCAAAACAGGGTCAGTTCTGCAAATCACAAGCTACCATCAAATCCCCTCGTGCGTTTTGTCCAAAATTACTTCAAACACATTCCAAACCATATACCCAAGCTGTCCAGACCATTCACAAGTTGTTGTAACTCCATTAACACACATTGCCATTTTTGTTTGGAAGCTTTGCAGGTTGAGTTTTGTAGCACGATTCAGGTCACTTCAAAACAAACTAAGCATTGGGAAAGGTTCAGGGGACATCAAGCAAGCTCAAAAGAACCTCAGCCGCCATTGGAAGTTGCTGCATTGTCCAGCTCGAACTCAACTGAAACAGGTATTTCATGAACTTCTATCTCTCTATTTAGGAACATTTAGACTTAGGTTTGTGAATGAAAGATGTTGTATTCATAGCCCTGAAACCATACATGTGCTTAGTTTTCATTTATATTAATCGTGCTAGGAGAATTTCATCCATGAACTTTATGAAAAAACTAGGTTAAAAATTAGGGCCAGAGAAATTCTCTCTGGTCTTTGAGAGTTAGCTTAAGTTCTTTATATGTTTAGATTCGTTGTTTGATGCCCTACAAGTTTCATGTTTTGAGTTTTGTCAAAAAAGCACTGAATCAGGAGATAGCAGTTTGTACACAGAAGGCGCATTTTTGTGTTTGAATAGAGGAATAAGATGAAGTTATTGGGCTGGGCTGGCTTGTTTTGCTTCTAACACTTGCTTTTTCAGTTTCACACCCCCTGGCCCATTTCTTTGTATATTTGTTATTTTTGCATTTTAATTTTATTTCTGACTTTATTATTTTATTTCCAAATATAAAAAATGCCTAAAAAATATTTTCATAATTTTTTACATTTATTTGGTATTTATTTTAATTATTTCCAACATTAAAATGATTAAAATACTTTATATTATTTTGTTTAAACCTAAAAATAATGTAAAAAATATGTTTATTTTCATTTATTATTTTTATACACATTTGAAAATATTTTCTTGAAATACATACATTTTTGTAAATTATTTATTTTATTTTTTACATATTTAACATATTTAACATATAATATATATATTATATATATATATATATATATATATATATATATATATATATATATATATATATATATATATATATATATATATATATATATATATATATATATATATATATATATATATATATATATATATATTTATTTTTGTTTTATCAAATACTTAGAAATAAAACACAAAAAATATTTTATTTTATTTTTATTATTATTTATACTAAAAATACCTTTTTTTGAATATATTTCATTTTTGTGCATATTGATATATTTTTGTACATAAATAAATACATTATATTTATTTTCTTAAGAAATTAGGGTTTTTGCCCTAAAAACAATAAAAATAATTAAATTTGACTTTTTATTTATTTCTTTACATTTCTTTCCATTAAAAAATACTTTTGCATACATGAACAAATAAAAACTCTTTTTGCATAATACATTTTATTTAAATATTTGTTAACTTTGTTTAAATATTATACATTTAAATTTTGATTGCATTTGATATTCAATTTGGATGTAATAGTAATTAGGGTTTTATATTTCTTGCAAGATAATCCCCTATTCAAATTTGTACCCCCTGCCTATATCATGTTGTAATAGTGTAGAATTTAAATTCTCGCACCTTTAAGCTTTCAATTATGCCATGATTAGAGAATTAGGGTTTGTATGCAAAATCAAAACCAACAAATATTTTGACCTAATCAAAGACAAAAATGCATGAAAAACAAACACAATGCACACTTGCACCCCTAGCGTTACCATCCACTTGTTGCCTTCAAAAATGGGCCATGGTGTGCATGTCAAGTACTTTGGCAAACCAAAAACAAAACAAAAGATCATAGTCCCTCGATGACGCTATCTGAGTTGCCTAAACAAAATGATCAAGTCCCTCAAGGAAATTGCCAAAAATACTTGACACTATTGCTATCATGGTCTATACGATAACCCGTGCCTGTCCCGTTTAACATCCTAACACAAGGTTGTTCACCAAATATAATGGTAAAGCAACACTGTTAAAAGGGTTAAAAACATAAGAAAGATCTTTTAGTAAAATAGGGTAGACAACTTTTAGTTACTTGATCAAATCTTGCAAAAATATCCTTGCTATCTTCAAAACACACTTCACAACACAATTTCAAAACCCTACTTTCAAACATTGAAAACTTTTCAAAAGACAAGACACCTTTGTATACATTTAAACAAGAATCATTACAAAGGTTGCCACAACGATGGCCTCTTTTCAAAACATCTTTCAAAATCACACACAAAGCACCATTTCAAACAATTAAAAAGCATCATTTCAAACAATTGAAAAGCAAAGCAAGTGATCTAAGCAAGTAACTAAGAGCCCATGTATAACCATGGATAGAAAGGGTGCTAATACCTTCCCTTTCTATAATCTACTCCCCGAACCCAAGAAAACATCTCAAAGGTCTTTCCTGTGCTTTTTGACCTTTCCTTAGGATAAAATAAAAAGTCGGTGGCGACTCTTGCTAAACCGAAACATTTGCGAACACAAACGCAAAATCCCAAGTCAGTTCTCCCACCGTATCACAACAGGATACATATTTCTCCCACTCCTATGAATGTGATCACTTCACCATGGCCCTTTTTGATGTGGGGCATTGATATGATTGGACAGATTGAACCAAGCACTTCAAATGGACATAGGTTATTTCTCATTGCTATTGACTACTTCACCAAGTGGGTGGAAGCGGCTTCTTACAAGAGTGTGAACATGCAAGTCGGCACTCGCTTCATCAAAAAAGAAATCATATGATGAAGGAGATGTGTGAAGAATTCAAGATTGAGCACCATAATTCATCGCCATATCGGCCGAAGATGAATGGCACAGTCGAAGAAGCTAACAAGAACATAAAGAAGATCGTCCAGAAAATGGTGAGAATCATATAAGGATTGGCATGAGATGTTTCCCTTTGTTCTACATGGTTATATGACTTATGTGCGTACTTCCACTGGGGAACTCCTTTTTCGCTTGTCCATGGTATAGATGTTGTGCTTATAGTCGAACTGGAAATTCCTTCATTAAGGGTTCTGGTGGATACCAAGCTTGACGAAGCTGAGTGGATTCAAACGAGGCTCAACTAACTCAATCTCATTGAAGAGAAGCACCTAGAAGCCATTTGTCACGGTCAGTTATATCAACAGCGTCTCAAGAGAGCATATGACAAGAAGATTTGACCTCGAGAGGTCCACACGAGGGACCTGGTCTTATGGAAGATCCTCAAAATTCACTCTGATCCAAGAGGCAAGTGGACTCCCAACTATGAGGGACCATACATCTTTAAGAAAGATTTCTCAAGAGGTGCTCTAATCCTGACAGACATGGATGGGGAAGACGTTCCACTTCCAGTCAACTCAAACTCAATCAAAAAATACTACGCATAAAAATACCTGCTAAGTCAAAAACCCGAAAGGGCAGCTTAGGCAAAAATTAGGGCTAAAAAGAAAGAAAAAAGTATAACCCGCTAAGTCGAAAACCCGAAAGGGCGGTTTAGGAAAAATGGGTATCCCGGTGGATTGAAAACCCGAAAAGGCAATCCAGGCAAAAATTAGGGACTAAAAGCGAGAGGCTGCAGTCTGAAAACTCTTCATGAATAACAATATACACTCCTGAAAATGGATGGATCAATTCGACTATTACCCTTCAGAAGCAAAGCATTAGGATGATCAAGGATACGGGAACTTAGTAATATCAGTTTTAATGGAAGTTTGAGACTTTCTTATTGCCATTTCACCTGCTGTATTTTGTGTTTTCTTTGTAACTGTCTCATTTAGGAGTTGTTTCCATGTACGAATGCCTATTCACAGGCCAATCTCATTAATAAAATTTCCTTTTCACTAAAAAGATTCTTTGATATGTCTTTTTACTTTATTTTTCGTATGCGAATTGTGATTTAAATTCTTTATTAAACATTGCATTAAAAATAATAAGGTAATAATAATCACAAGCTAAAATGTGAAACACGACGTTACATTGACATGAAGTCATCCCAGGGGAGTGCCATGGCATTCAAATGTTGTTTTTCTATGCGGGTAGCAAGTCGTAACGGTCACCTCGACCTAGCTTTTGTCATCTCCACCCCATGCAGACGGTTGAGCACGTGACTCTCCAACATTGAGGTAACTTGGGGCATTCTAGGAGACCTATGTCTCTACCCAGCCATCCACAAGTCTTCTAGGATGAAGGGAAAGTCATATCAAGCTACTCCTCCCCAGCAAGACTGCAATTTAATCCCCAACAAGGCTATAACTCAATTTTCAAGTTTTCAAGCACCAATATGTATTGGTATCTCAAAGACAATGGGCCACGGACCCCGATGAGCCTAATATTTGGCACTCTGCATATAGTAATCATCACTACATATTACATTTCATCCTCAAATTCATAGCATATCCATTGAAATGGATCATTACGCCATACACTTCAAAATGAATACAAAGTATAAGCCAGATTTGGTACCTTGCACAAAAGCCCAAATCAATCCTTAAAACAGTAAAACATCCCCACAGAGAATGCCATCCCACAATTCCTAGTTGACATCCATCATTACACTATACAACTCAAAAATGCATGTGAAGCATAGGCCATACTCAATCCCCAATCAGAATAATGGTGTGTCTCCATAGAGGATGTTATCCTCACAAATGTCCATCTGATATCTACAACAGATTTCCTAAGTTACTTCACGCAAAAGACTTGCTCATCAGTGTCATACAAGACAGAAAATTAACCTTCAAACGCTCGTTTATGCCTCTCTTTCAAATACTCATTCATGTTATTACCTTTTAGATACTTTTGTGTATCTCATTTCGATACTCGTCCGTTTTGATTTCAAACACTCATCCGTGTTAATGCTTTTTGATACTCGTCTGTATGTCATTTCAATACTCGTCTATATTGATATTCAAACACTCGTCCGTGTTATTACTTTTTTATACTCGTCTGTATCTCATTTCAATACTTGTATGTATTAATTTTAAACACTCGTCTATGTTATCACTTTTTTTAATACTTGTGTGTATCTCATTTCAATACTCGTCTGTATTTATCTTCAAACACTTGTTTGTGTTATCACTCTTTTTGATACTCGTCCATATCTCATTTCAATACTCATCCGTATTTATCTTTAAACACTCGGATGTGTTATCACTTATTTTATACTCGTTCGTATCTCATTTCAATACTCGTTCGTGTTGATTTTCAAAACACTCGTCCGTGTTATTAACTTTTTGATACTCGTTCGTATCTCTTTTCAATACTTTTTCGTATTGATTTTCAAAACACTCGTCTGTGTTATTACCTTTATAATACTCGTCTGTATCTTGTTCCAATACTCATCCGTATGGATCTTCAAACACTCGTTCGTGTTAACCTTTTATTAATGATCGTATGTATCTTCTTTCGATACTCGTCTGTGTCGATCCTTTCTTTAAACCCCCAGTAGATATCACAAATAATAACACTTACACCATCTCTCCAGGACAAATTTCATGTATTGGTATTTAATCTTCTTCTACCTTAAATGATCGAAAGGCTGACGCTAATATCACTTTCAGGTTTAAGATAATTAAATAGAGGCAACTGTCATACCCCAAATTTGTCATACCTATATTACTTTTATCTGGTTTAGGATTCGCATTTCATTTGCATCATTTCCAATAGATCATTCACATATCATACATTCCTAAGGCATGGGTTCAGAATCAGAGGTTGTACCAATTAGGGTTTCCATTGGTTTGAGATTTCCTCGGTTAAAATAAAGGTAGACTCGTCTGGTTTTTCTCTTGAGCAATGGACTTGTGAATGAGGGTTTTGATAGCGTGAATATCTTGAGCATCATTTCCTCGATATCTAAGGTTTTATCCCTCCATCATCGCAAGCATTATCTTTACTGAGGATCATCAAACCATTTTCTTCATTCAGTGTGTATCTCAGGTGGATTAGGGTTTTGCATCCTTTATGTATGGGTTGGTTGAAGTCCATCAATACATATGTTAGGGTTGTCACTTGTTTGTTCTCAAGGGTTTATCAATGGTTTCAATCAAGATCCTGATTTAGGGTTTATTTCCCTGTGATTATCAAAAGATTGGTCTGTTTGTTCTTCCTCTGTACGTTGGACTTTAGATTAGGGTTTTGACTCATGTTCATTCTAGATCCTTTCTCTCATAAAGAGACAAGACCATCTTTTCAAGTTACTTCAAGAAGCAAGAAGATTATGGTTGTGCCTTGTTGATATTATGTTTCCTCAATACCCCAAAGGAGGATCTTATGAGCTAGGTTCATTAGAATTCATACTTCAAGCCTTAAACTTCTACAAGATTCCTCAAGGCATTGCTTTTGTCAAGATGATGTATTTAGGGATTGAGTTGATCTATGGTGTAAAGGAGATGTTGTGGGACTTAAATTTCAAGATAGCTTAGATTTTGGGACTTGAAGTTAGAGGTTGGTCTATAAGATACAAAGTTGTTTGAATGACATTGAAAATTGGAGTTTATTGAAAAAGCTTAGGTCATTTTTCATTTGCAAGAATTTCATTCATGTTCAAGGTCACATGTTCATTCAAGTTTCTAAATAAGAGCTAAGATTGGTTCGTATGATTTTCTTAGAAAAATCAAAGTTTCAAATAGGAACCAATGTTATTCAAGGTTCATTTCAAATTCAAGTGACATTTCAAATTTCATTCATTTTGATCCAAGGTTCTGTATAAAAGAAATCTTAAGACTTATCAAATATTTACACAATATTCATCCAAATATCATTCATTACAAGATAAAACTTTACAAACCATACATAAACTCATAGTCCTAATCTTAAACTTTCATCTTTCAAAACCTAAATCTCACATTAAGTTTCCATTCCAATATTACAAGACATTTCAAAAACTTTGCCTAAGCTTCATGGTACACCAAAATTCATTTTGATATGCCTTGTATATAACCTATCCATAAACTCTTGTTTACATAATCAAAGCTTGTTTCAAAACCTACTCAAAATTATGTCCAAACTTCGCATCAAAATATTCCAAATCGCTTGCCAATAACCAAAACCCATGCTTTGTTTCATTCGTACAAAGTCTGTCTAAAATACCTTGTCGATGCCCCTATGCCAGTCCATAAAACCTATTATAAACCTATTGTACTTGCTATCCAAAAACCTGTACAAAACAAAACAAAATAACCATGTAATATACCAAACATACCAGTCCAAAATATGTGCTAAAAACCTGTCAAAAATAGTCATGCTACCCTATTATTATGTTGTTGTCCGAAATTGTCAAACCTACCATTGCTACCATATATACCCAAAACCAGTCCAAATGCCCTGCTTTTCAAACAGTCCTATGCTGCCCAAATAAAACCATCCTTGTATCATACTGTCCAACCTGCAAAACAGTCCAAAAACATGTCTAAATAGTCTGTCGTGCATCAAACAAAACTTACAACCAAATACCAAACATAAGATTTCAAACCTGCTCCTTTTAATAGCTAACAAAAAACTGCATCAAGAAAGCATAAGACAATATACCAAAACAGTTCAAAGTGTTCAAAACCTATCCTATTTTCCCCCTAAAAGCTTATTTTCATTCACTATAAAAACAGATAGAATAACACAGGATAAAGGGTAGAGAGAATCCATACAAAAAACTACACTATACTCTCTTTACAATAGGTAAAACACAGAACACAGAGTAGAGGAAACCAGAGAAGAGCATAAGCATAATAGAAGGGAAGTTACCTATAAATATCTTTACCTCCGAGAACATTTGGAGTCGGTATTCTTTCTGAACTCTCCAACCATACTTGCTTTGATATGCTTATTCATGCGTTATTTTGTGAATTACCTTCGCCAAAGATTGTTGTTCAATTTTGTTAAAACGTTTGTTGCTTTGAGTGTGTTTTCATTTATTTTATTCTTGCTAAACCTTGAAACTATCAAAAGAAACAAGGTGAGTTGAGTAAAAAAATGAAGGAGAAATCGGCAGATAAATCACCTTGAAAACCTCCCATTACTTTGCTCCGAAAACACAGATGAAAATATCAACAATTATCATACTAAAAGCTTTGTCAAATTTCCTCACTGATACTCACTTCACACAGAAAATACAAACCTCATAACCTTTACCCTTCAATCATAAAACACTCCTTCACATATACTTCAACACCAAAACCGCGACCTTCGAAATATCCTCGCTACATCCTCAACACTACACCTTCTTTCAATAACCTTCGTACCACCCGATCCTCCTTTTGCCTTCCCCTTACACTGCCCTAACACATAAACCTTACACTTAACTCCATATACCAACCAAGAACTGACCAATAATAGACTCAAAAGCTCACATACCGCATTCTTTAAACTAGTAATCTCCATCAATCTTCCACAATTCTCAAATTCATCCCTCTTCCTCATAAATACTTTTCAAAACCTCAAACCTCTGCAGCCCTTCTTAAGACCTGCCACAAACCTTCACCACTTCTTTTAAACAAACCTTAGCCCTACTGCAACACACTACTGACTTTAACTCTCCCCTTAACCAAAACCAACATCGATCTGTAAACAATCACCCTTTGCATTCCACTAGTGAAACCATCATGTCCCAACTTTTGAACCACTCCAGAGTTTCCAGATGCAACCCTGTGAAATTTCCGTTTCCATTTCAAGTCGCCATCAAAGATTATAAATCTGATATAATTCCTGGCTTAGAGCTATAACACTACTCCCTCCATAATAAATAAAACTTCTAATTCAGATCAGCAACACATATAATAAGCAGCAGCTCGAATAAGAAAAAAAATTCAAAAATGCATACCTCTTTTCCTCTGGTTTTCTCATCGGATTCACAATTAATGTCGCTTCGAACGAACTTTGATAGGTATATCTCTGATCTCTTCCATCATTCCTGCATTTCTATACGTCCTGAAGCATGAAAATCCAAGCTATTGTTCGAAAATCTGCAAAGATGCAAAGAGGATAGGGTGCGAACGACTATGGTGGTGTGTGTTAATTCGGCCATGGTGTTGAGTTGAAGTTTGTCAATGAAGAAGAAGGTGAGTCAAAGAAGCCAATATAAAGGTAAGTGAGGGTAAAAGAATCTAAATCGAGGGAGAGGATAATAGAGGCCTGAGAGCATGACGAGAGATTGATGTTACATTTATCAGATGAGAGATTTTTTGGATAAGAGGCGCTAGATTAGGGTTTTCATTAACCCATTATTTTGTTTTAGATGAGCTGGGTTCGGACCCCATTGACCCGGTCTAGCCCAAAAAATTTTATTTTATTTTATTAATTTTCTTTTTATTTGTAGCATATGGGCTCATAGCCCATGCGAATTTTCTTCAACCCTAGCCCTATCCAATTTTCTTACAGCTTAAGTCCAGTGTTTTTGTTTCTCAGACCCCCATGCTTTACTGTTTTCAAGCTTGTTTCACGTTATTTCTTTTAATCGTTATATTTTATTTTTCTTTCATGATTTTATTTTATTTTCGTATATAAAAAATGCAAAAAAAATATATAATTTAGGATTGGGTTTTATTATTTTCTTTACTAAAAAAATAGAATAAATTAGTATTAGAAATTTTAATTTCTTTTTGATATTGGAATTTCTCTACTTGACAATCATAAATTATTTTAGAAATTATTTTTTTATTTCCTTTGATATTATTATTTCTTTACTTGAAAATATTGTAAAAAATCTTGATAGTATTTTATTTTTTATTTGATTTTTCGCTTGATTTCCATGTTCCCTTAAGAGATTTCACGAAGCGATTAATTTCATTTTTTATTGTTTTGTGTTGAGTTAGACTTTAAGATCAACCTACGCATGATAAATTTAGGTTATATTCTCCCTTTCATATTAACATTAGGTCCATTAATTACATGACAACATTAGAATAGACTTTCCCCTTAGACTTTTCTTTTTACATTTGCATTAAAACAAAAACATTTTTCTCTAATCAAAAAACCAAAAAAAACACTTAATCATTATTCAAACTCATTCCACACTTAACGAAAACACTCAACAAATTAAATATTTCTTCAAAAGGACATGTTATCTCTGTTCTACCGCGATACATGTCGTTCCTATTGCTAGAATGCATGCGCTGACGTTGCCCACTAAAAAACATCAACAAACCAACATTTTCTAGAAGAACTATGATGTTATGATTCCTTCACGGGATACGTAGGCAAAGGGTTACGAGACCCTCACGAACGCACTAATAAAAACCATTTCATTTCCATTAGAAATTATAGTTTTAGATAGACGCATCCTTAGAAATAAACAATCTAAATGGATCTCGTCGAGTACAACGGATGTGAGGGGTGCTAATACCTTCCCCTCGCATAATTGACTTTTGTACCCTCTCTTTTGGTCGTAAGACCATATTATCTATCCTCTTGGGGTTTTCTGGATATTTCCTCTTCCTTCGGGATAAATAAAGTTTGGTGGCGGCTCTGTGTTCTTTTGTCGTTCGCTTCAATTTCAAAAAGTTATAACACGAGTAATTTTGACATCGAAAGCCAAACTTGCATAAATCCTGTTGAACCATTCTGAACCGTGACTTTTCCTTTGATATGTGTTGACAACCCTCCTACATCATAAATTTGTATCAATGAACCCCTCTGGATGCTCTACATATACTTCTTCATTTAGATAACCATTTAGAAAAGCACTTTTTACGTCCATTTGATATAATCTGAATTTCATCATGCATGAAATCCCTAGCAAAAGTTTAATGGACTCAAGCCTAGAAACAAGAGAAAATGTTTCATCAAAATCAACCGCTTCTATTTGAGTGTACCCTTGAGCAATTAGTGAATATGGAGAAAAACACAAGAAAGGGGGTTTGAATTGGGTTTTAAAACTATTTCGTTTAGAAGTGGTTTTCACAAATGATCAGAATTAGAAACAATGCTAGGATTAGAAATGAAAATCAGAAATAGAAACAAAAAGAAACTTTTGGTTCATCTAGGCTCACCTTAGAAAAGTTTAATCCCGTCCACCTTCCAAGGTGATTTCACCTTATAAAAGGACTTAATCCACTATAACTAAATTGATTACAATTGCACGGGCTACCAACCGATGACTAACAAATGCACGAGTTACCCGCTGGTGATTAACAACAATGATAACCTGTTAGTGATCCCTTAAGAATTCTGACCTTCCCGATCCCCTGAGAAATATAACAATCATTGACTCCTTAAGGCTTCTGACCTACCCGGTCCCTTGAAGGAGATTTCTCTATGCCTTAGAAAGAGACTTTAATCAACTACCCATTGAAAATGTATTTACAAGTATGCTTCTTACAAGCAAATTACACAGAAGTTTAAGTACAAGTTATTTAACACAAATATGAGCAACAACTCTTGTATTCAAACAATTTACAAAAGTAACACAATAATGAGCAACAACTCTTTTGATCTACTGAATAGTAATATCAACACTATATGAGCAACAACTCTAGTGTTCTAGCAAATGATAATGTTAACACAATAATGAGAAACAACTCTTTTGTTTTTTATCTTTTATTTTATTTTATTTTTTTCCTTTTTCTTTTTCTTTGCTTTTTCTTTGTTTAATTTTGGCAGTGTTACTATTCTTGTTCTATATTCTTGCAATTTTCAAATGAAACAGTTGATCCTTTATATAGGCGTTAAGGAAGGAGACTGTTGTAGTAGTAAACATGTTACTTTCATCTTGCCAACTGCCCTAACGATAGGAATTGGTCATGGTAGAAAAATAGTATACAGTACATCCATTTGAGTGGAATGTGTAATTGTACTTTTGTATTAACTCTTCTTGCGCTTGATTCTGATGATATTGTCTTCGGATGAATATGACTTCTGATGAAGTAGATTAGCTTGAGAAGATATCATCTTGATATTGTCTTCTGATGAACTATATGATGTGTAGAAGTTATTAGTCCAGAAGATATAACTTTCCTTTGATCTGTCTTCTGATGGAGTACTTCTGATGTAAATTTATGTGTGCATATTCCACGAAGTTCCCGAGTCTTCATAATCTTTACTCTGTCTTCAGAATTAGAAGCAACCGCTTTTCTGATGAACAAATCTTGACTTATGAATCTGAAGTAGAAGCTTTCCTTTGGTCTATTCAGAATCTTGACTTTGTCTTCAGAGTTATGAGCAACATCTCCTCTGGTGAACAAATCTTGACTTCTGGTCTTTGACGTGAAAGCTTATTTTTGTGCAATCTTGTTTTCTGATCTTGGAGCAGTAGCTCTAACAAAGTTCTTTCTTCTTGAATACTTGTGACTTCTGAAGTAGCATCTTATTTAGGAAGTACACAGAAGATCCTCTTTCTGGCGAACATTTGGCATTCTTCAGAACTATTTATGTTACTTTAAAATCAAATTCAATAGTCTTCGGATTCGTGCTTGGAGTATTTTTGATGATTCTCCAGATAACAATCCTGAATCAATTAAAACTTCTAATCTACATACTCAAGAAACTATTAGAAACAAAATTGTTTACATATAAAATATATGTATTATTATCATCAAAGTCCTGAGATTTAGCATAGATCCAAACCTTGTTCTAACAATTAGACTTGCTTTGGTTCTTGTCACATTACCACTTTCATCAGATTTTTTCTAGAAGATCCATTTGGTACCAATGATATTCATATCTTCAGGTCTTGGAACTAACTCCCAAACTTCATTTCTTCTGAATTGACACAATTCCTCTCGCATGGTATTTATCCAGAAGTCATCAGTTAATGCTTCTTTGACATTCTTAGGTTCAATCTTAGAGATGAAGTATGAGTTTGCAATCATATTTATGGATCTGGTAATGACGCCTTCAATCAGATTTCTAATGACATTATCAATCAGATGATCCTTCTTAATTATGATGGAAGTTCCTTTGTTGGTAGTGCTTTCTTCAGAATTTTCACTTTTAGTCTCAATGTCAGGCCCCTTGTTTGGGACATTAATTTTTTGAGGGGACACATCATATTCCTATTCAACAACTTCTTTCTCATCAGGATTTTCATCAACAACAACATTTATGGACTCCATCATTATCTTGGTATGTGTGTTGTAGACCCTGTATGATCTACTATTTATGGAGTTGTAGCAACTAGTTTTTAAATCATGAGTCACCACTATTAGTTTTTATCCTAGGATAGGGAACCTAACATAAAACCCTAATTCACATACATAGATTCTAGGTTTCGGACTCAAATAGACAAAAGGAAGGTGTTAGGCACCTTTCATCTACCTTGTTCACAAGGATATTAGCCCTAGGTTTAGGTTTAGCGTGAACAGTGTTTTAAATTTTAATTAGCAAGACTCGCCACGATTTTAGATCGTATGCCTATGTATCCTCTTATGAGGAATCAGAGTCCCAATTTGTAGTTCGTATGGGTTGGTGTCTTTTAGGGGTTTGCAAACATATTTTGAATCACTCCGCACTCGGTCGGGAGTAGTGATTGCGGAGATTTTGATTGAGTGTGCAGTAAGTCAAAATTAGTCTGAAACCCATTTGTAAAGAGAATGTTGATTAGCTTAATTTTATTCGCGAAAGTAGTTTGAGATTGGTTTGTGTTTTTTAATAATATTAATTGCAAAAATTCTTGATTAATACATGATAAAAAGATTTAATGCAAAAATATATACATAATATATGCTATTTTGATATAAAAATAATTTGTCTTCATGATATAATAAATCTAATATATATAATAATAATAATAATTAATATAAAAATATGATAATAATAATCAATAATAATTATTATAATTATAAGTAAAAGAGAAAGAAATAAATAATTAATATAATATAATAGAAATAATAACAAAATAATTATAAAATTAAATAAATATGGGGGTGTGTTTTCAGTTATGTGTCAAATATGGGGGGTGTTGTTTAGTAATCTGGGTTTAGGCCCAAGATTGTTCTGGGCAGGGGGTGCAATTTGATTTGCAGTTTGGTAATTGCCACGGAAGGGGGTGTGAAGAGCAGTGGGCCTAGGCCCAACGCATTTGGAAAGAAGCTTGGTGGATTGGGTGAGGCAAGGGAACACGGTCCTACCATGGAACTTGGCCTAACGGCCGTTTAATTCATATCTAAAGGATGAAGTTATGGGTGCATGATTATTACACTAGGCGCGACATATACGATCCACTCAGCATATAAATTATTGTGTTCTTTCATTTTTTTTTAAAAATCTATTCCGTCTGCTTTTTGTGGCCATCTGTTCATCTCCTTTCTCTCTCTCTCAACACAGACCCAAAACCCTTTCCAATTCTTCCCAACCCTAAACCAAAATCCAACCGCGGTGGCGCAAAATCCTTACCCGAATGTCAATTAGAAAATCAACCCACCCGCAATCACATAATAAAAAGAAGACTGAAGCTTAGTTATATTACCCCTATCGTCGTATCTTTCTCTGAATCTTTTCCCTTTCGTCCCTAATTCTCTCTTTCTCTTTCAATTCACAGGTAACGGTGGTCGTAGAAGGTGGAGCGGTGACGGTGAAGGTGGTTGTGCGGTAGCAGCGTCCAAGGGTGATTAGGGTTTTCGATTTGGAAACTCTAATCACTTTTGTTCTGGATCTTCAACGGCAAAGGAATTTTCCAGATTTCGGTTTCTCCGTCTCCAAACTCCTTCCCTGTAAAACGACCTCTCTTCTCTTATATGGTTAGGGTTTAGAATTAGGGTTTCGCGGAATTTGTCATTATAAAGTCTCGTTTAGCGTAGATTACAACATTTTAGGGATTCAGATTGATTAGGTATTTATTATTGATTCTGTAATTGATTGGGCTAGATTTGATTAGATTAAGTCCCCTGTAAATTTCGTTTTTTTATTTGTAATTGATTCTGAAAAGTAATGAAATTAATTTGGATTTAATTTGAGTTTTCTGTATATTAGTGATTCAGATTGTTTATTAGATTTGATTCTGAGATTTCCTTTGTATAAAATCAGATTTCGAAGAAAGCGTGCGTGAGTATTTGGATATAGTTGATTTTCTGGATTTGATATATACAAAGATTTTCTGGTATCCAGATTTTGTTCTAGGATAATATTTCCAGACTTGAACAAAAGATTTGATTTCATTGTTGATTTGAACAGTAAATGCTTATGGAGTAAAACGTGCATGATCTTGGACATTATTTGCATAGTACTTGTTAACCCAGTATGGGCCTGCACGTTATTTGAACAACACCCCCTTTTTTTCACTACATCACGTGTTTTTTTTAATACAGTTGGGCCCAGCTTTCTTATTTCTAAACAAGACCCTTTATTAAAACATAATTTTTTAACCTTAATAATAATTTACAAAATTAATTAGTGTAAATTAAACCAACAATAATTTAAAAATACAAAATGGACCACCAGCAATTTTTCAGCGCCTTTGTTTTCAATCCATATTGGGCCTCAATTGGCCCAAACAGGAAGCAACCAAATAATTGTAAAAATAATTTTTTAAAATAAACAGTAAAAACATTAATGGGCTTAGTTTGAAAAAAAAATGTAATGGGCCTGTATTCCAAATTGTACCCCTCATTCGCCTGATAACGACAACAATTTCAGATGGGCTTATTGAAATTCCACACCCCCTTTCTTTACTAATAACAAAAAAAATCCCTAGAAGACTTTTAATTTAATTTCAACTAACAACATGAACTTAAGTTAGTTTTAAGAATTAAGGACATAACAATTATTTGAATAATTTTCCATTTTCGAATTGCATGGGCCATAGGCCAACATGCTTTGTGAATGGGTTTACGGACATATGAGTCTTTCTGATTTAAAAAGCCCCCATTTTCCTAAATTAAAAAATTCACCCCTGATTGATTTAAATATTAATAATGGGCCATCAGATATTGTTGTACCATCCTTGGTTAAACGCTTCTTTATTATTCTGATCTTGGAAGACAAGATCATCAGGGTAGGGCAAATTTGGGTTACGACAGCTACCCCTATTCAATTATCTTTCAATTGAATAGCGTGAGAAAACTCGAGTCTCGCGTGTTTGGATTAGAGGTTTATTGAATACTTGAAGTATCATAAAATTTGTCCGACAAACATAAGGTTACACTGATGTTGCATACCCTTATAAGTCCCAAGGAAGTAGGCAAAGTTGATGATATATCGCTTATCCGGGTTTGATAATGAGGCAGACAGCGCAATTTTGTATGTCTTGGCTTACTCAACCATTTGGAGGGTGAGTATAGCAATGATTGATGATGCATGGCTACTTGAAGACTGGGGCCATGGATTACGTTTGCAGATTGCTGCCTGATGTTTAAGGCGATGTTTTGAGCATGTATACACGGCGGCTCCGAGGCTATGTATTTGAGTCTGAAGAATGCATTGTGGCTTAGAGGCAACGTGTTGGAGTTTGAATAACACATTGCGGCTTAGAGGCAATGTGTTGATTTGGATAATGCATTGCGGCTTAGAGGAAATGTGTTGAGTTGTGAAGAATGCATTGCGGCTTAGAGGCAATGTGTTTGAGTTTTAAGAATGCATTGCGGCTTAGAGGCAATGTGTTTGAGTTCGAAGAACGCATTGCGGCTTAGAGGCAATGTGTTTGAGTTGGCAGAACGTAATGCGGCTTAAAGGAAATATGCTGAGTTTTGAGGATACATTGCGGCTTAGAGGCAATATGTTGAGTTTGGATCATACATTGCAGCTTAGAGGCAATGTGTTGAACTTTTTTTGTTTTCTTTTGAACATCGCTGCATGAAGTCTGAGGCAATGGTCTGGAACTTGGCATAACAAAATACATTGTTGCATGAAGTCTAAGGCAATGGGTTAGGTTCGCAGATCACTGTGTGAAGTCTGATGTGATAAACTAATCTGGTTTCGAACATCGCTTCCTGAAGTCTGAGACGATGGTCTGAGTTTGGGCAATGCATTGAGGCTTAGAGGCAATGTGCTGGTTCGGATAATATATTGCGGCTTAGAGGCAATATGTTGATCTGGAAAGATATATTGCAGCTTAGAGGCAATGTATTTAAATTGGATGGTATATTGCGGCTTAGAAGCAATATACTTATCTTTGACAATGTGTTGCGGCTTAGAGGCAATGCAATGGGTTTTGAGAATATGTTGCGGCTTAGAGGCAACATGTTGAGTTGGAGGATACATTACGGCTTAGAAGCAATATACTAATCTGGAGAGGTACATTGTGGCTTAGACGTAATGTGTTTGAGTTGAATGAATATATTATGGCTTAGAAGAAATATACCGAGTTTTGAAAAATGTGTTGCAACTTAGGGGCAATGCAATAGGTTTTTGAGAATGTGTTGCGGCTTAGAGGCAACGTACGGGCTTTAAAGATATGTTACGGCTTAGGGGCAACATACTGAGCTTGTAGGAACTCATCACTGCAGGAAGACTTAGGTGATGGGCTGAACGTGTCACGGCATGAAGACTGAGGTGACGGGTTGAATCGCATGAGGAGTATTGCATTGGTTGACCCTTAGATGGTTGAATTGAGGGTAAAAACATTTGTCTGCTTGCCAGGAGATACATGTATGCATGTATATTGAATGTTGTGGGTATGCAAAATGTATGATGTTCAACATCAACATGGAACCCTGACTATATACGCATTGTGCGCAAGAGTGCATAGCGTATGTATGCTCGATATATGCAAAATGTATGTATGTATGGAATGTGTGTAAGATACGTGTGTGCCTTGGAACGTTATGAAGACTATTTATGGAATTCTCCTTTAAACCATTGGCTTAGAGTTACCGATTCCTGGCATTGTATGTTGTGTCATTGTGGCACTATTGCACTTGAATGTTAGCAAAATTCGAATATTAATTTTGACAGATATAGGCGTAGACGTAAATGATGGCCTATGCATAGATTTGTGAGCACATACGTACGCGTAGACCTTGTGTCGTAAGTCAGGCATATGTGCTAACATGGACGTAGACTTGGCGTATGGGCGTGTATATGTAATGATTGTGTATCATCGAGTGCAAGCATAGGGGCAGACATGTGTGTGGTTGTAGAATTCGTGTATGAATGCGTAGATATGCATAGGTATAAACGTAGACCCGTATATAGATTTTTGCATAACGTAGGAGTAACTGTGTGCATGGACATGTACGTGGATTTTCCTTCGATACTTTTCTAACCCAAGCGTTTTTTGATATTTTATCACATGCTTTTATTTTGTTAATTCCCCGAAATTATTTCAAGATAATATTCATGACTAATAATCGTAGTATTTTGTAAACAAATCTGAGAAAAGAAAAACATGATTCGAGAGATATAACAAAAACAAATGTTTTATTGATATGCCTCCGAGTGGGCGAGAATACAAGATGCAATTCCTAGAAAGAGGTAATTACAGAAAGTTTTAAAACAATAAATGGCAATGAAAAAAATGATAATCGTTAATGCTTTTCCCCATATCTTTTGATGCTCTTATCTCCCTTGCCTCTGAGTTGTATGATTCCAATCTATCCTTCCCTTCGTGGTACGTAGTCATAGCTCTCAGATCACAGTCTTTTTGTTCTTTATTTCATTGTAGGGAATCCCTAACTTTTTCCTGGATTTCCCTTTCAGGTTTTCAATCCACCGGGATAATTTTCTTGTTATGTGCCCCTAATTTTTGCATGGATCTCCCTTTAGGGTTTTTGAACCACCGGGACGCTCCTTTTTTTTCTTAAGTCGCATCTTTTGGAGGTTCGATCTCAATGAGATTTTTATGCATAGTATTTTTTGACTGCGTTCGAGTTGGTTGGATGTGGTAGTTCTTCCCCATCCATTGTTGTGAGAATGATACCACCTCCAGAGAATGTTGTTTTGACTACAAATGGACCTTCATAGTTGGGTGTCCATTTACCACGTGAATCGAGGCGAGGTAGTAGAATCTTTTTGAGCACTAGATCCCCTTCCTTGAATATTCGAGGGCGTACTTTCTTGTCGAAGGCCCTCTTTATTCTCTTTTGATGTAACTGACTATGACACAGTCATTAATCGTTTTTATTCTATAAGGATGAGCTGGTCGAGCCTGTACCTATTCTTCCTCATCCAGTTTTGTTTCCCTCGGGACTCATAGTGATGGTATCTCAATTTCCACTGAGAGTACTGCCTTCGTGCCGTATACTAGTGAGAAAGAAGTCACGCTTGTTGATGTGCATACAGAAGTGTGATAGCCGTGCAGAGCGAAGGGAAGCATTTCGTGCCAATATTTGTATGTCTTCACCATTTTCAAGATGATTTTTCTTAATATTCTTGTTGGCTGCTTCAAAGGCCCCATTCATCTTTGGTCTATATGGTGAGGAATTGTGATGCTCGATTTTGAAGTCGTTGCATAGTTCCTTCATCATCTTGCTGTTTAAATTAGACCTGTTATCTGTAATTATCCAGCTTGGGACACCATATCTGCATATGATGTTCTGTTTGATGAAGCGTGGAACCACTTGACTTGTTACGTTGGTGTAGGATGCTGCTTCTACCCATTTGGTAAAATAGTCGATGGCTACCAATATGAAGTGGTGTCTGTTGGATGCTTTCGGCTCGATCGTACCAATCATATCAATTCCCCACAATGGACAAGGGGAGCTCATGACGTTTAGAGGAGTCGGTGGTACATTTATCCTGTCGGCATAGATCTAACATTTATGGCATGTCTTCGTGTAGTGATAGCAATCAGCTTCCATTGTTAACCAGTAATACCCTGCTCGTAGAATCTTTCTAGCCATGGCGTACCCGTTTGTGTGGGTCCCGAAAGTTCCTTCGTGGATTTCTCTCATGAGTGTATCTGCTTCTTGCTTTCCCACACATCTGAGTAGTACCATGTCGTAATTTCTTTTGTATACCACTCCATTACTCAGAAAGAATTTTGAAGCTAACCTTCGCAAGGTTCACTTGTCAATGATAGAGGCATTTTCTGGGTATTCCTGCCTTTCCAAGTACTTCTTGATGTCATAAAACCAAGGTTTATTGTTAGGTCCTTCCTTAATGGCAAGGCAGTGTGCAGGTTCTTCGAAATGTCTGATCGTAATATGCAGTTCATGATTCAGCCAAGTCACTTTGAACATAGCTGATAGGGTTTCCAGAGCATCTGCCATTTGATTTTATTCTCGTGGGATATGACTGAAAGTGATTTCTGTAAATTCTGCGACTAACTTTAAGAAATGATCCCAATATGGAATCAGTTTAGGGTGTTTAGTATCCCATTCGCCATTAACCTGGTATATGACTAACGCAGAATCCTCGAACACTTCCAGGTGCTTTATTCTTAAATTGATGGCAGCTTCCAACCCTAGTATGCAGGATTTGTATTCGGCGATGTTGTTGGTGCAGTCAAAACATAACCTTGCAGTGTAGGGGTGGTGATGATTCTTGGGAGATGTTAATACTGCCCCTACATCGTGACCTAATGCATTTGAAGCCCCGTCGAACATGAGTGTCCAACGTGCCCATGGCTCAGGCCCTTCATTGGGTCCTGGTATTTCGTAGTCATCTATAAATATGACATCCTTGTCGGGAAAGTCGAACTTCATGGGCTGATATTCTGATAGCGGTTGGTGAGCTAGGTGATCAGCTAGTATACTACCTTTGATGGCCTTTTGTGTGACATATTGGATGTCATATTCTGATAGTAACATCTTTCGTCGTGCAATTCTTCCGGTAAGAGCTGGCTTTTCGAACACGTATTTTGGAGGATCCATTCTTGCTATTAACCATGTAGTATGGGTTAGCATATATTGTCTCAACCTCTTGGTAGCCCAAGCCAATGCGCAAAAAGTTTTCTCTAGGAGTGAGTACCGGGTTTCGCAGTTAGTGAACTTCTTGCTGAGGTAATAGATTGCATTCTCCTTTCTACCTGTTTCATCCTGCTTCCCAAAACACAACCCATTGACCCTTCGAGCACTGTCAAGTACATGATGTGCGGCCTTCCGGGGACTGGTGGTATTAAGATTGGTGGCTCTTGTAGATACTATTTTATTGTTTCGAAGGCAGTTTGACAATTGTCATTCCATACTATCGTCTGATCCTTCCGTAATAACTTGAATATTGGTTCGCACATAGCTGTTAGATGTGATATGAACCTTGAGATGTAGTTCAATCGCCCTAAGAAACCACGTACTTCTTTTACTGTCCTTGGAGCGGGAATCTCTCGTATAGCTTTCACTTTGTTGGGATCCACCTTGATACCCCGCTGGCTTACAATAAAACCTAACAATTTTCCCGATCTGATGCCAAATGTGCATTTATTTGGGTTCAACCTTAGTCTGAACTTACGTAGCCGCTCTAATAACTTTTGTAGATGTATGATATGTTCTTCCTCCGTATGAGATTTGGAAATCATATCATCGACGTATACTTCAACCTCCTTGTGGATCATGTTGTGGAATAACATGATCATTGCCCTCTGATAGGTTACCCCTACGTTCTTGAGACCGAATGGCATTACTTTGTAGCAGAAAGTTCCCCAAGGTTTCATGAAGGTAGTCTTTTCCATGTCCTTAGGTGCCATCTTGATTTGGTTATAGCCCGAGAAACCATCCATAAATGAGAATACCGAGGCTTAAGTTGTATTGTCCACTAGGACATCTATGTGAGGTAACGAAAAATCGTCTTTGGGGCTTGCCTTGTTTAGGTCTCGATAATCTATGCACAGGCGTACTTTGCCATCCTTCTTGGGTACTGGTACAATGTTAGCTATCCAGGGTGGATAGTCTACCACTGCTAGGAGACCTGCGTTAAATTGTTTGAGAACCTCTTCTCATGTTTTGTTGGACATATCTGGACGGGTTCTTTTGAGTTTTTACCTGACTAGAGAACAACCTTCTTTGAGAGGCAATCTATACACCACAATTTCTGTATCCAACTCTGGCATGTCCCTGTAGGACCAATAAAATATATCCATATACTCGTGTAATAACTTGGTTAGCCTGTCTTTGACGCTCTGCTCCAACATTGCCCCTAGCTTGATTTCTTTTGGATCTCCTTTTGTGCCCAGGTTAATGGTCTCAATAGGCTCTTGATATGGTTGTGTGCTGCTAGCCTTTTGCTCTATTTCCCTCGCCATTTCTTCAGAGATTTCAAGATCTTCGTCATCTTCCTCTTCGGCTTGGTGGATAGGAACATCAAAATCGTATTGGGTCGTAGCAGTAGTGTTATCGATAATTTTGGGCATGGATCTGCACATTTGTCATGTTTTGGTGCATATTTTAGTGCTTGGAATTTGAAAATATGTATGCAAAGAAGGTATTGCCATTTTTATACTTAATAGATAAATGCAAAATAAAGACAAGGATCTTAATTGAAAACAGAATATAACTTTTATTAATTATAAATATTGTCTGAAATAAGAACAAGGAAAACCCTTACAAGTAACCCCTATGCCTCGGGTTTGACATAGGTTCTTTCAAAACAAGAAATATTACTTAGAAAATAAAAATATCTCAGGAATCTCCACAGCAGTCCATCCTTTAAGCTCTTCCCCTGGGGCGCCATCTCTAATGAAGTCGGTTTCCCTTTTGGAATTGATTTTGCTTGATATCATTGCCACGTGCCCGCCATGCTCTATTCCTTTGCTGACGAAAGTCTCTTGGATCGGAAGAAAACATGATTTGCCTTTCAGAGTAGCCTTTGACGATTCGTAACCCAAACCAAAGCGATTCTTCTTTTCAGGAGTTTCTGGGAGCTTTCCCCAGTGTTTTGAGGCATCACCTTCCATAGTCATTTGCAGATCTCTCCATGATGTCACTTTAGTCTTATTACCCTTCTCAACCGATAATGTTACCATCGAAGAAATTTCCAAAGCCTGGAACGGGGTAGCTACGCAATCTTCGTCATCACTGATATATCTGTATGATTCAATATGGCTTACAAAAATGTCTTCCTCTCCATCAATTATGATCAACTTCCCTTCCACTGGGAACTTCAACTTTTGATGCAGGGTTGATGTTACTGCCCCTTCCGCATGGATCTAAGGTCTACCCAGTAAACAAGTGTATGCTGGTTCGATGTCCATGACTTGAAAAGTGATATTGAAGATGTGTGGCCTGATCTTGACTGGAAGGTCCACCTCTCCTAACATCGAGCTTCGGGAACCGTCAAATGCCTTTACTATCGTAGAACTTGGCCTCATTGCCACATCGCCTATTGTTAACTTTACGAGACTTGACTTTGGAAACACATTAAGAGCGGAACTGGTGTCAGTAAGAACCCTGGACAAATGGGTAGTACCTATTTGCATAGTAATATGGAGTGCTTTATTATGGGCCCAGCCATGTGGTGGTAATTCATTGTTGCTTAAACCCAGGTAGGATTCGGGCATGAGATTTGCTACGACATTATCAAATTGATTTACCGAAATTTCCTTTGCAACATGAGCTGAACTTAACACTTTCATCAAGGAAGCCATGTGTGTTTCAGAGTTGATGAGTAGCGAGAGTATGGAGATTTTCGCCGGAGTTTAATGGAGCTGATCCACCACTCTGTAGTAACTTTTTTTGATTATTTTCAGAAACTCCTCTGCCTCTTGATCAGTAAAGTCTTTGCTCGGAGATTCTATTTCCCGATTTGTATCAACCACTACTTTTCCTTTGTCCTTCATCAGAGTCAAATCTGTCTTTTTTTATGGTTCGGCTTCATAGATTTGACCACTTCGGGTCATACCGCCTGTTCCTGCTATGTTTGAAATTGCAGGTCCTTGACTTGTGGATGGCCCACTTTCCTGCTTCACTCCATTGATGTATACGGATGAGTCATAACTCCAAGGTACTGCCTTATTATTTTCATAAGGGATAGGTGACGGTCCTTTAATTACCAGCGTGGCTTTTGGAGTGGTGGGTATTAAGAGGGTCTTCTTAGGTACCCTTCTGGTGACCTCTGCTGATTCTCCCCATGGAATAACTAGAGTCTCCTTGGTAAGGCTTGGATCTTGGCAAGGGATTACCAGTGGCTTTTTCCCTCCAATCGTGGCTACACATTTTTCTTCAAGGTACAGTCCGAATTGGACTATCCCCCGATCCACCAGATTTTCCAGAGTTGTTTCAAAAGCTTTATTGTGCTCTAACAAGAATCCACATTCGAACAGATATTCCTTCAACAAGTTGATAGGGGTTTTTGCCTTTATGGTTCCCCCAAAGTCGGTGACCACCTCGATTGCATTTATTGTCGGTCCACCATGCGGAGGCATAGTGTTGTACCCCAAAATTTGCCCTCCCTTTTTCACAAGAAATCACAGCTTCGGGGTTTTCCCTGATTTTTCAGATTGGCTCAAGAATCGGTCAAACTGATTTTTCTTTATCAGTCAAACAAAATTAGGGTTTCCACTGATTTTGAATCAGTCAAACAAAATTAGGGTTTCCATTGATTTTGAATCAGACAAACGAAATTAGGGTTTCCATTGATTTTGAATCAGTCAAACAGATTATTAGGGTTTCTATTGATTTGGTTGAGTTTGGCTCAGGGTTTGATCAAGCAGACGTTTCTTTGACAGTAAATCCAAAATTAGGGTTTGCACACGCATTCTCAGAAGGAATTGAATCCACAGTTCTTTTCAATTGACTGTTACATTGTTTTACGTTTGTTCAAGATTGTTGTTTGTTTCTCAAAACCTAAACATTCAGGCTAAGAGCTGAGGCTTTTGAATTGAAAGGTTGGAGCGTTGGTTTGATCAGTGAAGTGAAAGATGTATGGACGTTTGTTTGTTTAACTGTGCAATGCATATGGTTATTTGGAATGTCGGGCGTATTGTGGTTAATGCAAGGTTGTGAGACTACAACGTTTGTTGATTATTTATTTTATCTAAGTTAAAATAATTGGGATGCATTTCCAGTCATTTTAATTCAGGAGATTTAAATAATTAAATAAACAGTGTAAAAGAAAGAATGAAATATCTGACAAAAGATTTTTATTTATTTTAAATTGTTGTTACAAATGTTATTTGGAATACTGTAAATTTATTTACAATATTTACAATGATATTTATTACAATAATTGAAAAGAAAATAAATCTAAAATCTAAGTCTTTGAAGTCTTCTATCTTCTACTGCTGCTTCCATTATCCGACTGGTATTTACCTGCAAAGACAGAGAAAAAGAAGTCAATACAGTTAAATTGAAAAGCATTTTCAGACAGATAAATAAAAGCTCATCATTAAAGATTGTTGGCCGGAATCAGATTGTTTTGGTTTTCATCATGTTTTACTCGTCCTCTTTGCAAATCACAAGAAGATTTCTCTTCTTGGTTCACAAAGAGGAAAGTAAAATTATTTTTTTGAGCATATAATACAAGGCACAAGAAAGCACAAGTTGCACAAACTGAGCAAACCAAATTGCAATGTCAAACAAAGCAAACCAAGTTGCATAAAAGCAAACCAAACTGTCAAGAAGCTGTCAACAAGCTATCAAGAAGCTGTCAAAAAACTATATACAAGCTATCAAAAAGAGTAATGCAGAAAATCTGGAAGAAAGTACAGAATGCAGAGGAAAACCAAGATGCAAGCAAGCAACTTTTCATCATTTTCCTGGCCAGCAATCTTTTCAGAAATAAAAAGTACATTAAGCAATTAAATATGCTTTTTATGGAGAGAGAGAAAAAGAGAGAGTGAAGCAGGTTTGCAGTTTTTGGCAGGCTTAAAGAATAGATAAATATAACAAGAGAACAGTTCAAAAGAGGGAGAACACAGGGAGAACCAAAAAACTGTAAACACAAGCAAGCCTTCAAGCCTGTATAACAGCAAGCCTGCCTGTACCAAAACAAGCAAACTCAAACTTGTAACCTGCTAAGATCTCACCAAACAAACACAACAGCATAGCCTATCAAAAGCAAAACTGCAATCCAACACAAAAACACCAAACTTGCCTTCAAAGAAAAACAACTCAGAAGATAGTGTCCTCGGAACATCATCATCAAACATCCAAATCAACAGCAATAATAACAAGCATCTCAGAACAAAGTTCCTCATCAAAAGCCCACAAAATCCAAAGAAGAGGGAAAAGTCAAACAATAACCAACACTCTCAGAATAAAGTTCATCACAGAGTCAACATAACCCAAGCCAACACAGAAGAACATATCAAAGGCAACGTTTCAGATTCAATCATCACTAACATACTCAAAGAAGAGAGAAAAGTCTGAAGCAAATTAGCATTCTCAGAACAAGAGTTCATCACAGAATCAACATAGCCAAAACCAAAGAACAACAAGCATTTCAGAATTAATATTCATCAACAAAAACAGCCAAATCAACTTCAAAGTTCATCAACATCATAATCAACAAAGCCCAAGAGAGGAAGAGAGTCAAAAACGAATGAACAAGCGTTTTTAGAATTAGGTTTCATCACAAAACGAAGAGAAAAGTACAAATACCAGAAAGCAAGCTCTTGTCATCACGTGCCTCCCACCTCCGGCCACCTGAGAGCGCCGCCGTCCAACCTTCCGTCTCCTCTTCAAAAACAAAACCCCAAGGTATCAATTCCCCTTCTTTCTGTTTTGCACCTCACACAAACACGAATATCAAAAGATCAACACTGAAACAATAAAACATAAAACATGCACGAATCTAAAAACCCTAAAACGCATTTAGAAGGAAGGCAGTACCTTTTTAATCATCGCCCTGTGTAACCATGGAAAGAAAAGGTTGGAGGTGGCGTTCTGGTGGCCTAAGGGTTGGAGAGGATAATCATTTGCTCTTGGTGTTTGAGAATGATGAATAGGACGAAGACAAGAGGAGAGCGGCGTCGTTTCAAACTGTAAACCTAATTCTGAGCAAAACAAACGAAAACCCTAAAAAACTTTGTCAAAGCAACTGGGCCTGCCCCATAAACTAAAACCTTAGGCCCATTTACCTTCAACGCCTGCACCCCCCTTTAGACTGACCATGTTCTTTTAATTTTGGGCCAAGTACATCCTTTAAGCCCACTTACCTCTTTTTATGTTTTGAAAACAATTTTTTTTATTACCATATTTTCATAACCTATTTCTTTTTGTTAAATAAAAAAAATGATATATTAATTTTTGTATAAAATTTTCTTAATAATTTTCATTACCTTAATATTAACCAAAATACATAAATAATAGATTTATTAAGTTAAATAATTTTCTTTCTTTAAAATTTTTGTTCAATTAATCTTTTATACAAGTTTCTAAAAAACATTAACAAAAGTACATAAATAATAGAATTTATTAAATTAAATAATTCTTTCTTTAAAACCCCTTTTTGTTCATATAAAACTAACAAAAATACAAAAAATAATAATAAACACTTAATTTGCATTAGGTTAATATTTTGATCATTTGTAAATAATCATATGCATTTCATAATACTTTTGATTCTCTTTATTTCTTATACCTTGTCATATTTTTTTTTATGTTGAGAATGCGACAATTTGATTTGGTTGTAAATAATATTTGGACACTATTCTGATAAGACTCATCCCCATTTGTAAACATTTGTACCCCCATCCCCGGATACTTATTTGTAATAACTTAGACTTTAAATTCCCGCAATTTATCGCTTTCCATATATTGTATAGTAATTAGGGTTTGTATGCGAAGATTCAAAATCAACCGCTAGATAACCTAATACAAGATAAATGCATGAAAATCAATACACACTTGCACCTCTAGGGTAACCTCACTTGTTGCCTCGGAAAATGCAATCATGTCCCTCGAGTATGAGACACTCTAGCCAAATGTCCCTTCGATAAACAAAGATCATAGTCCCACAATGACCCTCGATGTTGCCTTCGATAAAACGATCTCGTCCCTTACAAAATTGCTAGAGCGTCTCACAAGTTGCTTTAAATGATTGCATACGATGACCCGCGTCTGTCCCGTTTAACATCCTAACGCAAGGTTGTTCATCAAACACAATGGTGAAACAACACTGTTAAAAGGGTTAAAAACATAAGAAAATATTTGAGTAAAATAGGGTAGACAACTCTTAGTTACTTGATCAAAAATCTTGCAAAACATCCTTGCCATTTTTTCAAACACACTTCACAACACAAACTTCAAAAAACAATTTCAAAACAACTTTCAAAACATTGAATTATCTTTTCAAAAAGACACACACCTTTGTATATATTCAAACAAGAATCATTACAAAGGTTGCCTAGACAAGGCATCTTTTTCAAAACATTTTCAAAACCACACACACAAAGCACCATTTCAAACAATTGAAAAGCAAAGGCAAGTGATCTAAAACAAGTAACTAAGAGCCCATGGATAACCATGGATGAAAAGGGTGCTAGCACCTTCCCTTTTCATAATCTACCCCCCGAACCCACGAAAACATCTCAAAGGTATTTCCTGTGCTTTTTGACCTTTCCTTAGGATAAAATAAAAATTCAGTGGCGACTCTTGCTAAACCGAACAAGTGCGAAAACAAACGCAAATCCCAAGTCAGTTCTTCCACCGTATCACAGAACTGGCGACTCTGCTGGGGACGTTTCTAAAAGTGGGGTTACCTTAGGGTTTATATCACCTTTACATGCTTACCTTGATTGCTTTGATTGCTTTGCTTCTTGGGTTCCTTGTTTGGGTTTGCTGTAAATCCTACACCCGGATTTGGGGGCACCTTTTTAGGTAAGTAGCAATAAACTGTGAGGGAACTGTGCGGGGTATACCGACATGGTTGAAACAGTAGCTACGTTGATGTGGCACTTTGGTTGGTACCGGTAACCCTTGAGTTAAATCAAGGAGAATATGGGGCCGCCGCGTGGTGTCATGAAGCATCAACGGGCTTTAGAACCTTACTTGACCATCTTGGCCTTTTTTAGGGGTAGTGAGATGACCGACTTTGGTGCAATCTGAAGTTGGTAGATACTCGATACTACACGCATTGAGGATTGTTTTCTTGGGATATTTTAGTCGTCAGTTAAGTGGCTAAACCAAAATAATGAACACAGAAAATAATCCAGTGATATTGAGCTCCTTAGAACCCGGTTACTATTTCTAGGACAGGTTGAGCCAACTAACTTCAAGAGGGTACTTACCTACAAACCCCATGCAAGCCTAAAACTAAGGACTTGTCTGCTTTGTGTGAATATGATTACTTGTATATACACTTGCTTACTTTTTCATACATGTACATAACATCATAACATCATACCATAGCATTTTCAATAACCATTTCAAGGATCTTGAGGGTCTTTTAATGCAGGGTCACGTTGAACCAGACATCTACCAAAGGACAAGAGGTTTCATTTTCCTCTAAACAAATGCCGTAAAAGATCAAGTGCAACAACTTGAATCGGGGGCTATGACCCACTCGACATGGTGAGCTTGATTCTCGTGGAAAGACATCCACTGATACAAAGTTCTCCAATCAAAGATGTTGATCAAAGTTCAATCTCTAACATTTTCTTGTGTTTACCCCGCGAGATTCTTGAAAACATGCATCCACATATCATGCATTGTATCATAACAGGTTTTCCTTTTCAGGTTTCCTTATTTTCCTACTGTTTATTTCAGTAGGGATGGCTCTAGAAAGGAATGTCAAAGATATCCAGGATCAAAATGCTCAACTTCAAGAAATGTTCTTGAACCTGTCCCAGGGGCAAGAAGAAGTGAAAGCTCTCCTCACAAGGGGCATGGTCTTAGGGAATTCAAGCAGTGTCAGGAATGATCAATTGAAGGAGCTACAGTTTGAGCTGGCAACAATGAAGATCCATATGATGGGACAACTGGTGGGCCAGATGGCTCTCATTCAAAACCTATCTCAAAGACAAGAAGAGCTCAGGGTTCTCGTCAACAAACTGCTTCGAGACAACCAAGTGGGGCAAACATCTAGGGTTGAAGATCAAGTCATCATTCAACCTCCTTTGGGACAAGAAGACAAGGGAAAGGCTCCCCAACTTGCTTCAGGGTCACAAGCCCAACAACAACCTCGCCAGCGTCAACAGGGTAATCGGCGTAAGAAAAATACGTCTGGAAGACATTTCTCTGAGACTGACATACTATCATCCCTAATACTGAAACGCCTGTTGGAGGTCAATCTGCTTGCTTTAAGGGATCCTATTCGGAAGCCCAATACCTCTACTCCTAGCTATCACCCCGACGCGTTTTGTGTATACCACTCCCATAGTCCTGGACATGACACTGATGACTATTGGGCTTTGAAAAATAAGATCCAAGACTTGATTGACGAAGGAGTGCTGGAATTCATGCCGGATGGCGAGATGAAAATCTTCCGCTAAGGGTTCTCCATTTGAAATGACAAAGCTCGAACTGAGAGACTTTTGTCCCATTTGAATTTTCAAGTTGTAATTTCTTTTGTTATTCAAACAATTATCTGTTGATGTCAAACTCTGTTTCATTAATGCATTGCATATGTTTGTCTTGAATTCATCCATTCGTTTTCACTATTCTTAAACTATACTTTCTACTTTCTTTATTATATTTAACTCTTGATAAAAAGCTACAAGCCTTTAGATGGAGGATGACGAAACAATACCGTAATCTCATACAGTATGCTTTTGAGCAAGACCTTGCTGACGATGTACAGGCATTTCTTTCAAATCCTAAACACCGGAGTTATAAGGAAGATAATCCCTAGTCAACCCCTTCGAGCCAAAGAAGTAGGAGTTTTCTGTTTTAAATAAATTGAAACCTTTGATTTGAACCTGGGGCAGGGTAGTCTCTCAGTTAATTAAAAAAAAAAGAAGGATGCGCATTAAAGTCACAAACTCTAAGTTCGTAATACAACGAATAACATCAAAAACATTCCTTTGGAACCAAAAGATAATGATGGTTCTTTATATCATAGGCGGTCATTATCTCTCAAAAGAGAAAAGTCCACTGAGCCAAAACCTACAAAGGAGGCTTAAGAAAGTTGTGGCATCCCGCTGACTGTAATCTCGAAAACAAGAACAATCAGGAAAAAGTTAGGGATAATGAATCAAAAGAAAGAGGTCATTATAAATCCTCAATAACATGAAAAATGTTTCAAAAATGATGTCTGCCTTCCATAAAATTCAACTGGTGTGAACCATCACCAAAATGTCGTTCCGAACTCGAATAGAGTTCGACGCACAATCAACTGAGTTTAGGACTGAAGAACATAACGAAGAGCGGGTGGGAAAAAATATACTTCGAGCCTTTATCCTTTGTTTATTAAACCGTGAACCAAGCCACGTTACAACCCTTCAAAAGTCCTAATTGAAGCATGGGTTAGTTCGAAAGCATACTGTTACAAAAGGTATCCGGACTCCTGTAAGGCTTTGCCCTAAAATCTTGTGTTGAATTTGTCTTATAAAAAGTTTTCTGCTAAAAAACGCATTTTTCAAAAATTCGAGACAAGCATAAACTTTGCATTATTTGAATATCGTTGTTTGCACATGGTTTACTTGTTTAAACAGCAAAGAAATTCATACAATGAATGTTCGGAGGAACGAAAGCTCTCTCAGTGAGGAAAATCACTTCAAGTGGGATGATACTCCCGTTGCAAAAATCTCCCGTCAACAAAAAGAGACTTGGTTTGGTATTGTCCAACAAATCTGGGGCAGTCCAGTCAAGATTTCAACAAATCTTTCAAAGTCCATTAAACCTGGGGCAGTCCAGTCAAGATTTTAAGAAATCTCCCAACTCCAGATACAGTCCAGATACGCTACAGACACGGTTGCCATTCTGTCACTTATTCAGATCCCAGTTACAGTTTCAGATACACTCCAGACACGGAAGTCATTCTGCTACTCATACAGATCTCAACTCCAGATACAGTCCACATATGCTCCAGACACGGTTGCCATTTTGTCACTTATTCAGATCCCAGTTACAGTTTCAGATACACTCCATACACGGAAGTCATTCTGCTACTCATACAGATCTCAACTCCAGATACAATCCAGATATGCTCCAGACACGGTTGCCATTCTATCACTTATTCAGATCCCAGTTACAGTTTCAGATACACTCCAGACACGGAAGTCATTTTGCTACTCATACAGATCTTAACTCCAGATATAGTCCAGATATGCTCCAGACACGGTTGCCATATTGTCACTTATTCAGATCCCAGTTACAGTTTCAGATACACTCCAGACACGGAAGTCATTCTGCTACTCATACAGATCTCAACTCCAGATACAGTCCAGATATGCTCCAGACACGGTTGCCATTCTGTCACTTATTCAGATCCCAATTACAGTTTCAGATACACTCCAGACACGGAAGTCATTCTACTACTCATACATATCTCAACTCCAGATACAGTCCAGATATGCTCCAGACACGGTTGCCATTCTGTCACTTATTCAGATCCCAGTTACAGTTTCAGATACACTCCAGACACGGAAGTCATTCTGCTACTCATACAGATCTCAAATTTCAGATACACTCCAGACACGAAAGTCATTCTGCTACTCATACAGATCTCAACTCCAGATACAGTTTCAGATACACTCCAGACACAAAAGTTATTCTGCTACTCATACAGATCTCAACTCCAGATACAGTTTCAGATACACTCCAGACATGGAAGTCATTCTGCTACTCATACGGATCTCAAATTTCAGATACACTCCAGACACGGAAGTCATTCTACTACTCATACAGATCTCAACACCAGATACAGTCCAGATATGCTCCAGACACGGTTTCCATTCTGTCACTTATTCAGATCCCAATTACAGTTTCATATACACTCCAGACACGGAAGTCATTCTGCTACTCATACAGATCTCAAACTCCAGATACAGTCCAGATATGCTCCAGACACGGTTGCCATTCTGTCACTTAATCAGATCCCAGTTACAGTTTCAGATACACTCTAGGCACAGAAGTCATTTTGCTACTCATACAGGTCTCAACTTCAGATACAGTCCAGATATGCTCCAGACACGGTTGCCATTTTGTCACTTATTCAGATCCCAGTTACAGTTTCAGATACACTCCAGGCACGGAAGTCATTCTGCTACTCATACAGATCTCAACTTCAGATACAGTCCAGATATGCTCCAGACACGGTTTCCATTTTGTCACTTATTCAGATCCCAGTTACAGTTTCAGATACACTCCAGACACGGAAGTCATTCTGCTACTCATACAGATCTCAACTTCAGATACAGTCCAGATATGCTCCAGACACGGTTGCCATTTTGTCACTTATTCAGATCCAGTTACAGTTTCAGATACACTCCAGACACGGAAGTCATTATGCTACTCATACAGATCTCAACTTCAGATACAATCCAGATATGCTCCAGACACGGTTGCCATTCTGTCACTCATTCAGAATTTATCCTCGGCCCAGAGATGCTCCAAACGCAGATACCTTCCTGCTTCTCATCCTTTCACCTATAACATACAATTCAACTTCCTGATATTCCCGACAGAATGAAGTTTCTCATTCTTAAAGCGGCATACAACCTAAACCTGAATTTCTTCCAGACGGGAATAAGCTTTTCCCAGAGTCCTGAGTTTTTACTCTCCAACAGGATAGCCACTCCGCAACAGTATGGCTATTCCCCACAAAATTCTTATTCCCCAAGTAGAATGAAGACTCTCATTCTCAATTCCTCATAGAGTATTCAGATATTCCCTAGTGAAGATCTCCTCAAAACAAGAATCCCTAGTAGATTGGCATACAACCCAAACTCCTGATTTCCCCAACAATGGTCCCAGGACTTTTCATTTTTAACAATCAAAGGACTTGCAATCCCCTGCAGCAGTCAAGGATTCACTTTCCCCGGCAGAAGTCAAAGAATCCATTATGTCCAGCTATCCGGATTTTATCTTCCTCAACAAGACGGCTACTCAGCTTGCATGCATAACCATTACATTCATATATCATAAACATTGATGAAATACAGTTTATTGCATCATACATATCATGCAACATAATTTTGTGTTTTAGCTAACACTTTACCCTTTTCAGGATAAGATTAAAAGGCTTTTGTTAAACAATTGCTCAGATACAGTACAGATACACCCCAAACACGGCGGTCATTCTGCTATTCATTCAGACTTCAGCAATCCGATACAGACTAGATACGCCCCAGACACGGCGGCCATTCTATCCCTAATTTAGATTCAACTATCAACCTCAAAGTTCAGATACGCGCCAGACACAGATGCCATTCTGTCCTTTACACCAGCAGCTTGATTCTCCCTAGTGCAATCGCCACGGAAGTCATTCTACTGCTCATACAGACTTCAAAACTTCTGAAAACAGTTTACAGATTCTCCAAACACGGATGTTAATCTATTGCTTGTTTAGATTCAACTTTAGAAAACAGTTTACGGATTCTCCAAACACGGATGTTAATCTATCGCTTATTCAGACTCAACTTCGGAAAATAATTTACGGATGCTTCCAAACATGGATGTCAATCCATTGCTTATTCAGACCCCCAACTCAGAGATGTTCCAAAACATGGACACCTTTCTGATACTCACCCATTCACCTACAACAAACATTCTCTAGATGGCATCTTTAAGCCCATCTCCGACAAGATTCTGTCACATTCTCCAGATGTCATCTTTAAGCCCATCTCCGACAAGATTCTGTCACATCTCCAAATGGCATCTTTAAGCCCATTCCCTCAACTATGCTTTGACGAGGGCAAATTTTTGGGCACTCTAGTGTCTAATCATTCTTTTACCCTCAAGTCGCGAACGGAAAAACTGCCAATCTAACTCTTCAGGTTCAAGAAGATTGAACAGGGGCAACTGTTCTACCCCAAAATTTTCCCTCTCTTTTTCACAAGAAATCACAGCTTCAGGGTTTTCCCTGATTTTTCAGATTGGCTCAAGAATCAGTCAAACAGATTTTTCTTTATCAGTCAAACAAAATTAGGGTTTCCATTGATTTTGAATCAGTCAAACAAAATTAGGGTTTCCATTGATTTTGAATCAGTCAAACAAAATTAGGGTTTCCATTGATTTTGAATCAGTCAAACATATTATTAGGGTTTCTATTGATTTGGTTGAGTTTGGCTCAGGGTTTGATCAAGCAGACGTTTCTTTGACAGTAAATCCAAAATTAGGGTTTGCACACGCATTCTCAGAAGGAATTGAATCCACAGTTATTTTCAATTGACTGTTACATTGTTTTACGTTTGTTCAAGATTGTTGTTTGTTTCTCAAAACCTAAACATTCGGGCTAAGAGCTGAGGCTTTTGAATTGAAAGGTTGGAGCGTTGGTTTGATCAGTGAAGTGAAAGGCGTATGGACGTTTGTTTGTTTAACTGTGTAATGCATATGGTTATTTGGAATGTCGGGCGTATTGTGGTTAATGCAAGGTTTTGAGACTACAACGTTTGTTGATTATTTATTTTATCTAAGTTATAATAATTAGGATGCATTTCCAGTCATTTTAATTCAAGAGATTTAAATAATTAAATAAACAGTGTAAAAGAAAGAATGAAATATCTAACAAAAGATTTTTATTTATTTTAAATTGTTGTTACAAATGTTATTTGGAATACTGTAAATTTATTTACAATATTTACAATGATATTTATTACAATAATTGAAAAGAAAATAAATCTAAAATCTAAGTCTTTGAAGTCTTCTATCTTCTACTGCTGCTTCCATTATCCGACTGGTATTTACCTGCAAAGACAGAGAAAAAGAAGTCAATACAGTTAAATTGAAAAGCATTTTCAGACAGATAAATAAAAGCTCATCATTAAAGATTGTTGGCCGGAATCAGATTGTTTTGGTTTTCATCATGTTTTACTCGTCCTCTTTGCAAATCACAAGAAGATTTCTCTTCTTGGTTCACAAAGAGGAAAGTAAAATTATTTTTTTGAGCATATAATACAAGGCACAAGAAAGCACAAGTTGCACAAACTGAGCAAACCAAATTGCAATGTCAAACTGAGCAAATCAAATTGCAATGTCAAACAAAGCAAACCAAGTTGCATAAAAGCAAACCAAACTGTCAAGAAGCTGTCAACAAGCTATCAAGAAGCTGTCAAAAAACTGTATACAAGCTATCAAAAAGAGCAATGCATAAAATCTGGAAGAAAGTACAGAATGCAGAGGAAAACCAAGATGCAAGCAAGCAACTTTTCATCATTTTCCTGGCCAGCAATATTTTCAGAAATAAAAAGTACATTAAGCAATTAAATATGCTTTTTATGGAGAGAGAAAATGAGAGAGTGAAGCAGGTTTGTAGTTTTTGGCAGGCTTAAAGAATAGATAAATATAACAAGAGAACATTTCAAAAGAGGGAGAACACAGAGAGAACCAAAAAACTATAAACACAAGCAAGCCTTCAAGCATGCATAACAGCAAGCCTGCCTGTACCAAAACAAGCAAACTCAAACTTGTAACCTGCTAAGATCTCACCAAACAAACACAACAGCATAGCCTATCAAAAGCAAAACTGTAATCCAACACAAAAACACCAAACTTGCCTTCAAAGAAAAACAACTCAGAAGCAAGTGTCCTCAGAACATCATCAGCAAACATCCAAATCAACAGCAATAACAACAAGCATCTCAGAATAAAGTTCCTCATCAAAAGCCCACAAAATCCAAAGAAGAGGGAAAAGTCAGAAACAATAACCAACACTCTCAGAACAAAGTTCATCACAGAGTCAACATAACCAAAGCCAACACATAAGAACATATCAAAGGCAACGTTTCAGATTCAATCATCACTAACATACTCAAAGAAGAGAGAAAAGTCTGAAGCAAATTAGCATTCTCAGAACAAGAGTTCATCACGGAATCAACATAGCCAAAACCAAAGAACAACAAGCATTTCAGAATTAATATTCATCAACAAAAACAGCCAAATCAACTTCAAAGTTCATCAACATCAGAATCAACAAAGCCCAAGAGAGGAAGAGAGTCAAAAACGAATGAACAAGCATTTTCAGAATTAGGTTTCATCACAAAACAAAGAGAAAAGTACAGATACCAGAAAGCAAGCTCTAGTCATCACGTACCTCCCACCTCCGGCCACCTGAGAGCGCCGCCGTCCAACCTTCCGTCTCCTCTTCAAAAATAAAACCCCAAGGTATCAATTCCCCTTCTTTCTGTTTTGCACCTCACACAAACACGAATATCAAAAGATCAACACTGAAACAATAAAACATAAAACATGCACGAATCTAAAAACCCTAAAACGCAATTAGAAGGAAGGCAGTACCTTTTTAATCATCGCCTTGTGTAACCACGGAGAGAAAAGGTTGGAGGTGGCGTTCTGGTGGCCTAAGGGTTGGAGAGGATAATCATTTGCTCTTGGTGTTTGAGAATGATGAAGAGGACGAAGACAAGAGGAGAGCGACGCCGTTTCAAACTGTAAACCTAATTCTGAGCAAAACAAACGAAAACCCTAAAAAACTTTGTCAAAGCAACTGGGCCTGCCCCATAAACTAAAACCTTAGGCCCATTTACCTTCAACGCCTGCACCCCCCCTTTAGACTGACCATGTTCTTTTAATTTTGGGCCAAGTACATCCTTTAAGCCCACTTACCTCTTTTTATGTTTTGAAAACAATTTTTTTTATTACCATATTTTCATAACCTATTTCTTTTTGTTAAGTAAAAAAAATGATATATTAATTTTTGTATAAAATTTTCTTAATAATTTTCATTACCTTAATATTAACCAAAATACATAAATAATAGATTTATTAAGTAAAATAACTTTCTTTCTTTAAAATTTTTGTTCAATTAATCTTTTATACAAGTTTCTAAAAAACATTAACAAAAGTACATAAATAATAGAATTTATTAAATTAAATAATTATTTCTTTAAAACCCCTTTTTGTTCATATAAAACTAACAAAAATACAAAAAATAATAATAAACACTTAATTTGCATTAGGTTAATATTTTGATCATTTGTAAATAATCATATGTATTTCACAATACTTTTGATTCTCTTTATTTCTTATACCTTGTCATTTTTTTTTACGTTGAGAATGCGATAATTCGATTTGGTTGTAAATAATATTTAGACACTATTCTGATAAGACTCATCCCCATTTGTAAACATTTGTACCCCCATCCCCGGATACTTATTTGTAATAACTTAGACTTTAAATTCCCGCAATTTATCGCTTTCCATATACTGTATAGTAATTAGGGTTTGTATGCGAAGATTTAAAATCAACCGCTAGATAACCTAACACAAGATAAATGCATGAAAATCAATACACACTTGCACCTCTAGGGTAACCTCGCTTGTTGCCTCGGAAAATGCAATCATGTCCCTCGAGTATGAGAAACTCTAGCCAAATGTCCCTTCGATAAACAAAGATCGTAGTCCCTCAATGACCCTCGATGTTGCCTTCGATAAAACGATCTCGTCCCATACAAAATTGCTAGAGCGTCTCACAAGTTGCCTTCAATGATTGCATATGATGACCCGCGCCTGTCCCGTTTAACATCCTAACGCAAGGTTGTTCATCAAACACAATGGTGAAACAACACTGTTAAAAGGGTTAAAAACATAAGAAAATCTTTGAGTAAAATAGGGTAGACAACTCTTAGTTACTTGATCAAAAATCTTGCAAAACATCCTTGCCATTTTTTCAAACACACTTCACAACACAAACTTCAAAAACAATTTCAAAACAACTTTCAAAACATTGAATTATCTTTTCAAAAAGACATACACCTTTGTATATATTCAAACAAGAATCATTACAAAGGTTGCCTAGACAAGGCATCTTTTTCAAAACATTTTCAAAACCACACACACAAAGCACCATTTCAAACAATTGAAAAGCAAAGGCAAGTGATCTAAAATAAGTAACTAAGAGCCCATGGATAACCATGGATGAAAAGGGTGCTAGCACCTTCCCTTTTCATAATCTACCCCCCGAACCCACGAAAACATCTCAAAGGTCTTTCCTGTGCTTTTTGACCTTTCCTTAGGATAAAATAAAAAGTCGGTGGCGACTCTTGATAAACCGAACAAGTGCGAAAACAAACGCAAATCCCAAGTCAGTTCTCCCACCGTATCATACATAGGGTTTGACTTGATATTAGACTTATCGAAGGTGATGTCTTGAGACTCTAACAAATCCTGAACCTTATGCTTGAAGGCCCAACATTGGTCTATGGTGTGCCCTGGAGAATTATCATGGTACTCACACCTAGCGTCGGCATTGTATCTTTATGGGAGTGGCCTGACCGAAGGAGCTAAAGGCTTGATTTCCACCAGGGATGCCTTAACCAAGTGTTGTAATAACTGGCTTAGTGGCATCGGCAGTGGATCAAAACTTCTAGGTGGCCTTTTAAATTTGTCCTGCCTTTGTCCTTGCGGGATCACCAAAGGGTGTGATGTCCTTGGTTGTGAGGCCACAACATTAACTTCTCCCTCCTTCTTTCTTGGGAATTTTGAAGCCAGTCTTTTCGAATTGTAAGGGGTGCTTGACGATCCCCCTGATATCTTTCCTCTTTTCAAACCAATTTCAATTCTTTCGCCAATAGTCACTAAGTCTAAAAATCCTGATGTGGCACTTCCCACCATTTTATCATAATAAAGCCCTTGTAGGGTTCCCATGAACATGTCTACGAGTTCCTTTTCCAGCAGTGGGGGTTGTACACGGGATGCCATCTCCTGCCACCTTTGAGCATATTCTTTGAAGGACTCTTCCTTCTTTTGGGAAAAATTTTGGAGTTGCAAGCGAGTAGGCGCCATGTCCAAGTTATACTTGTAATTCTTCAAGAAAGCATTAGCGGGATCCACCCAAGTTCAGATATGTGTTCGTTCCAACTACATGTACTAGTCCAAAGATGCCCCACTTAGACTGTCTTGGAAACAGTGAATCATTAGTTTCTGATCATGGGCATGGGCATGCATCTTCCTGCAGTACATACGAAGATGATTCCTCGGACAAGTGAGCCCTTTATACTTTCTAAAGTCGGGTACTTTGAATTTTGGCGGTATCACCACATCAGGGACTAAGTCCATTTCCAGAGCGTCTACTTCGAAAGTGTCGAAGACCTCTACAACCTTCAGTCTTTCTTCCAAGGCTTTATACTGATTCATTACCAGTGGGTTGTCTCCAGCATGAACTCCAATTGTCTTCAAGGGTGCCTGGTGAGCATCCTCTGGGTCATGATCTCTGTATTGTCAGTCTAGGTAATTATCTATGATATTGGTTGGAATTTGTTGGGTATGTGATGCCCCTACTTTCGACGGTGGTGGGATGAATCCTTCAGTTTCAACCTCTTGTCGGGCCATTGCGGACTTTTGGGGTCCTGCTTCCGGCTCTTTCCTCAGTTGGTGACCGCTCGATGCACCAATGGTTTGGGCTACTTCTTCAAAAGCTACCCTGGGAATTTGATTCTGCCTGTCGATAATGTTCTTCAAAGATAGAAGAACTTGGCTCAAATATCCTTTCATTGAGCTTACGTCACCCTTCACCTGATCAAGATCCTCTTTAAACACAGCTTGAGTCTCCTCGATCTGTTCCATTGCTTTCTGTTGATGGGCCCTTGTTTGATATGGAGGCCAAGGAGGTGGAGGTCTTCTTTTACCAATGGCTTAATTGGAGATATTTTTAAAGCAAATGAGTTTTTTTATATGACATGCAAGTGTTTTATAAATGCATGCGTGCAAATGGATGTGCATGATTATGAAATAATTTTTATTTTAACTGTCTTATTCACTTGGGTACATATTTGTATCCACTTATTATTTTATTTGGTGACCAGCTTAAAAATAGACACGCCTTCAAGATAGGGAAACAAAATGCCCTTATTAAGATTAACATAATCCAAATATTGAAAAATATTACAAATTGAAATCAAAACTTGTTTGCATAAACGTAATTAAAAAGGAACTAAATTTCCTAAGTGCATCTGCGGATGTGTGCTCTGAAGCCATCAACCATTTCTCGACAAAGCTGTAGAAAGTATTCAACGTCCTTCGGAAGAGGAACCATTACATTCTCTGCATCTTTTAAACTTCTATGGATGTCCTCGATGAGATTGTTGGCTAAGAAGACTAGCTTTTCATGTTTGTCTTTGTAGTACTTGTATTCCTGATAAAGATGTGGGATTATCTTGTGATTATCCCTCCCGACTTGGGCGATCTTGGTATACTGCTCTTCCCAATACATCTTTTCACCCCTCATTTCTGTGTAAAGCCTTCGTTGGATGAGAAAATCCTTTTGAAGATCCTACAACTCTAAACATACATGCTCATATTCTCGAGTCCTCTGAGTCAAGAGTTTCTCTACTTCTATCCTTTCAAGGTATGCTTTGACCTCTGATTCATGGCTGTCTTGGAGTTCGGTGGCGAGGTACTTTACTTGCTCTTCATGATCTAAGGAAGCTTGTGCCAAACTTTGGATTTGGGCTCTCAAACTTTCCTTTAGCACCTTCTTGTCATGTGTTTCCTTTTCATACCATCTAGTTAACCTCTTGATTTCAGCAGCGGCCTCTTCTAACCTTTGGTTGTGAGAATCTAGGTTAAACTTTGTACTTAGCAGCCCCTCAATTGTATGCTTTCATTTGAGACTTTCTATCTCCAAGTCCTTTTGGCTTTTATCAATTTGCTCGTCCTTTGACTCAAGTATAAGTTGCATCTGTTTCTTTTCTCTGGTTAGATTGAGGAGACTGACTTCCAGCACTTCTTTCTCTTTTTGAGCTTGCTTTAAGGCATTTTTCATATTGTCGACTTCTTCCAAAGATATAGGTATTATCTCTTGGACTTCTGACTTGTACTCTGGGTCTTTCTCGAATGGCAGCTTGATAATTCATACCCTATCTTGGACCCATTTGGTGTAGGGTTCTCTCGCTATGGCATTCTTACTTTCGGCCTTCCTTTTGGTAACCTTATTCCAGGCCCGACTAACCTTGTTGAGAAACCCTTGGTCTTCTACACCCATATTGTGGATGATAAATGGTCGGAGTTGTTCGTCTGAAGGTTTGTCTTCCAAAGGATACCCTAGTTGTCGTAAGGCCAGAGTAGGGTTGTAATTAATACTGCCTCACAATCCAATCAAAGGGACGTTAGGAAAATCCCCACAGCTAATAGTGATGTCACCAATATCCAAATTTCTTGCATACCATAATATTGAGTTTGCAGTGAGAGACCTTAATTTTTGTGGCCACTCACACCTGGTCAATTTTGGGATTATATAGTTTTCCTTGTAAAGATGAGTCATGAACCAAGTATATAGAAGCGGGATGCAACAATTTAGCGTGCCTCTTCTCTTTTCATACATCATATGCAAAGTGTAATAAATGTCAGCAAGCAAGGTGGGAGTAGGATCCGTATTAAATACTTTCGCTCCCCAAAATATGCTAATGATTGCGGGGTCAATATAGTCCACAGTCTGAGGAAATAGGATTACACCAAATAGCAATAGCCCTAAACAATCAACACAAGATTCCCACTCCTTATAATTAGAAAATTCTAGTGCCTTAGCTTCCAAGTATACTCTTTTGATTCCTTGTATTGGATCTTCTCTTTGATAATTCTGCACCAATTCAGGGTAGGGGATCCCTAGACGTTTTGCCAAAGCTTTGACTTCAATAGTTTGTCCAATACCTACATAGGCCTTTTCTTTAGAGAAATTCAGGATTCTGTCAAATTCCTCCAGAGCCGGTGCTAGCTGGAAGTCTTGGAAGGTGAAACATCTTAGTGGAGGGTCATAAAACTGAATTAGGGCAGAGACTGCATCCATCTGTACTTCTACTTTAGTCAAATCAAGGGTATACCCATAGCGGCGAGTGTACATCTTCAGAGCTCTTTCGGACAGTTTACCCTTTATAGTTTTGATTTCAGAAAGGTCAGGCTTGCAGGCGTTGACGCGGACAAGTTGTTTCCCTTTGGCATCCATTTTTAAGACAGTCACAAAAAATCTTGATTTTGTTATCTTTTATTTTGTACCATGTGAATAAGACAGATAAAAGGAACAAATGATGAACATGAGATATACATGAATGCATGAATGTATAAGTGTTGGATTGAGTAACGGGATTTTGTGACAGGTTTTTGTGATGGGTACCCCTATGAGGTAGGCTCCTTAATTTTGACCTACGGTAAGTCTAACCTCCCAAAAGGTGGCTTCCTTAAGGGTGTCATGAATAACACCAGAGGGAAAATGCACAAGGGCCTCCCTTAGGTGGAGCCTCTTTACAGACTGAAACTTTCGTCTGAAAGTCGTGAAAGGTCTCGTCATGAGATTTTGGGTTAAGTTCATTACAAAGAGTCATGGGTAACCTTCCAAAGTCCTACTCGTCAAGAAGATATCTCTCGATAAGTATTCCTTTTTCGGAAGTTCAACGACTCTAGGCGAAGTCATCACATAAACTCGCAGGGATGATGTACCCCCTAAGCTAATAGATGAACCTTCTTTTTAAGGTTTATTGGAAATATTTTTTTTTTAGATAAAAACCCGCCACATAGCAAATATATGATAATAAAAGAATTTCACACCAAATAAATAAATGCAATAAAATAGATAAATTCAATAAATAAATAAAGAAAATAAAAAATAAAAACCCAAAAGAACCTAAACCTAGGATTAAGGAGAGTCTCCAGCAGCGTCGCTAGCTATAGCAACTGGTTTTTAAATCAAGAGTCGACACTATTAGTTTTTATCCTATGGAAGGTAACTTAACAGAAAACCCTAATTTGCAGATATACATTCTAGGTTTCAGACTCAAATAGACAAAAGAAAGGTGTTAGGCACCTTTCGTCTACCTTATTCACAAGGATATTAGCCCTAGGTTTAGGTTTGTGGTGAACAGTGTTTTAAATTTTAATTAGCAAGACTCGCCACGATTTTAGATCGTATGCCTACGTATCCTCTTATGAGGAATCAGAGTCCCAATTCGTAGTTCGTATGGGTTGGTGTCTTTTAGGGGTTTGCAAACATATTTTTAATCACTTCACACTCAGTCGGGAGTAGTGATTGCGGAGATTTTGACTGAGTGCGCAGTAAGTCAAAATTAGTCTGAAACCCATTTGCAAAAAGATTGTTGATTAGCTTAATTTTATTCGCGAAAATAGTTTGAGATTGGTTTGTGTTTTTTAATAATATTAATTGCAAAAATTCTTGATTAATACATAATAAAAAGATTTAATACAAAAATATATACATAATATATGCTATTTTGATATAAAAATAATTTGTCTTCATGATATAATAAATATAATATATATAATAATAATAATTAATATAAAAATATGATAATAATTATTATTATTATAATTATAAGTAAAGGAGAAAGAAATAAATAATTAATATAATATAATAGAAATAATAACAAAATAATGATAAAACTAAATAAACCTGGGGGTGTGTTTTCAGTTATGTGTCAAAAATGGGGGGTGTTGTTTAGTAATTTGGGTTTAGGCCCAAGATTATTCTGGGAAGGTGGTGCAATTTGATTTGCAGTTTGGTAATTGCCACGGAAGGGGGGGTTAAGAGCGGTGGGCCTAAGCCCAACGCGTTTGGAAAGAAGCCTGGTGGATTGGGTGAGGCAAGGGAACACGGTCCTACCATGGAACTTGGCCTAACGGCCGTTTGATGCGTATCTAAAGGATGAAGTTGAGGGTGCATGATTATTACACTAGGCGCGGCATATACGATCCACTCAGCATACAAATTATTGTGTTCTTTCATTTTTTTTACAAAATCTATTCCGTATGCTTTTTGTGGCCATCTGTTCATCTCCTTTCTCTCTCTCTCAACACATACCCCAAACCCTTTCCAATTCTTCCCAACCCTAACCCAAAATCCAACCGCGGCGGTGCAAAATCCTTACCCGAATTTCAATTACAAAATCAACCCACCCACAATCACAGAATAAAAAGAAGACATAAGCTTAGTTATATTACCCCTATCGTCGTAGCTTTCTTTGAATCTTTGCCCTTTCGTCCCTAATTCTCTTTTTCTCTTCTGATTCGCAGGTAACGGTGTTCGTAGAAGGTGGAGCAGCGACAGTGAAGGTGGTTGCGCGGTAGCAGCGTCCAAGGGTGATTAGGGTTTCCAATTTGGAAACTCTAATCACTTTTGTTCTAGATCTTCAACAGCAATGGAATTTTCCAGATTTCGGTCACTCTGTCTCTAAACTCCTTCCCTGTAAAATGACCTCTCTTCTCTTATATAGTTAGGATTTAGAATTAGGGCTTCGCGGAATTTATCGTTATAAAGTCTCGTTTAGCAGAGATTACAACATTTTAGGGGTTCAGATTGATTAGGGATTTATTATTGATTCTTTAATTGATTGGGCTAGATTTGATTAGATTAAGTCCCCTGTAAATTTTGTTTTTTTGTTTGTAATTGATTCTGATAAGTAATGACATTGATTTGGATTTAATCTGAGTTTTCTGTATATTAGTGATTCAGATTGTTTGTTAGATTTGATTATGAGATTTCCTTTGTATAAAATCAGATCAGTTTCTTAATTAATTCAGTAATTTTGTATTTGGACATATAATGCTTGTGCTGACATACTGTTTCTGGAGATTTGATTGTAATTTATTTTAGGATTGATCATTTTATGTTTTATACTGTAAAAGATCTGGATTTGCCCTTTTTTTAGCAGATTTGATTTGCAGATTTAGTAATAAATTTGTACAGTACTTGTTATTTCGAAGAAAGCGTGCGTGAGTATTTGGATATAGTTGATTTTCTGGATTTGATACATACAAAGATTTTCTGGTATCCAAATTTTGTTCTAGGATAATATTTCTAGACTTGAGCAAAGATTTGATTTCATTGTTGATTTGAACAGTAAATGCTTATGGAGTAAAACGTGCATGATCTTGGACAAGATTTGCACAGTACTTATTAACCCAGTATGGGCCTGCGCGTTATTTGAACAACACCCCCTTTTTTCACTTACATCACACGTTTTTTTAGTACAGTTGGGCCCAGATTTCTTATTTCTAAACAAGAACCTTTATTAAAACATAATTTGTTAACCTTAATAATAATTTACAAAATTAATTAGTGTAAATTAAACCAACAATAGTTTAAAAATACAAAATGGGCCACCAGTAATTTTTCAGCGCCTTTGTTTTCAATCCATATTGGGCCTCAATTGGCCCAAACAGCAAGCAACCAAATAATTGTAAAAATAATTTATTTAAATAAACAGTAAAAACATTAATGGGCTTAGTTTGAAAAAAAAACATAATTGGCCTGTAGTCCAAATTGTACCCCTCATTCGCTTGATAACGACAATAATTTCATATGGGCTTATTGAAATTCCAGACCCCCTTTCTTTACTAATAACAAAAAAATCCCTAGATGAATTTTAATTTAATTTCAACTAACAACATAAACTTAAGTTGGTTTTAAGAATTAAGGACATAACAATTATTTGAATACTTTTCCATTTTCGAATCGCATGGGCCATAGGCCAACATGCTTCGTGAATGGGTTTACGGACATATGAGTCTTTCTGATTTAAAAAGCCCCCATTTTCCTGAATTAAAAAATACACCCCTAATTGATTTAAATATTAAGAATGGGCCATCAGATATTTTTGTACCATCCTTGGTTAAACGCTTCTTTATTATTCTGATCTTGGAAGACAAGATCATCGGGGTAGGGCAAATTTGGGTTACGACATAAGCATCTAAGGAATATTCCTACCTCACTCTTTGAATCCATCTTTCTCCTTTGTTCATAATCAATCAAGATATAATTAATACTAAAGACATATAAGTATTCAACATTTGGTTTCCTTCATTTCCACAACTCATACGGAGTGGTATTGGTTCCAGATCTAATAGTCACTCTATTATGAATATAACTGACGGTGTTTATGGCTTTAGCCCAGAAATGATAAGGTAAAATCTTTGCATGTAGCATGACTCTAGCATCTTCTTGTAAGTTTCTATTCTTTTGTTCTACCTCCCCATTTTGTTGAGGTGTGATAGGTGCAGAAAATTCATAATTGATCCCTTTAGTAGAGTAAAATTCAGAGAACTTGGAGTTCTCAAACTCCTTGCCATGGTCACTTCTTATCTTTATAATATCACTTCCTTTCTCCTTCTAGATACAAAGACAAAGGTCTTTGAATATCATATTTTTCTCTAATAAAGTTAACCCATGTATATCTTGAAAAATCATTCACACAAACAAAAACATATCTCTTTCCACTAAGACTTTACACTTGCATAGGTCCCATGAGGTCCATATGAAGTAACTAAAGTACTTTTGAGATGGACATATCCTTAAGCTTCTTGCAGGACATAATCTTCAAATTAGGCAATCCTATGATAGCTTCAATAGAGATAGCCTTCTTCATGCCTTTCAGATTGAGATGACCAAGTCTTTGATAGTGTGATACGGTGGGAGAACTGACTTGATTGTTTTGCATTTTGTATTTGCAAATGTTGCGGTTTAGGAAGAGTCGCCACCGACTTTTCTTTTATCCAAAAGTAAAGGTGAAAATCATAGAAAAGACCTTTAGAGATGTTTTCTTGAGTTTGGGGGTAGATTATGAAAAGGGAAGGTATTAGCACCCTTTTCATCCATGGTTTTCCATGGGCTCTTAGTTACTCGCTAGATCACTTGCTTTTGTTTTGAAATGTGCTTGTGGTGTGGGTTTTGAAAGTATTTTGATAATGTAACTTTGTAATGATTCTTGTTTTTATAATAACACATACAAAGTGTTTGTTTCGAAAATAGTTCAAAGAGGTGTTTGTGAGATGTGTTTTTGAAAGTGATTTTGAAAAGGTGTCTTTGTAACAGTTCTCGTTTCTATAAGAACGCGTATAAAGTGTTGTTTTCAAAGATGTTTCAAAATGAGAGTGTTAGTGTATAAAATGTTTTTGCTGTGAGCAAGCGAGTAACTAAGAGCGAACCTACCTACTCAAAAGGTCTTAAATGTGCTTTTCCTCCTCCTTTAGATATTGCTATCTTACCATCGTTTTGGTAAGAAGCTCCATCGTTGGATGTGAAGGGACGGATGTTGGGACGTTTGAGTAGTCATAGAAGGAAACTTATGAGACGTTTTAGCAATGTCGTTTTAGGGACTAGATCGTTTTTACCAAAGGTAACATCGAGGGTCATCGAGGGACTAACGATCTTTTATCGAGGGTCTTTTGCTAAAACGCCCATGTTCGAGGGACATGACTATTTTTCTGATAGGCAACAAAGTGGAATAACCCTAGGGGTGTTAGTGTGCAATTGTATTTGATTGCATATTTGTCTTGATTAGGGTGATCTATTTGCCAATTTCATATCTTTCCATACACACCCTAGTTACTAACAATGTACGAAAGCAATAAAAGTACAGAAATGTAAAGTCCTACGCTATTACAATATTTAGGGGATGGGGTATACAAATTTACAAATGGGGATTGCAAGGAATTTAAGTCCTAATTATCTATTACAACCATATTGAAATGCATAATATAAGAAAGAAATGGACTTGTTTAGAAAATGTTTTTATCTTGATAAAAAAGGAAATAAATTAATTAATGAAAGAAAATATTTTTGTGTCTTTTTTATATTGATGAAATGAGTTTTAATGCTGAAAGTGATAAAAAGGAAAATAAATGAGATATAGGATCAGCGTGCTGCTACAAGAACAACAAATGGAATCAGAAGTTCTGAAACCAGGCGCGCTGTGACTCAGCAGGAATCGTTAGTGGGCATCAGAAGTTCTGGATTGGTACACTTTGAGGTCATGCAAGACACGTTAGAAGGAAAACACATAAGTTATGGGTTGCTATATGTTGAACCTCTGAATGTTAGAACAATGAGAAAATATTAGAAGTTATGTATATTAAAACAGTGAGGAGAACTCAGAAGTTCTGTGTTGTGCTAAGACTGTGAGTGAACATCAGAAGTTCTATATTATACTGAGTCAGTGAATGAACATTAGCAGTTCAGTGCGTTATCAGCATGTAAAAATCAAAAGTTCTAAGTGTTAAAACAGTTAGTGAATCCTAAAAATTATGTGTGTTAACAGTGAGGAGAACTCAGAAGTTGTGTGTGTTAACAGTGAGAAAAATCCTAGAAGCTTTGTATGCTAAAACTATGAATGAAACATCAAAAGTTTTATGCCATATTTCCACTCTCAATCAGCACATCAGTAATCCCTTCAGTTTTCAACAAATAGCAAATCAAAAGGATAACAGCACAATAGCTTATAGAAGTTCTAATCCTAAATCTGAGTCTAGCCCTAGTTAAAAAGTTATGATCCACGGTTTTTCTACTTAAGAAATGATATGTACAACATTAATACTATGATATTTACATGTTAATGATGTTCAGAATGAAAAACAAGCAAAGTCAGAGAGACTTACCTTGAACCTGGAGCGTGCTTGGAGATTTGAGTGGCTGCCTTTGGATGTTCTGGAATCAGCAAGAGTAACAGAAGAGAAAATGCCGAGCTCTTTGATTCAAAGGGAAGAACAAAGGTTTGTTTTTGTGTATGAGAAATCTGGATTTTTATGAAGGTTTCACAACTTCCTTTTCTCTCTTTTGGCCAATCTCTCTCTCCAAAAGCCAGCCCCTTGAAAGTGTGATGGAGCAACTTATTTATAGGTGAATTTGTTGTGATTTTATTTTTTTGGGGGGGGGGGGGGGAACAAATGGGATTTGAACCTTTTTTGGCATCTTGTTCCCTTTCTTTTTCATCACTGTTTTCGTATGCTAGTTTGGTGCAATTATGGGATACAGGCGTAGGCTGAACTAGTTGTTGGTTATAGGTCTGCAGCAAGTTGTATAAACAAGATTTTGGGATTTGGCCATGTTCTGACCAAAGAGTTGAATATAACCTTCATGTGCTAAAGTGTTGCCTTGTTCTTGAAGAAAGCATGGTGGTTGTCAGCAGGAATTAAGGAAAAGCAAAAAGCAAAGCATGGGCCTAGTATCAGAGTTTGCTATCCCAAGACAGTAGAGGTACACGTGGTGGAAATCCTTTGGATAAAGACTCAAAAGTGGTTGTGAGTATTAAATGAGTATTAAATAATGATGAGACTTATCACAACCAGAAATCCTGCAACGTGAGATTCTACACCAAGGCTTAGTTCTGGATCAGAAGTTCTGCTTCAGCGTAGCATCCAACCTCTGATCTTCGTATCTTCTGGCTCCAGCATGTTTTGAAGGAGAACATTTCTCCCACATGTTTTGATTAAAGTGTCATGTTCTGAACCGAAGAACATTGCTTCCATATATTTTGATTGAAGCATCATGTTCTGAACCATGTTTGCAGCCTCTGACTGAAGCTTTTTGTGAAAACTTGCCCAGAAGTTTTGACCAAACTCTGCCTTGAGAGTGTCTAGAATTTGCTGAGTGTTATGGTGATAATCTCGTCAGAAGTTCTGAGTTTGTCATAATTTCTTAAACACTTAGAAAAAAATTCTAAGTATTTAGAATTTTAATTTTTCAGTGTGTAAATGACCATTTTGCCCTTGTGAGTGATTTTCTTGGAAAATTTGTAGTTCAAGGCTTGGAATTGGATGAAAGCAAACTTGAGGATCCAGGGTGATTTCTTGTGAAATGAGAGGGAAAATTTTGGGGTACAACAGATACCATAGCTTGGTTTCATAAAATTTAGATATCATGCAAAATGAGAGTTGAGATATCCATATATAATAGTTATCTCTAGATCTGGATCCCTTCATAAGAACTTTTTCATCCTTACTTGTGACAATGAATTTAGATCTACTGAAGTTTACAATCAGTCTTTAATCACACAGTTAAATAATGTTGATCAAATTTGCAATTAAACCTTCTACCAATAACACATTATTGAGACAGGGTATGTTAGACGATAGGCTACGATCTAGAAGGGGGGATGAATAAATCGCAAATGAAATTTTCAAATAAAAATTCTGTTTTAAAATGTTTTAAACTATGGGGCGCAGAAACAAATCGGGATCAATAAACGTCTATTCGAACCGTTATCGAAAAGACCAGAATGCGTTAAACTGATGGAAATAGTTTACGTATGATGAGAAAAACAACCAATAAATTTCCAGAAATCCAATTTTAAATAAACCACACTATAGAAATCAATTTCCAATGAAATAATCAACAAACATTAACTAAGGCAATTTGTCGAACACTTGGAGTGCAATTAATACAAACCAGATTTTTGTTTGATTTTGTTAATGTTAGAAACCAATTACAATCACAAGGATTGTAACCAAATCAAAAATATATTTTATGGTATTAACTTAAGATATTATCTTGATGTATCGGTCGCATAATTGAAGTTTTCACAATTTGCAATAAAACTTAAAGTAGAAAGAAAGAGAGCGACACAAATATTTGTTTAGGAGGCTCCCCAATCGGCCTCGCTATGAGTATGTATGCCCTCAATTCCGTTAGGAATTAAGATAATGAAAATTAACCTTTGCAAAATGTTGATGCAAGAGAGCAAGTAACAATCCAACAAGCGGCACCCAAAGTATGTTATTGATTATATCTTCTTATCTTCCCTTGGTCTTAAGCTCGATCAAGTGAACCCGATAATTCCAATTTGATCACATGTCTCACGCTACTCCTTTGTAAGAAGTCCTATTCTTCAAAGACTTCACTCGATTAATCCAAATTGCGAATGTATTGTGACCCCAAGATTTACCAATTTGATCCTTTGTTCCACGCTACTCCTTTGATCGAACCCACCATTCTTCGATGCTTTTGCTCGACTGAATCCAAATTGTGTAATCTTGTCAAAAACCTTCAAATCACCAATTTATCTTGAAGGAAAACCCCACCTTGGTTTTCTTATTTGAAACCCCCAAAGAATTCTCAACCCAGTCTATTACAGTGAACCCTAATTGGACGTTATCAAGCTATCTCTAGATGGCACCCAAACAAAATATGATTATGTGTAATTTGTTTGTGTGTATACATAGAGAGAGGATGAAGATAATGAGAAATTTCTTTGTGTATTTATGGTTTCGTGTTTTTAAAATGATGCATGAATGACTATATGTAGGTGTAAGTGTTGAATGAATGAAACAAAGAAAATAGGGTTGCAAAATGACAAATTTGGACAATTCAATCAATAGGAGTCGACCCATTCGAAGTGGGAGTCGATTGCTAAGGGTATGGTAGTCTACCCATATAGTCTTGGAGTCGGCTCCAATTTGATAGAAGTGATTTTGGAAAACAAGCTTCATTAGGAGTCAAATCCAAATGGTCAGGGACTCGACTCATTTTAGACAGAAAATAATTTTTTTTTAAATATGTTTTCAGTAGGAGTCGAGATATACACTTGGGAGTCGACTCCTTCATGTTATGTATCGACTCCAAATGGCCAGGGAGTTGACCCATTTTTAACAAAAAGTTCCTTTTTAAAAAAACTTTAGAGGGAGTCGACTCCTAACACGGGCGAGTCGACTCCAAACCTGATTTTTCACCAAAATGCATATTTTTGAAGTGTTTGACTTGCCCAATAGCTTTTGACATGATCCCTAAGTCTCCTAATATGAAAATGAAACCTAGACATAGAGAGATAACGTCCAATGTACACTACAAGGAAAAACGTTATTAGCCAGGGGATAAACCCCTCACAAATGGCAAAAACCCCTCACAAATACAAAAAATTGCGAGGGGATTGGTCCCCTAGCAAAACAGGGGGTCGCAATTTTATTTGCGAGGGACTTTACACGTCGTTATTTTGCTTGGGGCTTACCCCCCTCGCAAAATGCAATTTGATTTTTACAGCCTGCAACATACAGACGTAGGCGCAGGCTAGGTGGTCAGCTGCTACTGCAGTGCGTCAGAACTTTTGCTTGGGGTTAAGCCCCTGACAAAATGTAAATATTTTTTCATTTGCTAGAGGTTAAAGCCCTGAAAAAATGCATACGTGGACATTTTCCTTGAAGTTTCTCCCTTGATAAATTATAAAAATATTTATAAAAAAATAATAATATTAATAGAATAAAAACTAATAATAATAATATAATATAATTAATATAATTAATATAATTTATAATACTTTTTTCTATACTGTTTTCTATGCTTATTTTTAAAAATAATACTGTTTTAATAATAGTGATTTTAAAAAAATAATATTGTTGAAAATAATAGTTTTTATTATTAAAAAATAATAACTTTTTTACATTTTTTACTGTTTTTTTAAAAGAACTCTTTTTTTAATAATTATATCTACATATTTTTAAACTGTTTTAAAAAATAAGATTTATTAAAAAAATACTGTTTTTATACAATATATTTAAACTGTTTTTTACTACTATTTTTTTAAATGACTCTTTTTTTTAATAATTATATCTACATACTTTTAAAACTGTATTAAAAAAAAATATTTATTAAAAAAAACGTATTGCAAAATACTGTTTTAAACAATATATTTAAACTGTTTTATACCACTATTTTTCTAAATAACTCATCTTTTCTTAATAATTATATCTACATAATTTTTAAACTGTAATATTTATTTAAAAAAAACATATTAAAAATGGTATTTAAACTTTTTTTATACTACTATTTTTAAACTGTTTTCATTCTTTAAACTACTATTTATATCTATTATTTATACTGCTATTGTTTAACAACACCACAATCCAACAATCATAAAATAAAAGATAAATTTAACAACACTATAACTCAATAAATTTAACACCACAATAATAACAATAATAAATTTTAATTAAAAAAAATTATACAAATAAAAATAAAAAAGTATCTTGGATGAACACACTTTAGATTTGAATTTGATTGCTTTGGATGATATAAATATGGTATCTAAAATCATAAAATAAAAGATAAATATTATTATTAACTATCTTATAAAAACTAAAAAAGTATAAAAACTACTTGATAAAAGAATAACAAATGAAGATTTTTACCTGAACAAAAAATTGAAGAAGGGGATAATGTTTAGATGAAGAAACTTTGAGGAGAAGAAAGTGAAAAGGCAAAGAAAATGAAACTATGTGGAGAAGATATGCAACACACAAAATGAAAGTGGGCCTTAAATACTGCAAATGGCGAGGGGGTTTCCCACGCTTTCCAACATGAAATGGCATATATTATGATGGGTGGGACAGGTCTGCAGCTTTACAGAGATTCCCTGAAAAGTGATTACATTTTGCGAGGGAATACCCCACGCCAGTGCTACGGTCATAAATTACGAGGAGCACCCCCTCACCGTGTGCAGAATGGTAACATTTTTCAAATTTCAAAAATCCCTCTTTTTCTTTGGCGACGGGTTAGCCCCTCACCAATTGTTTTTTTATTTTGTTTTACTATTTGTACTTTGCGACGGGATTACCCCAAGCAATGTACAAAATTTAGCTAGGGGCTTTCCACCTCACTGATTTCCCTAGCTATTCAAGATTTTTCTTGTAGTGGTACAAATACTACACATTGCCTAGTTTTGGCATCATTTAAAACATCTAAGAGAAGGATATTGCATTCACAGGGTAGACTAGGACTAGCCACTTTTCCTATTTGATTTATTCTTCCTCTTCCTCCATCCTCAAACGTAACATTCGAGTAAGGTTTCAAATCCTCAAGATAAGTCTTCTCATTAGTCATGTTCCTGGAACACCCTTTATCAAAATATAAGTCTTCTTTTAAGGAAACTCTTAGAGATGTATGCGCTATGAGTTCATTGATAGATACTTTGAGTTTCCATTATTTCTTAGCTTGAACTTTCTGGACAACTTCCCTCTTCAGTCAAGGTTGATTGAAGGACTGAGTGTAACCGTACAGTTTATAGTAAAAAGCTCTTATGTGACAATACTTTCCACAATGGTGGCATCTCCAAGTTGACCTCTTGTTGCCTCTTTTATGAAAGTACACATGTTGAACACGGTGCTGAGTCTTGTGGTCCTTTCTCAGGTATTTGGTCTTCTTCTTAGGAGTAACAAACTTCTTTGAGGGACTAGTGCTCTTTTTGTTCTTTCCATTGTAGTTAATTCCAATAACTTTCTTATTTCCAATCTCTAAGATCTTCTCTAACATATATGTTCCATTGTTCACCATGCATGCATACTTTGTCATATTTTCAAGTTTGGAATTTAGTAAAGCTACTTCTTCTTCCATACTTGTGATGGTAGAAAAATTTCTCCTTTTCCTTATGAAACATGCCTATGATATTCTTTTTATTCTCCATTATCAAGCAAGCTTCTTCCCACTTGGTGTGCAAGAGTCTGTAAGTTGCAGTTATATCTTCATCAGTCTGTATTCATCACTAGACACACTTTTTTATTCAACTTTTCCAGTGAATGTTGTAGCTAGATCAGTTGATTCATTTTCAGAAACAAATTCTAACCAAGTAATAGACAGTCCCATTTTCTGCTTCTTGAGAAAAGTAGGACACTCAGTTTTGATATGTCCACATCATTCACACTCATTGTCTCACACCCCTACTTATATCTTCATCTTTCCCTTTTTTTGGGAACTAATATCAGGCCTGATGGCTTGCACATTTATCCTCCAATTTTCGTCCAGCTTCTTCAAGGCTTTGTTGAACTTTCTGCCAACAAGAGTGATAGAATTTGAGAGGTTATCTTTAGTATACTTCTCACCCTAATCATCATTCTCTTAAGTATTGGGAAGAAGAAAAAAACTACACCTTTGTTTTTCTTTTCTGATATTCCATTTATATAGACTTCAAAGGTTTGTAGGGACCTAATGAGTTCATCAACCTTCATGGTGAGTCTTGGGCTTCTTCTATGGAAGTTACCTTCATGTCAAACTTATGAGGAAAAGATATGAGAATCTTCCTTACCAGCTTCTCTTCTGGCATCTTTTCTCCCAAGTAAAAAGAACTGTTATCTATATTACGCATTCTAATGTTGAAATCAGATATGGATTCTTCTTCCATCATCTTCAAATTATCAAACTTAGTTGTTAGGAGCAAAAGCCTTGACATCCTAACCTTGGATGTACTGATCAAAAAAATAGCAAGGGTAATATTTTTCCTCTTGTAATAACAGGGAAAATTCTTCGAATGTCGATCTCAAGGACTACACATAATTACCAAGTTTAATGCAAGGTTCAATTAAACAAAACTCAATGTGGGGTTTTGGTTTGGTAATTGTACTTAACAATAATTAAAAATATGCGAAGGTAAATTATGAATTTTTTACTAGTGTGAATACTATGGTAGGGGTGAGTGTGTGGTTTTCCCTATAACGACCTTCACGATTGATCTCTTCTACAAGTTCATTACATTCAACTATCGGTCTTTTAGATTATTTTCCCCTATGTACTTAGTGAGAAAACATTTAACCATCCATCCTAAATCCTAAGTCCTTAGAAATATCAGATGGAGTCAATACTTTATCTTATTAAGGGTTAAATCCGGTGACTATAGGGTATCCCTAGTCCTAGGTGATATCTACTATAGCCTAATCATAACAAAACCTTAACACTCGCAGTCCAGTTGGTTGTTAACCGTAACTCGATCCTAATTGGTCCGACCAGGAAAGCATTAGAAACCTTGAATGATAAAATTGAAAGGAAATTATTGTATTAAAAATCAATAATTCATAGTCAATACATTTTTAAATCAGGGACACCCCCTAGCATTAGGGGGTTTAGCCGCACATAATATTCAAGAAAATTTCAATAAAAATAAAGATAGACATTACATAAATTGCTGGTGAACTCTGATTTTCAATTGCTTCCGCTCATGAAAGGTCTTCGTTCTCCCACAATTTGCATAGGCTTCAATCCTCTATCGTGAAATTATTCTCCCGTCAAAAGTCCTCCTTTTTTCTTCTACAAAATAGATTTAAGTAGTCTCGTTTTTCCTAGGTGATGCTAAAAGTCCATAGTAGCCTCCAGGGTTCAAAAATACTAAAAATTCCCAAACTTAAAAATTTTCAACACCTGAGATGACACGGCCGTGTCATCGGACAGGGAACCCGTGTCAGCGTCTTTGATCTTCTCCTTTCAACCCCTTGGCCCATCTGAATTGACACGGGTCGTATTGTATGCCACGGGCACCCGTGTCAGCGCATGTGATCCTTCCTCCAAAAGCACATGATTCAGCTGACTTAACACAGGCCGTGTCGTGTGACACAGGCACCCATGTCGCCTTCTGCCTTGCTCCAATATTCACTTCTTTCCAAATTCTCCCCCCTGACACGGCCCGTGTCAGGTGACACGGCCACCTGTGTCAGGGCTCCTGAAGCACTTCTTTCTGAACTTTTAAATTTTGCACTTTTCTGCCCCGATATGTCTTGTTTCATTCTTTTATTCCTGAAAACACTAAAATACCAAACCAAAGCATAAAATGCAGTAAAATGGAATAAAACACCAGTCAATTAAAAGAAACGATTACTAAAATAAATGCAAAATTCCTGTGTAAAAACCACGTGTTATGTACCTTCATGAGCAGTCTTGAGTATCTCCCAAGATTCTTTATATTGAGTATAAGGGTTAGTTATTCTGAATATGTTCTTGTCAACACCATTTAATATGACATTCAAGGCTTTGTCGTTTCTAAGAGTTTCCTCAGCTTCAGCTTTGGACCATTCAACTTCAAGCTTTAATCTTGTAGAACCATCTTGAGACGTAATCAAGGGATGTTTCCACCCTTTAACCATAATCTTCCAAGCGTTGTAACCTATGTATTTTAATAAATTAATCATCATGGTTTTCCAATAGTCATAATTTATGCCATCAAAAACCGGTGGCCTACTGACTTAACCTCCATCTTTAATTTTGTCCATTTGAACAAAAAATATCCTCCCTGGAGCTTACCCATACAAAACAGGGTGCATACTTTGATTCTAATTGAAATTATGGTATTGGGGGACAAATGTCGAATACGGTGTTGGAACTAGTGGTCCAACAAGTTAAACCATGTCTAATACACAGATGGATAATAATGCAGAGTCAATGTAAAAGTAGTAAATAACACTAGATATTGGTAACCCAGTTTGGTGAAATCACACCTAAGTCTGGAGGGAAATCTACCCAAGAAGGGATACTCACTATTAGTAGCTTAGTACACTTAGTCTTATAGGAATAGCAAGATCATGTTTTTCAATTTCTCTTCCTAACACTATCCAATGAATTTTTATTTAGAACCCCCCCCCCCCCCCCCCCCTTAAATATGAGAACCCCTCTCACTTTCTCTCAATCACTAACCCCTAGTGATCAACTTCAATAACAACTCAATTTATCATTGAATTTACAACTAAACTAAGACAAACCAACAACTATGCCAAGTTACTGAAATATAGAGTGGTGTGCACAAAGATTCTACCCTAACCCTTATTATGGCATTAGCATGGAATACAAGTTACAAAGACTCAAATCCTAACACAACGATATTAATCCTTGCACACAAAATCCATGTCTCAAGAGAGAGATTGAGCATCCTTATATAGCAATGTCTTATGGGCTTTTTTCCTTTGGATATCTGATTTGATTGCCTCTAGAAAATAGCAGATTTGTTGGATATGATCTTATCCTTAAGTATCTTCAACAATAAGATATAATTTGTTTCTAACTCAAATTTAAATTTTAAATTTCTTTTAAACTGATTTGAACATCTCCAGTTCTCAAACAAATCATCAAACTATTGTTAAAATAATTGCGACAAATCTGATCAAATCTTAATTAGAATTGCACACCAAGCTATATCCATATGACCAGCTGTCAAGGCCAGATGTTGCACTGTACACATGTTGAAGCATCGTGATTAACATGTTGCACCAGTAGGTCTAAATTAAATCTCCATCTTGAATCCATATATCTTCTTTGTAGAGTGAATATTTGATAGAATATCTCATAATCATAACTGTAATAACATATGTTTGTTGCAAGAGACCAGATGTTGCAACACACATGTTGGAACATCAGGTTCCACATGCGTCCCTTCTACACCAGAACTAACTTGAACAAATTTCATGTTGTTTTACATAATGCAACCAATCCCAAAAGGAACTTCAATAATGGATTAAACACAACATCAATTACAACACAAATCTCACAGAGACTTTTCAATCTTTTAGCACTACGACAATTCTCGTGAAAAAATAAATTCAAAAACAGAGATTGTAGTAGAAAATATAGAGAGGCTTTTATTCAAAAATATAATGTAAAATGAAACAATGAGACGTTTATTTTTTATAGAAAAAATTTGGGCTTGAAAAAGGAAATGATTTTTAGGCCAATTAATTGATTTAATATACTAGTCTTATATGTTAATCGATTAAAACACCTTCAAAAACGGTAACCCAAATCCAAAAAAAGAAACCCTAAAACGAATATATGAATTAATCGATTAACAGATTTTTCTAATTGATTAAGATACCTTTCAACTTGCTTTAATCGATTGGACCAAGTTCTTAATCGATTAGGCAATGTAAAAACTTTCTTAAATGATTAGAAACATTGTTTAACTAATTTCATACAGGCCTTAAGCAATTTTCAAAAAGTTTTATGAAATCAGAGAGAGTTTGAAAAACTCTTTTGTGGGTGTGTGATTGAGTTAGTACTTTAATACCTACTCTTAATCTTTCACACTTTCTCTCTTTCAGACTTCAAGATCCTCTACTAGATTCAACAATTGATTAACACTTCAAATGAACCTTTGAATCATATAACTGATGAGACTTAGGATATCTTCTTATAAATCAGATGTCGTTATAATGGATGGTTGATATCAACTATCCATTTAACAATTTTCAGAAAGAACTACCAACAGTCAAAAGTCGTTTGACTTATGGAGTTGTCATCTTTAACAGTTGCTTGAAAGTTTTCAACATCAAAAACAACTAACTATTTGCTTGATCATGGATCCAAGTTTCATGTTCTTCGTAAATTGCATCATTTTTACAATCAATCTATGTTTTATACATATGAGCAATCTTTAGATTTGGTACAAATTTATGTATAAGAATGATTTATTCAACTTATTATTTCTATAATATGTTGTTGTTTTTTAAAATGATAAAGTTTCAGACCCAACAAATTTGTAGAAGATGAATTCCCAAATTGGGAGTTTATCATTTGAGATAAAGAACCACGGTCCTTTAAGCCTAATTATTAGAAGAAGGTCATGCATATGTGTATGATAATCATGCATGGCTATAATTAAGAATGTGCATGAATACAGAGATAGGTTGTTAGAGAGGATAATTGTTGTACCCAAAAAAAATTCCCTCTCATTTTTCAAGGCATGCTCATAGTGGTCCTCAATTGCTCAAGGTTGACCAAGAATTGACTAGACAAATTCTCCTCCTAAGCAATGGATTTCCAACTAGGGTTTCATTTTTAACAAAGAAGTTTGGGTTTCAAAGACCTCAAGTGATTTCCATAGTTCCTAATATATCCCAAATAATTCTCATGCCAATTTACATGCCTTTCATTACAAGTTTGCTCAGTCAATTGCTCAGATGACTGAAAATCAACTGTATTAGGTCAAAAGTCAATTGTGGTCAATATACAGTCAAACTTCAAGATTTTTGGTCAACATAAACATTTTGAATTTATATTCATCATTTATCAAGGGTTGATCATGATTCCTCAAGGAAAGTCCTCAGATCATCAAAAGTCAAGATTCGCTAAATTAGGGTTTCTTAAAAAAAGTCAATTGAACTTTGACTAGGCATAACTTTCACATGTTACATCCATTTTTCCCCAACCAAAGCCTAATGTGAAGAGAATACAATCCTCTAGAACTTTGTATTTTCTCTCGATTTCATAAAATGCATCATTTGGAAGATATGAGCTCATACATTACAAGTCATTTTTAAAAAGTCAACAAAAGACACTTGTTGTCAAGACAACTTACATCAAGATAATATCTTCAAAATCAAAAATGATAAACATAGATATTGTAGAGAGCAACTTCAGATTTCCAAAAAGTCCAAGATCATCTTTAAAAGATGAAAATTGAACAAGTTATGGTTTGCACAAATTGGAAAATTTTGTGAAAAATGCATGAAGTCGACTTTGAGAAAAACTGCATTTTTAGGTTAATGGACCTAACATTTAGGGTTAAAACATGTTTATGACATACCCAAGGACCTCTAAACCTAACCATGTACTATTTTTTTTTATTTCTATTTTTTTGAATTTTTATTCATTTAAATATGAATTAAATCAAATAAATTAAATAAAAATATAAGAAATAATGGGATAATGCATTTTGGCTTGGATTAACCCATCATATAGCCCAATATTTTGTGCAAAGACCAACAAAAATTGTTCAGGTTTATACAGCATCAAGAATGGCAAGAATCATCCAAATATGGCAAACTTTCAATATGTTGGATTTTTGTCTCATGGCCTTGAAAGCCTTGTTTCTTGCCATACTTGCTCTTCTCCTAACTCTATAAATACATAAAATTGCAAGCAAGAAAGATCACGAAATTACTCTTTAAAAAGCTCTCCAAAAGCTCTTCACAAAGCTCTACAAAATTCTCAAAAGTTTCAAAGTTGTCAAAATTCGTAGCTGTATTTCTAGCCATCCTCGATCCAAACCAGTCACATATTTGTCTTCCTGAGACTGCCAGAAGTCCATATCAATCACTATCTACGTCTGAAGCATCCTAGAATTCACGAACCGAATCACTCCGGTTGGGTAAACTTCTCTCATCTGAATCTCTTAATCCATGTAATTTAATTGAATTTGAAGCATATATTGATGCTCATATTGTTATTTAGAACTGATCTAACGTATTACATGAAAGGTTAAATGCTTAAATCACAGGATGCAGTTAAGGAACTCCTCTTCTAGATCCTAGGTTCGGGTCCCAGGTTTTGCACTTGTGTTTCAATATTTTTTTGCAGGTTGTTGGGAGTTTGGGCCTTCTCATTGATGGGCTTGGAGATTTCAGACTCACGCCCCTCCATTTCCGGTTGCCACGCCTGGACCAAGGACATTGGGCTTGAGACATTTCAAGTTCTCACACCCCCTGTTTACTCTTTGCAGCAAGGCCCATTTCATTTTTTTTCTTTCTTTCATTTAATTCATTTCTTTTTTTAATTAAAATTATAAAAGATCATAAAGTCAAAAAAAACAAAAAATAATTAGAATTAGTTTTTAATTAGATTAATTTTTAATTAATTATTTTAATCACCTTTTTTTTAATTAACTAATTAGACTTAGATTTCTTAATTTAATTTAATTATCTTTTCTAAATAAAAAACAACAAAAATATTTCTTTTATCACTTAGAAATTTTTCTTAGAGTTTTTCTTCATCCTTTCATTTTTATTTCTTTCTCCTCCGTGCATTCATTTATTTATTCGCATTACTTTTCATAAATATTATATAATTTCCTATGGATTTTAATAGCTTAACTAGGACCATTTACATTTCTTTTCCCCGTTTTGGTTTGTAATTCCCCCATCTCGAAGCCTTGTAATAGCGTAGATTCAAAATTCCCGCACTTTATTTCTATACTTATTCAATTAACTGTTAGATGAATGCTTAATAGGATTGCATGATAAGATCTGAAAACAAACGGTAGAAAACCTAAATGTTTAAAGATAAATAACTGAAACACAATACACCCGCACATGTGCACCTCTAGGGTACTCCCACTTCGGTTGCCTTCAGAATAAAACAGTCACAACTCTCAAACGTGAGGGATTTTAGTGGCAACCATTTGGTTCAAAGATCATAAAATGACCCTTTCGTTGTTGCCTCGGTACATGATATTAAAACCTTAAAGTATCTTGCCAAGTTTCCTTTGTGACTGTACGATGACCCTCGATTGTCCCTCAAACATCCAACGATGGGGCTACCTACTCATTAATAGTAGGATAGCACTGTCTAAAGGAAAAGAGAAAAAGAATAAACATTTTCGAGTAGGTAGATAGTTCTTATATGCTTGCTTAAAACAAAACATTTTCCACACTTACACTCCTTTCAAAAAATATTTTCAAAAAAACTTTGTATATGTTCTCAACAATACGAGAAACATTACAAAGTTCGCCACACTAAGGCGTCTTTTCAAAATACTCTTTTCCAAATATACAAACACAAGGTGTTTTAAAATGAGATAGCATCTAAGAGCCCATAGATAGATACATATGGAAAGGATGCTAACACCTTCCATTTCCATAATCTACCCCCTTACTCAGAAATAATCTCGAAAGGTCTTTTTCTGTTCTTTTCACCCTTTCCTTTGTTGGATAAAAGAAAATTCGGTGGTGACTCTTACTTACCGCAACATTTGTGAATACAAATATAAAACCAGTATAACAGTCAGTTCTTGCACTGTATTACAGAACTGGCGACTCTGCTGGGGATTTATAAAAAGGGGGTTACCTTAGAGTTAGATCATTTTTAATTTGCTTTCCTTGTTTGCTTTGTCTGCTTTATTTTTAAAGGGTTTGCTAGGGTTATTGTTAAAGATCCTATACCCGGATATGGGGTATCTTTTTAGGTAAGTAGCAATAAATCATGGATGTTGTACAGTGTAGACCGATACAGATGAAGTGATGGCTATGTTAGCGTGATACTCTGGCTTGTACTAATGTTCCTTGAGTCAGTCAAGGATAACATTAGGCTTTCTTATAGTGTCATTAAGCGCTAACTGACCTTTAGAACCTCTAATTGACTCATCCTATCCATTAAAAAGTAGTGAGATGGCCGGCTTTGGTTCTGACTGAATATTGGTTGATACTTGATGCTACACACATTGAGATTGGACTTTTGGGATATTTTGGTCGCAACACTTTGGTGCTTGAGCTGAAATAATGCCTGAGAGAAAGGTCAATGATATGAGACTCCTTAGAACCCAGTTACTATTACTAGGACAAGTTGAGCCAACTAAAACTTCAAGAGGGTACTTACCTACAAACTCCATGCAATCCTGAACCTAAGTGTACTTGTGTGACTTGTTTGCTTTCATTATCTAACAACTTGAACTCCTTACAGGGCTTGTTTGTTTTCATTACCTAGAAATGTGAGTTCCTTGCAGGACCTGTTTGTATCCATTATCCAATAACCTGGATTTCTTGCAAGATTTACTTGTTTACGTCATGACATTATGCCATAGCATTTTTGTTAACCATTTCAAGGATCCCAAAGGGCCTGTAATGCAGGTTATGATGAATCAGACGTCTAACAAGGGGAAAGGGGATTTATTTTCCTCTAGCCAATATCGTCAAAGCACGATGTCTTGAGTCATTGGCTATGACCCACTCGACATGGTGAGCTTGATTCTCGTAAAAGGACATTCAACGATACGAAGTTCTTCAATCGAAGTTGCAGTCAAATTTAGTTTCTAACATTTTCTTGTGCTACCCCTACGAGATCCTTGAAAACATTGCATGCATGTCATTACATAATAAGTATTCTCAAGACAGGTTTCTCATTTTCTCGCTGTTTATTTCAACAAGGAAAATGGCTCTCGAGCAGAACGACAGAGATCTCCAAACTCAAGATGCCCAGTTCAAGGAAATGTTTCTAAACCTATCTATGGGGAAAGAAGAAATGAAAGCACTCCTCACTGGGAACATGACCAAGAAAAATCCTGAAGACAACAAGGATGACCAGTTGGAACAACTGCAAGCTGAGATTGAAAGGATGAGAATCCAGATGAGTAGTTAGATGGCTCTTATCCAAAGTTTATCTCGGGAAGAAGAAGAGTTGAGGATTCTCATCAGCAAGCTTCATCAAGATATATACGACTTCCTGGGGAAAACTGCTAGAGCTTGGGGCCTAATCAACGATTAATCTCTCTTGGCAGATAGGGAATCAAGTGACATGTTCATGCAGGAACATGTTGAAAATAACCTCAGGAGTGGTGAAATTCAGGGGACTGCATCTTCAAGTACTCAAAAGAGATCATACAACAGAAAGAAGGAGTTAAGTACCGTGTATGACCAGAATGGTTGTAATAAGAGTGATCTCAACTAATCTATGGGGGAAGTGTAGATCTCTAATACATCACTGGTGCAACAATAATGACATGGCAATCAGCATAAGCAGGATGTGCCCAAAAGGAAATTCACCAAAATTAACATGTCCTCGGCTCAAGTATTGAAACCCATGTTGAAGATGAAGTTGATAACATTGAAGGATCCTCCTCAGAATACCAACACTGCCTCTCCTCGGTACAACCATGGTGTGAGATGCACTTATCAATTGCAATAGTCTGGCACTACGCCAAAAATAAGTTTTAGCAGCACATAAAAGAAAGCGCTTTTGGAAAAAAGCGCTGTTGTAGGTTTTAAAAAAAATTCGCTTAAAAAAGCGCTTTCAAAGGGTGCCTTAAGAAAGCGCTTTTCAAAAGCGCTTCTAAAGGTCACCCTTAGAAAGCGCTTTTCAAAAGCGCTTCTAAAGGTCACCCTTAGAAAGCGCTTTTTGGGAAGCGCTTCTAAAGCTGGCCTTTCAGAGGGTACCTTAAGAAAGCGCTTTTCAAAAGCGCTGCTAAAGGTCAGCCTTAGAAAGCGCTTTTCCAAAGCGCTGCTAAAGCTGGCCTTTAGAAAGCACTTTTAAAAGTGTTGCTATAGGATATGCTACGAAAGCGCTTTTTGATGTAAAAGCGCTGTTATATATGAACTTTAGAAAGCTCTTTTAAAAGCGCTTTCGTATGTAGTTTTATAATAAATATCAAAACAAAATTAGTATCACTTTTCTATTCTCAGTCAGATTTTCTTCACGAAAAAACCCTAAACCAGAGCTTCCATTCTATGTCATGGGTGTTTGGTTTGTTGTGTTTTATTGGTCCTAACATTTTCTCTGTAAAATCCAAATCAACCCTTCTCGTCTCATTCTTCAATCCTTGTCACTGAACTCATCGAAACCCTCTGATCTTTGCAGAAGAACCCTCTGATTTTCCATTGAAACCTTATATTCGTTGACTGTTTATATATATTTTGTGGTTTGATTTCAATTGTTTTGATTTGTTGACAGATTTGGAGTTTATCCCTTATTTTGCATATTTGCTACCGATTTAGTGTTAAAATGTAAGGAAAGGTGACCTTTACTATGTTTATGTTCATCTTCATGTTCATTTTGCAGATTTTCTCTGACTGAATGCTTCATGTTCATGTTTTTTTTTCTTCATTTTTTTTAGTTTTATTTAGATTTTCGCAGATCTTACAAGTTTTACATATTATTGGGTACATATCTTGAATGTTCATGTACATTTTCTGCGCCATAAACATAGAGGTGAGTTCCAAATCTTTAACTATGTAAATGGCTGAATACATGTTTTTCTAAACAATCCCCATTTGTTATAGCATTTGATTATAGTCATCTTATAGTAATGCCTTTGTGCAACTAAACAATCTAATGAAATACCTGATAATTAGAGGAAATGTTACTTCATCAACTAAACTTAGAAAAATCAGTGTATCAGCATTAGACTCATCCCATAACTAATGTTGCCATAGTAGTTTTTTGTTAAAGTCATATGTAATGATACAAACCAAAATAACAAAAATTGTTTTTTTTGTATTGTAATGATATAGTATATCTTTGTATTTCCCGCGTATAAGTCAAATGTGCATTTCTCTTTCTTCTGTGCCATTTTTTTAATATTTTAATTCTTCAAACTATATTAGCCGTTAGATTATGAGCCAGAGATATGGATGAATGGAATAAGACAGAAGGTGATTCATTTCCTGAGAAGTTACATACACAAGCTTTTGGAGATAAGACAAAAATATCAACAAATAGAGTAATGCTTGTTTAGCTAACTAAGATATTTTCTGCTATTTTTTTTAATGTTTGTAAAAAAAAGATATTTTCTGCTATACTACCCATAAGACATGTCACTCCTAATTAAAGGGTCAATTTATACTTCCATTGTAGCTGGTGTTTAACTTAGTCCACTTCCTAACATTATTGTTAACTCTGCCATATTGTTAACTCTATTAATATATTGTTTTTTTCGTGTGCTTTTTATGACTGATTTTGAGCAATGATGGTTTCTTGTTTATGTGTTTTACTCATCTATTTTCTTGATAGGAATGTATTATACTTGTGTACTACAGTAGTAGATAGAATAAAATGAATTTAGTGAAAAGTTTTGAGTATTGGTTTTGTTATATGGTTGTGCAAGAGCAAGTGCAAGTTTTGAGTATTGGTTTGGTTTTCGAATTTATCATTTAGCTCAGATTGACTCAGAAACCGTAAACCATGGATAAGACATGGATGTATTCTAATCGATTGTCGAAAGAGTACGAGAACAGGGTATCGAAATTCGTTAAGTTTGTTGTTACGCACGCCGAAGACCCCAGTCGAATGACATGTCCTTGTTTGTGTTGTTGTTATGGGAATCGGGTTGACGCGGTTCAGTTGGCATCGCATTTAATACGGTATGGAATTGATAGAAGTTATACATGTTGGAATATTCATGGTGAGAAAAGTGACGAGAATGATGAATCGGGGGATAATAGGACATATGCTTCAAACGACAATGGCACAGATACATACGATTATGATCGAGTTGAAGAGATTACAGAAGCGCTTGAATAAGATCTTAATGATTGTCCCAAAATGTTCGAGAGGTTGGTAAGCGATGCAGAGAAACCGTTGTATAATGGTTGTACAAAATTCACAAGATTGTTTGCGGTATTAAAGTTGTACAACTTAAAGGCGGGCAATGGATGGTCGGATAAAAGTTTCAGAGTTATTAGCCCTTATGAAAGATATGCTACCAGAGGATAATGTTCTCCCCAATCGAACGTATGAGGCCAAAAAGATGTTGTACTCTATTGGCATGAGCTATGACAAGATACATGCCTGTCCAAAAGATTTTGTTTTGTTTCGAAACGAGTATGCATTGTTAAATGAGTGTTCTAAATGTGGTGCCCCTCGATATAAGAAAAAGTTGTCTCTGGCAAAAGTCTTATGGTATTTTCCTATAATTCCAAGATTTAGACGGATGTATCGTAGTGAAACCGATTCAAGACACTTAACTTGGCATGCAGATGATAGAATTGTTGATGGAAAGTTTCGACATCCAGCAGATTCACCACAGTGGATGAAAATTGATAATGATTATCCTGAATTTGGAAAAGAAGCAAGAAAACTTCGCTTGGCATTGTCTACTGATGGAATGAACCCACACGGTATTCAAAGTATCTCGCATAGCACATGGCATGTGATTCTTATGATTTATAACCTACCTCCGTGGCTATGTATGAAGCGTAAGTACATGATGTTATCTATGTTAATTTTTGGGCCTAAACAACCAGGAAATGACATAGACATATATTTGGAACCTTTAATCGAAGATTTGAAGATTTTGTGGGAGAACGGTGTGGAGGTTTATGATGGGTATAGGAAAGAAAGTTTCAACTTGAGGGCGATGTTGTTTGGAACAATTAACGATTTTCTAGCCTACGGAAATCTATCCGGGTATAGCATTAAAGGTGAAAAAGTGTGTCCTATCTGTGAAGATGGAACCGATACGATGCGATTGAAACTTTGTCAGGAGAATGTCTTTCTCGGTCATCGTAGATTCTTAAATTCTAAACATCAATATCGTGGATGGAGAAAAGCGTTCAACGGAGATACCGAACAACGTAGAGCTCCGCCTGGATTGACAGGTGATCAAATATTTGAAAAGGTGAAAGATGTGAGTATTCAGTTTGGCAAGCCTTTGCACATAAAGTTGTCACAGGTGGGTGGAATAAGAGGTCGATTTTTTTTGAATTGCCATATTGGAAATCTTTGTACGTAAGACATTTTCTTGATGTTATGCATATTGAAAAAAATGTATTTGACAGTGTTATTGGTACGTTACTCAATATAAAAGGGAAGTCTAAGGATGGCCTTAAAGCAAGGGAGGACATGGTAGAGATGGGAATAAGAAGTGAATTGGGACCCGTGAAAAAAGGAAGATGAACATATCTACCACCTGCTGTTTACACTCTATCCAGAAAGGAGAAAAAAATATTGTGTAAGTTCCTAAGTGAGGTTAAAGTTCCAGAAGGCTGCTCATCAGATATTAGAAGACTTTTGTCTATGCAAGACCTCAAGTTAAAGAGTTTAAAGATGCATGATTGCCATGTTATAATGGAACATTTTCTACCGATAGGTATACGTTCTATTCTTCCAGAAAAAGTAAGAAGCGCAATAACTAAACTGTGTTTTTTCTTCAAGTCAATTTGCAGCAAGGTGATCGATCCTAAGATCTTACCTACATTGCAAAAAGAAATAGTTGTTACTTTGTATGATCTTGAAATGTATTTCCCTCCCTCATTTTTTGACATAATGGTTCTTCTTGTCGTTCATCTTGTCAAAGAGACACAACTGTGCGGACCAGCTTATATGAGATGGATGTACCCTACTGAACGTTATATGAAAATATTAAAAGGGTATGTGAAAAAACAAAGTCGACCAGAGGGTTGTATTGCTGAACGATATATTGTTGAAGAAGCGGTTGAGTTTTATACTGAATATCTGTCAAATGTTCAATCAATTGGACTCCCTAAATCTCATGTTGTTGAAAAAAAAGAAGGTAAGAAGCTAATTGGAAAGAAAGTTGTGACAGTATCAATGGTCGAACGGGATCAAGTGCATTTGTATGTTCTGCACAATGAGCGTGAAGTTGAGCCGTATGTTGAAATGCACAAGGGTGTTCTTCAAGGTTTAAATCCGAATAGAAATGAGAATTGGATTGTATGAGAGCATAATCGAAGTTTCATACCATGGTTTAAGGAACATATTTATTCAAAGTATCATTCAGATCTTGCTTCAGTAACAGAAAGATTGAGATGTTTATCATACAGTCCAAGTTTAGTTGTGTTTTCTTATAGCGCATATGCAATTAATGGATACACATTTTATACCAAAGAACAGGATGACAAAAGTACTATGTAAAATAGTGGTGTCACCTTGATCGCTGAAGCAATGCATATATCAAGTGTGAAGAACTTAAACCCAAAATTTGCAAATCTGTCATATTTTGGGGTTATCGAGTGCATTTGGGTGTTTGATTACGAGAAGTTTCAGATTCCTATATTTGGTTGCAAGTGGGTTGAAAATAATAATGGCATACGAATGGATAAGTCAGGTTTTTTGCAAGTGGATCTTAATAGGGTGGGGTACAAAGATGAGCCTTTCATTCTAGCCTCTCAAGCTAAACAAGTGTTCTATGTCAATGATCCGACAAGTACGAAATGGTCTATAGTGCTATTATCTAACAAAGTAATTGATGAAAGCATTGGAGATCAAAGTGATATTGGTGTTGACATTGAATCTTTAACCATAACTGATCAAAATGATAATGAATCATGTATTAGAAATGATCATAATGAGGGTATTTGGATCAATTCAACTGTCCGCGTTGTTAAGAGACGAGTAGAACACATTCCTAGTAAGAAAAGAAAGAGACCTTAGTGAAAAAGTTAATAGTATATATAATTATAGCCTATATCATTCAATAAAATTTAATTTGTCATTTCATTTTTATTTGTCATTTCATTTTTATTTGTCATTTCATTTTTATTTGTCATTTCATTTTTATTTGTCATTTCATTTTTATATTTGTCATTTCATTTTTATTTTTTTTCATTATTACAGGTCAAATGGCTAGTAATCAAGAAAACTCACAAGATGTAAATGCTCCTGAAAATGCTCCAAAAAATACTTCAGAAAAGACTTCAGAAAAAGATATTACACGAGGTATAACTATTACGAGGGGAATCATTTGTGGTAGAGATAGAGGAGTAACATATAATGTAGATTGGAATGATAATGACTAACTAATTGAGTCAAATGTTGCAAAGTTGACAAGCTACATTGGTACGCTTGTTCATATACACATTCCGATCACCACTCCTAGATGGAAAAGAGGAAAGTTGGATGAGGGTAAAGAGAAGTTTGGACTGAGATAAAGGTACATATATGGTTTTTGTTATTTGCTTTATCTTGACGATAATATGTGTTTAAATTGCTTTTACTAACACACTTTATGCGTATGTTTTTTTGTAGAGGTCTTTTAACATTGAAGATACCCGTAAAAAGTATATAATGGGTTTGGCTGGAAAAAGACACAAAGGGTGGAGAACATTTTTAACAAACAAGTATCTTATAGACGTTACTGGTTGTTGGTTGCTATCGATCCAATAAAAGAAGTGGTCTATTATCTGAATTCGATTGACGGTGATTGGATAAATTATCCGGATATGAAGTTAATGATTGATACGTAAGTGAGATTATTCTAAATATTTGTGTGTATTTATATATTTAATTATTTTTGTGACATTCTTCTAAATATATATTTTTATTTTGTTAGAGCGATACAAGTATTCCGGTGTCAAAGAGAAGCTCGGGTACGACGGTCTAAATCAAACAACATTAATTGGATCAAAGTGCAGGTATATTAATTTCCACTATTTTGCTTATAATATTTATGCTATTTGATAAAACAATACAACTATATATTCTTATTTGTTTTTCTATGTAGTGTCCTCAACAGCAAAACGATATAGATTGCGGATACTTCATTATGCGGTTTATCAAAGAAATCCTTCAACTGAATCAAATAGAGATTCCAGTCACGGTATGGATTTATAACTTAGGATTTGTTTTATTATTTCTCGGATATTTCATATAATTTTTTACTTTTAACTAAATCATGCATATTATGTTTTGTTATGTAGTACTTCGATGAATACAAATGTGCATATTACACGAAACTTCAGTTGGAAGAAATCAAAGAGGAATTGTGTCAATATTTTATTAAGCAGAGAATCATATAAGGTATGAATACATTATTATGTGAAAAGTGTTATGAATACGTTACATGTGTACATGGAATACCATATTGACCGTGTTATTATGTTCAAACCTCGCAGGACCAGGGTCTTAATACATAATTGACCGTGTTTCTTTCATACATTAGGACTGGTTTAGTTGTTGTTAGGGTTGATTTTGTAAGACTGATTTTGAGTTACAATGCTGATAACAATGGTTTTTATATATTTTGAGGTACAAAAATAGTGTATATATATATTTTAGATTACAATGGTATACAATGCATTATCGCGGTTTATGAATTACATATTATGGCAACTGGTTTATATAAATAATATGCTGCAAACAATGCAGGTATATGAATTATATAAATTATACCTCTAAAAAAACACCCTATGAAAGCGCTTTTTCAAGAAAAACGCTGCCTTAGGTAGCCTATGAAAGCGCTTTTTCACAAAAAGCGCTGTCTAAGGTAAACATATGACAGCGCTTTTCCAGGCAAAAGCGCTGCTAAAAGACCACCTATGAAAGCGCTTTTCCAGAAAAAAGCGTTGCTAAAAGCCTACCTAAGACAGCGCTTTTCCATAAAAAAGCGCTGCTAAAAGAAAACTTATGAGAGCGTTTTTCCAGAAAAAAGAGTTGCCTTAGGTAGACCTATGAAAGCGCTTCTTCATAAAAAAGCGCTGCCAAAAGCCTACTTAAGAGAGCGCGTTTTAGAAAAAGTGTTGTATTAGGTAGACCTACGAAAGCGCTTTTCATTAAACAAAAAGCGCTGCTAAAACCTATAGCAGCGCCACCTTAGAAAGCGCTTTTAAAGGCCAAAAAAAGCGCTTTCGTAACTTATTTTTGGCGTAGTGTGGGGCATAACACTAATAGTTGTTGGACATTGAAAAATAAGATTTAAGACTTAATCGACGAAGGGGTGTTGGAGTTCACACAAGATGGTCAGACTGAATTCTTTTGCCATCCCTAAAAGGCACGCCATCTGAAGTGACAAGTTCAGACAAAGAGGCTTTTTGTTTATTAGAATTTTCAAATTGTAATTTTCTTTTGATTGTTCGAACACTTATTTCATGTCAAACTTTGTTATTCCATTAATGCATTGCATATGTTTGTCTTGAATTAATCCATTTGTTATCACTATACTGAAACTATGCTTTTACTTCCTTTTTATGATATTCAACTCTCGATTAAAATCTTAAACCTTTAGAGGGAGGATGGCGAAAAAGATACCATAATCTCTATAGTATGCTTTTGAATGGACCTTGCTGACGATGTACATGAGTTGTTTCAAATCCTAAACAGTGGAGTTATAAGGAAGATAATCCCTAGTCAACCCATTTGAGCCTAAGAAGTGGGATTTTTCTTTTTCACGCAAATTGAAACCCTTAATCATAACCTGGGGCAGGGTAGTTTCTCAGTTAATTCAATGGTGTATTTAATCACGAGCTTTCCCATCGTACACGACAAGTAGAGTAAGAGGTATCATTCCAAAACAAAAGATGGTGATGGTTCCGCATAATCATTAAAATATGTAGTCATTATTTTTCAAAAGAAAAGCCCGCTAAGTCAAAACCTATGAAGGAGACTTAAGGAAAAACTGGGGCATCCCACTGACTGTAATCACAAAAGAAACAGTTCAGGAAACCGGTAGGGATATTAAAATCAAAAAAGAGGTCGCTACAAATCCTCCATAAAAAATATTACCAAAAAATGATGATTGCCTTCTCAAATAAACTTTCAGTATCCGAACCATCACCGGAATATCAAGGAAAATATTCCAGACTCAACTGGAATTTAAACGCATGATTAACTGAGTATAGGACTGAAGAACATCACGAAAAACAGGTTGGGTAGACTTTATCCTTTGTTTCTTAAACCATGAACCAGGTCACGCTGCAACCCTTAAAATTCCTAGCTGAAGCATGGGTTAGTTCGAAAGCATATTGTTACAAAAGGTATCCTGACTCCTGTAAGGTTTACTATAAATCCTGAGTTGAATTCATATTCTTACAAAAATCTATTTGTTTACTAAAAATGCATTTTTAAAACTTCAAGACAGGCATAAGCTTTGCATTCCTTAAATGCCATTGTTTGCATATCACTAATCATTCGACAGCAGAGAATTTTGCACGACGAAAATTCAATGAACGGAAGTCCTCTCAATGGACGTAATCACCTCAGATGGAAAGACATTTCCAATAACAGGCCTTTCATAATCAAGGGGCGAGACATGGTATCTAACTGATCTGGGGGTAGTCTAGTCAAGATTCAAGGAATCTTTGAAACGTGCCAAAGAGCCAGGGGAAGACCTCTGTCTGAATCACTTGGGGCATTGAACATAAGTTCCAGCAAAGGGCCACATGTGATCAAGTAAACATCTCTCTGGGAGTGCTACAACACTTACTACTATGGACAGTGACCATTCTCCGCACCCTGTGAACACAGATATAGCCAGAAAATACTACGCATGAAAAGAAAAAAAGACCCGCTAGGTTGACTGGCCTAGGAAAAAATAAGGGCATCCCGACGAACCAAAAGAGTTCGGGAAAAATTAGGGATATATAAATAAAATTGTACACCCAGCAAGTCAAAAACCTGAAAAGGAGGCTTGGATAAAAAAGGGTATCCCGGTGGACTGAAAATCTGAAAGGACAGTCCAGGAAAAAGTTAGGGATTAAATCGTATGACTATGTCCCATCATCTCGTCACTTGTCTATCAGTAGAAGACTTATCTCCCTAGTCAGCATTCACCAAGGGCTCTAGAAGTAGAGGTATGTTCAAGTCTCCACGGATCCCCACAGAGCCACTTCAGGAGGTTTATCCCTACATGGTGATCTTTGCAAAGTTCATATATTCCCCACAATTTTCCCAGCAGATCACTCTGGCAGATGAAGGAGTGAAGGCTTCCTCCCAATAATATTACTTATCTACAGGATCCCAATCATTATAGTTTATGGGAATTCTTCTCTAGATGAGTTTTCAAAACTGTAAAAGCCCTTGCAGACTACTCCTCTCCGGGAGAGCTCATTCGCCTCGGCAAAGAATTTCCCTCAGCAGGATATACCTCCATTAACAGGGTTTATTTCCCAGCGGAGTCCATACTTCCGTCAACAGGGTTTTATTTCCCCAACAAGGTTTATTTCCCCAACAAGGTTTATTTCCCCAATGAGGTCCAATCTCCCAAGCTTGAGTCTTTTCCTCAGATGGCCATAAGTCACCAGCAAAACTCCCTTCCCCAGTGAATTCGTCATTATCCCTAGGGAGTTGCTACAGAAACTGAAATCGGACCAGATGTCAGTCAACTTTATCCTCCCCAAGCGAGTCAGAAGGAATATTCCTCTCTTTTATCCCCAGTAAGGGTATAAACTCCCCAGTAGAGCAATGAACAACCAATGTTCTTAAACTTTTCTCCCCAAGCAGGAATTAACACTCTCTAACAGAGTTTCCTCAAGCAAAAAGCAAGAATTCAATGTTCCCCGACGGAGTTTCCTTAAATAATAAAGTAGGATTCCCCAGTGGAAACAATCCCTAGAAGATCGAAGATACACATGCTCTTCATCCCCAGCAACAATTAGGGATTTATTTTCCCCAGTTCAATGACACTGCAAAGAACAACTGATACGTTCACATATTGCACTCATACATCATTTTACAAGCGTCATAGCATATACATACAAAATGCATATAGCACAGTCCCATTTATTTTGAGAACATCATTACTCAATGCATTTCATGCATCATGACATTTCATACATCTAACTCTTTACCTTTTCAGGAAAGATCAACAGGCGAATATTATCAACAATTTTCAACAGTTTCAGATTAATTCCTGAAACTAGACAGGGCACCTATCTATGAACAACTGATTATAGATCAATTCCCGAAACAAGACGGGGCGACTATCTACAAGGCCAGGTTAGAGATTAATTCATGAAACCAGACAGGGCAACTTTCTCAACAACAAACAAAAATAGGTTCCAGATTAATTCCTGAAACAAGATGGGGCATCTATCTGAAGTAACAGCTCAACAATACGACCTGAGGATGGTTGATTCAATTTACTGTAAAGCCTGGAATCTGACCAGATAATAGTTGAAGTTACTGCGAAGCCTGGAATCCGACTAGATAACAGTTTAACTTCTTCAATTACTACGAAGCTTAGATCCGACCAGATAACAGTTTAATTTTAATTTACTACGAAGCCTGGAATCCGACCAGATAGTAACTCACCTCGTTCTTACATCCAAGTTGTTGCAAATCTTGGAATCCGACCAGATAGCAATTAACTTCTATCCTTTCAAGAAAATTACTGCGAAGCCTGGAATACGACCAAATAATAGTTTAACTTCATTTTTCTGCGAAGCCTGGAATCCGACCAGATAACAGATTAAGTTCAGTAAGTTTTTGCGAAGCCTGGAATCTGACCAGATAACAATTAGATTCATCCTTTCATCTAAGTTACTGCGAAGCCTGGAATTCGACCAGATAACAGTTTAGCCTTAAGCAAGTTACAATGAAACTTGAATTCCGACCAGATAACAGTTAATTCCATATTCCCCAGTAAGTCGCTATGAAACCTGGAATACGACCAGATAACAGTTTAATTTCAATTTACTATGAAGCCTGGAATCCGACCAGATAGTAATTCACCTCGTCCTTACATCCAAGTTGTTGCAAAGCCTGGAATCCGACCAGATAGAAATTAACTTCTATCCTTTTAAGAAAATTACTGCGAAGCCGGGAATACGACCAAATAACAGTTTAATTTCAGTAAGTTGTTGCGAAGCCTGGAATCCGACCAGATAGCAATTAGCTTCATCCTTTCATCTAAGTTACGGCGAAGCCTGGAATTTGACCAGATAACAGTTTAACCTTAAGCAAGTTACTGTGAATCCTGGAATCCGACCAGATAACAGTTAATTTCATATTCCCTAGTAAGTCACTATGAAGCCTGGAATACAACCAGATAACAGTCAACTTTATTATCCTCAGCAAGTTACTGTGAAGCCTGGATTTCGACCAGATAATAGCTAACTTTCATTCTCCCCAGTCAAGAAATAATTCCCCAGCGGAAACATTCTAAAAAGAGAGATACAGTTCAGATACACTCCAAATACGGATGTCATTCTAATGCTCATCAATATATGTTTCAGTTCAAATACGATCAAGATATAGATTCATTCTGATACCCATACTCAATAGATATCCAGATACAATTATGACATAGATTCATTTTTACACTCCCCAACACATCTGCTAAGATACAACCGGACACAATCTCATTCTAGTATACTTCTCATACAAAGTCACACGGAGAGACCTCTTATAGCTCAGGGTAAATCGACCAAATATTTATTCTGATACTTCTTCCAGTTCAAAGTCAACATTTATTTTGGATGGCATTTATAAGCCCATATATGACGACTCTCTGTCATCTTCTCCAAATGTCACATATAAGCCCATTCTCAATATCATCAACCAACAACATCACTTAGTACACAGGCGAGTGCAAATTTCTGGGCACTCTAGTGTTCAATCATCTTCCACCTTCATATCAGAAAAGGAAGACAAGGCAATCTAAATCCTTGGGTTTAAGAAGATTGAACAGAGGCAGCTGTTGTACCCAAAAAATTTCCCTCTCATTTTTCAAGACATGCTCATATAGGTCCTCAATTGCTCAAGGTTGACCGAGAATTGACCAGACAAATTCTCTTCCTAAGCAATGGATTTCCAACTAGGGTTTCATTTTTCACAAAGTTTAGGTTTCAAATACCTCAAGTGTTTTCTATAGTCCTTAGTATGTCCCAAATAATTCTCACGCCAATTTTCATGCCTTACATTATAAGTTTGTTCAGTTAATTGCTCAGATGACTGAAAATTAACTATATTAGGTCAAAAGTCAATTGTGGTTAATATACAGTCAAACTTCAAGATTTTTGGTCAACATCAACATTTTAAATTTATATTCATCACTTTATCAAGTTTTGATCATTATTCCTCAAGGAAAGTCCTCAGATCATCAAAAGTCAAGATTCGCTAAATTAGGGTTTCCTAGGAAAAGTCAACTGAACTTTGACCAGGCATAACTTTCACATGCTTCATCCATTATGCCCCAACCAAAGCTCATTGTGAATAGAATACAATACTATACAACTTTGTTTTTATTCTCAAGTTCATAAAATGTATCATTTGGAAGATATGAGCTCATACATTACATGTCATTTTAAAAAATTCAACAAAAGACACTTTTTGTCAAGACAAGTTAAATCAAGATAATGTCTTCAAAAGAAAAAATGATAAACATAGATATTGTAAAGGACATCTTAGGATTTCCAAAAAGTCAAATATCATCTTCAAAGGATGAAAATTGAGCAAGTTATGGTTTTCACAAGTTGGGCAAATTTGTGAAAAATGCTTGAAGTCAACTTTGAGCGAAATTGCATTTTTAGGTTAATGGACCTAACTTTTAGGGTTCAAACATGTTTATGACATACCCAAGGACCTATAAACCTAACCATGCACTATTTTGATTTTTATTTCTATTTATTTGAATTTTTATTCATTTAAATATGAATTAAATCAAATAAATTAAATAAAAATATAAGAAATAATGGGATAATACATTTGGGCTTGGATTAACCCATCATGGAGCCCAATAATTCGTGCAAATACCAACAAAAAACTATTCAGGTTCATGCAGCATCAAGAATGGCAAGAATCATCCAAATATGGCAAACTTTCAATATGTTGGATTTTTGTCTCATGACCTTGAAAGCTTTATTTATTGCCTTACTTGCTATTCTACTAACTCTATAAATACATATCATTGCAAGCAAGAAAGAGCACGAAATTACTCTTCAAAAAGCTCTCCAAAAGCTCTTCACAAAGCTCTACAAAATTATCAAAAGTTCCAAAGTTGTCAAAATTTGTAGATGTATTTCTAGCCATCCTCGATCCAAACCAGTCACATATTTGTCTTCCTGACACTACCAGAAGTCCATATCAATCACTATCCCCGCCTGAAGCATCCTAGAATGCATGAACCGAATCACTCCGATTGGGTAAACTTCTCTCATCTGAATCTCTTAATCCATGGAATTTAATTGAATTTGAAATTCATATTGATGTTGATACTGTTATTTAGAATTAACCTAACGTATTACATGAAAGGTTAAATGCTTAAATCAAAGGATGGAGTTAAGGAACTCCCCTTCTAGATCCTGGGTTCGGGTCTCAGGTTTTGCACTTTTGTTTTTCAATATTTTTTGCAGGTTATTGGGAGTTTGGGCCTTCTCATTGATGGGCTTGGAGATTTCAGACTCACACCCCTCTATTTCCTCTTGCCACGCCTGACCTAGGACATTGGGCTTGAGACATTTCAAGTTCTCACACCCCCTATTTACTCTATGCAGCAAGGCCCATTTCATTTTTATTTTTATTTTCTCTCTTTCATTTAATTCATTTCTTTTTTTAATTAAAATTATAAAAGATCATAAAGTCAAAAAAACCAAAAAATAATTAGAATTAGTTTTTAATTAGATTAATTTTTAATTAATTATTTTAATCACCTTTTTTTAATTAACTAATTAGATATAGATTTCTTAATTTAACCTAATTATTATTTCTAAATAAAAAAACAACAAAAATATTTCTTTTATCACTTAGAAATTTTTTTTAGAGTTTTTCTTCATCCTTTCATTTTCATTTCTTTCTCCTCCGTGCGTTCATTTATTTATTCGCATTATTTTTCATAAATATTATGTAATTGTTTATGATTGTAATAGCTTAACTAGGACCATTTACATTTCTTTTCCCCGTTTTGGTTTGTAATTCCCCCATCCCAAAGCCTTATAATAGCGTAGATTCAAAATTCTCACACTTTATTTATATACTTATTCAATTAACTGTTAGATGAATGCTTAATAGGATTGCATGATAAGATCTGAAAACAAACGGTAGAAAACTTAAATGTTTAAAGATAAATAATTGAAACACAACACACCCGCACATGTGCACCTCTAGGGTACTCCCACTTTGGTTGCCTTCGGAATAAAATAGTCACAACTCTCGAACGTGAGGGATTTTAGGGGAAACCCTTTGGTTCAAAGATCATAAAACGACCATTTCGATGTTGCCTCGGTACATGATCTTAAAACCTTAGGGGTGTTACTAAATTATCTTTCCAAGTTTCCTTTGTGACTGTACGATGACCCTCGATTGTCCCTCAAATATCCAACTATAGGGCTACCTACTCACTAATAGTAGGATAGCATTGTCTAAAGAAAAAGAAGAAAAGAACAAACCTTTTCGAGTAGGTAGATATTTATTAGATGCTTTCTCAAAACAAAACATTTTCCACACCTACAATTCTTTCCAAAAAAAATTCAAAAACACTTTGTATATATTCTAAACAATATGAGAAACGTTACAAAGTTCGCCACACTAAGGCGTCTTTTCAAAATACTCTTTTTCAAACACATAAACACAAGGTGTTTTAAAATGAGCTAGCATCTAAGATCCTGTAGATAACTATGGATGGAAAGGGTGATAACACCTTCCCTTTCCATAATCTACCCCCTTACTCAGAAATAATCTCGAAAGGTCTTTTTCTATTCTTTTCGCCCTTTCCTTTGTTGGATAAAAGAAAAGTCGGTGGTGACTCTTGCTTACCGCAACATTTGCAAATACAAATGCAAAACCAGTATAACAATCATATCTCCCACCGTATTACAATAACTAACTCAAAATTAATTATAACCACCTCTTTAGAACCTTAGCTATATATAGTATTGAATACTTATTTTCTAATACTAGTCCAGATTCATCAATTTTCACCATTATTGAAACTCAAGGAAACATTTATGGATTCAAAGATGAATATAAAATATAAGTAATTTCTCATCTGATCCTTATACATTATCCCAGGGTCTGCGCGAAATTTCCAAAATGCCCCATGTTTTGGAGATACATCTTCGGACGCACCTGTGATACGGTGGGAGAAATGACTTAGTTGCTTTTTGTTTTATCGCAAATATTGCGGTTAGAAAGAGTCGTCAGCGACTTTTCTTTTATCCAAAAGGAAAGACTGAAAAGAACAGGAAAGACCTTTGAGATTATTTCTTGAGTTCGGGGGGTAGATTATAGAAAGGGAAGGTGTTAGCACCCTTTTCATCCATATTTATCTATGGTCTCTTAGTTGCTTGCTAGATCACTTGCTTTTGTTTAAAAATGTGATTTGTGTTATTTTTGAAAGTATTTTAAAAAGGCATCATCGTTTAGGAAAACTTTTTAATAGTTCTCGTTCGTAAGAACGTATACAAAGTGTTGAGCTTTTGAATATATTTCATGTTTGGAAAATGTTTTGAAAGTGTTTTTGAAAGTGTTGGTGTTTGTTTTGATAATAAGCAAGGATGTTTGATTTGAAAATGAGCAAGCAACTAGGAATAATCTACCTACTCAAAAGTCTTAGTTCATTTCTTCCTTTCCTTTGATATTTCTATCTTACCATTGATTTGGTAAGAAGCCTTATCTTTGGATGTAAAGGGACGGGCGTGGGTCATCGTATAGCCATGATAGCAATGTTGTAGGATGTCTTAGCATTTCTCTTTGAGGGACTAAGGTCATTTCGAAAGGCAACTTTTGATAGCATCATCGAGGGACTATGATCTTGTATTTTTTATTGCTTTTTGCTAAGATACCCCACATGCATAACATGGCCATTTTTGTAAGGCGGCAAAGTGGAATTACCCTAAGGGTGCAAGTGTGCAAGTGTGTTTGATTTACATGCATTTGTTTATCTTGAATTAGGGTTTGCTAACTTGTTGATTTTAATTTTTCCATACAAACCCTAATTACTAGAATTTATATAAAGCGATAAATTGCGGAAAATAAAATTATTAAGCTATTACATCATTAGGGTAGGGGGTATACAAATTTACAAATGGGGATTTTACAAGAAAATTAAACCTAATTATCTATTACAACCATATTGAATATTATACAAGAATTGAAAATATAATGCAAGAATATAAATGTAAATGGAAATGATTTTTGTTTTGTTTTTAATGAAAGGTTTGATTTTTGGCCTAATTAAAGAAAATGATTAGTTAAAATTAAGAAAAATTAAACTTACACTAATTAAGAAAGAAATTAAATTAAAAAAAGTATATTTAGGTTTTTTTTATGAAAAAGGTTTTAATTTAAGGAGAATAATATGGAAATTAATTAATTGATAGAAACCTAAGTTCTAAATTAATTTTAAATGGAAAAAGGAAAATAATAATTTAAACTAAATCTAAATAATTATTTATTAAAAGAGAAATTAAATTGTTAAGAAAATATTTTTGTTCTTTTTTTAATAAAGAAAATAAAATATATAAGTGTAAATAATAAATAAAAATATTTTGGAATTTTTTATTAATAAAAATAACAATAATAATAATGATAATAATAAAAATAATAAAAATAATATGAAATGAAAATAAAATAAAGAAAAAGAAAAATGAAATAATAAAGAAAATAAAGGGTCAGGGGTGCAAAAGTAAACAGGGGTTAGAGGTCAGCAAAAAAACAAAAGGCCCAAAGGGGGGAAGCCCATGTGCCTGCTGAAACAAAAAAAAATAGAATAAAAATGTGAAAAAGAGCAAAAGGGTACCACTGGGGCTCGAACCCAGGTCCCAAAGGTTAACAGGTGTGCACTTTACCACTGGGGCGGATATACATCTGTTCATTAATACAAAACCATAAATATATATTTGAAAACAAGTCAGGAGACCAACTTCATCTTCTTCCTCGCGCCAACAAACTGAACATGATTTTTAAAACCTATAACTTCTTCATCTCTCAACCAAAATAGAAAATGTAAACATGAAAGTTGTTCCATTTTTTCTCACGAATCCATCCATATAAATAACTAAAGCTATAAATCAAAGATGAATGGGAATTTTTGAAAATACCAAATTCTGACCTAAATATTTCAGAAAGTTCAAACTCAAAATTCTCACTACTCAAGCAATATAAATGAAATCTATGGACATGTATAGTTTCAGGTCAATGATGTCTACATTTTATCTTCACAAATGCAAGCCTAACAATGCCTAAATAATGAGATGAAAAGTCAGAAAATGTACCTCAAAAATGGAAATCGTGAAATGAGTTTGAGCTTGATTCAAGATATTGCAATGATCAGGTTAGCTTCCTTGAGTCTCTAGGAAGCTAATGCAATGCTTAGCTTGAGTTGGGAGTGGTTGAAATGGCCTGGAGAAGTCAAGTTGCAGACCCCTGTTTTTGAGCTTGGACAATGGTGAAAATGGTGTTACAGTTTAGAAACAGGGATTAGGTTGAGTTGTATTTGAAGTAAGGAAGCTTTTGAGATTATTTGGAGAGAAAATGCATGAGTGGTTTGAGAGATGGGAGTCTTTGGTCAGGTCCTGCACAACAATGGCGGTTTTGTACAATCTGAGTTTTCAGGGAGTTTGAGTGAGTTTGAGGGTGTAAATGCTCGTGTGTTAGGTTGAATAATAGTGTCTCAATGTATAGGAAAAAAATTTTAGAGCTTTTGCTGATCAGAAGTACAAGTTTACATGTTATGGTTTTTTGGCTTGTTTTTGAAGCAAGCTTGACAAGCATTGTTGCAAGGCAAGGTATAAGGCTATCTAAAGTGGTTAGGCACTTTAAACATGCGTATCTGATTGTGTAGAGGATGCTTGTGCAGAAAGAACAAATGCAAAGCTCAAGACAAGTTGACTTTGTGATTAAAGCCTCTTTACTAGAATGGCAATGTTACTTTGTGCCATTAATGGAAATGCAACTTGGATAATGGCTCAAATGCTTGGACAATGACCCTATCAGTTGTGAAAAACATTAATTATGGAGCGAAAAACAAGTTTGAGGCCTGCAAAGCAAAGATTATGCAGCCTATCATGGATTTGGTTCATGTGTTCTTCACAAAATGGCTTGTAATTCAAGTTTGAAAACCCTAACTTCTTGCATTCGATTATCCTTGCTCAAGTATGATATCAATGAGTTCTTGGACATTTTGGAAAGCTTGTAATATCCTATACAACCTCTAGGTTGGAAATTTTTGAAGATTCATCTTGGATCTATGTGAAAAGTTGCCAAGAAGTTAGGTCAAAATCCTGCCTAAACTAGGGCAAAATTTCACTAAGTTTCATGAACATGTCTTCCTAAAATTATAACTTGAAATCCATTCATTTCTAGAAGAATTTGAGTTCTACAATGTTTTATATCTCATTGAGGTCTACAACTTTCATGTTGGAAGTTTTCTTTGAATCATCTTACATCATGGTGAAAATTTGGCTCAAAGTTATGAAAAAAAATGAATTTTCCAACACTTAGAAAAGTTTCTAAGTTTAGAAATTTTGACTTTTCAAAATGAAATCTTGAATTTTTGATTTCTTGATGAACAAGTTTCATATTTTGACATGTTTTGATGAATTGTGATCTTTGATACTTGATTATGACTAAAACTGTCAAAGTTTGACTTTTTAGTGTACAGTTGACTGAAATTCAACTGTCAATCAACTGAACTTGAGATGTGTTTTGATCCATTCCATTAGGTTAAAATTAATCATTTGAATCCTTGAGATCATACCTCAAACCAACAAGTCATTTTCTAGGTCAAAAATCAGAAATTGCACCTTCTTAATCAAAACCCTAATTTTGACCATTTTTCCCTTTTGATGATCTGATCAAATTTCTTGAGGAATTATGGTCCAAACTTGATAAAATTACATATATGAGTTCATGATGTTGATATGTATCAAATATTATGAAGTTTCACTATAAATTGACCATAATTGACTTTTTTCCCCAATACAATTGATTTTTAGGTCAACTGATCAATTAACTGAGCAAAAATATGATCCAAGACTTGAAACTTGACATGAGCAACCTTGAGAGTCCAAAATGATCCAGTCATATGGGGCATTAAAAATCCATTTGTCCTTGTGCAATCTCAAACCCTAATTTTCAGTCATTAGTGCTTGAGGAGGTGTCTTGAGCTGATCAACCCTTGTGCAATCTTGAATCAAGGGAGATCTTGTGAGATATTACTTGAGAAATGAGAGGGAAATTTTTTGGGTACAACAGCTGCCCCTGTTCAATCTTCTTAGACCTGAAGAGTTAGATTGTAGGATCCATCATTCGTGACTTGAAGGTGGAAGATGATTGAACACTAGAGTGCCCAGAAATTTGTACTCGAAGATGGATTGGGAATGGGCTTATAGATTCCATTTGGATGAATGATGGTAAACATTGGTAGAAGTATAAGCATAAATCTTGGTTGATTTATACTAAAACTTGATGTTTTACTTGTGGGAAAAAGGGTTAGTAAAATGCAGATGTATGCATGATGTTCACAAGATGAAGGAGATGATGTTAGATTCATTATGTATGTATATGCTATGATGTATGAACGTGAGATATATGTTTTTCCGGGAAAATAAATCCCTGGCTGTTGTTGAGGAGTTTTGAATCCCGGATTGTTGTTGGGGATTAAGAGTATACATATCTTCAAACTTTGTTGAAAGGATGCTTCCGCTGGGGAATATCTCTTGAATGCTAACTGTTATCTGGTCGAGTCCAGGCTTCACAACTTGCTGAGGATGAGGAAGTAAACTGCTATCTGGTCGGATCCAGGCTTCACGATTACTTACTAGGGAAGGGTAAATTAACTTTTATCTAGTCGGATTCCAGGCTTTACAGAAAATTTCTTGAAATTGAATTGTTATCTGGTCGGATCCAGGCTTCACAACCACTTGCTGGGGATAAGGAAGTTAATTGTTATATGGTCGGGTCCAGGCTTCATAGTAACTTGAAGTGGTAACTACTATCTGGTCGGGTCCAGATTTCATAGTTTTTGAAAAGTAATGCTATTATCTGGTCGGGTCCAGGTTTCATAGTATCTTGGTGGGGATTGTAGCTAGTTGTTATCTGGTCGGACTCCAGGCTTCATAATAACTTGCTTGAATAGAAGAAATTGAACTGATATCTGGTTGGATCCAGGCTTTACATATTTTGAGGTGGATGAAGTCAATTTCTATCTGGTCGGGTCCAGGATGCACAAAAAACTTGTTTGAAAAGACAAAGTTGAACTGATATTTGGTCGGATCCAGGCTTTACAGTAACTCGCTTGGGGAACTAGTTGTTATCTGGTTGGATTTCAGGCTTCACAATAAACTTCTGAAGGGAATTGTTATCTGGTCGGATCCAGGCTTCACAATTACTTACTTGAAAAGATGAAGTTGAAAATTGATATCTGGTCGGATCTAGGCTTCACAGTAACTTGGTGGGGTAGAGGCAAACTCTACTGGGGGAAAAAAGTTAAACCTTGGCCTGGTTAAGTCCAAGTTCTTCTACATATTTGGAGAGTTGAACTATTATCTGGTCGGGTCTAGGTTTCATAGTATTGGAAAGTTGTATCATTATCTGGTCAGGGCTAGGCTTCATGGTATCTGAAAGGTTTTCGCTATTATCTGGTCGGGTTCGGGATCTATAGTGACTTGAGAAATTGATTATTATCTGGTCGGGTCCAAGCTTCATAGTAACTTTGAAAATTATACTAATATTTGGTCGGGTCCAGGCTTCATAGTATCTTTTGGAGATAGTAAAGGTTTTGTTGATGACTTTACTGGGGATTAGGGGTTGTGGCCCTATGATTTGTAATAATCTGAAAGGCAAACTCAAGCTGGAGAGGTTAGACTAAGTCGGGGAGGACAGACTCATCTTGGGGAGGATACACTCAGTTAGGGGTAACAGGATCGGCTGGGGAAGATAGAATATGTCGGGGGAATAAAGACTCGGCTGGGGAGGATAGACAAAGTTGGGGAATTTTGTGGTTCCTTGATTGTTGTATGTTGGGGGAATAAACCTTGTTGGGGAAATAAACTTTGTTGATGAATACTCGATGAACTGCTGACGAGGTGAGTTCTTTGAAGAGATCTACAAGGCTTCTACTTGTAGGATTCAAACTTAGCTGGGAGAGAACTACCAAGAGATTGAGACTCTGGCTGGAGATCAACCTATGCAAAGAGACTTTATGGGTAACCTTGTTAAGGGAACAGGTTTATTGTAATTGTCTTTGTGGGGATAATGTTAATGAAATAACTCTATGGGGATATTCCATATGCATTAAAGATATGATTGTTAATGCTTAGCATGACACATGTGCCAAATAGTTTTAATTATGTTCATATGCATATGTTCGTTCAATTTTAGTCATTGGATAATTTGCATTTAAAACAAAAATAGAAAACTTGCACTTCAAAGTATATTTGTATTTATATTTTGCCCATGAATAGCCGTTTTTTGTAAAAAGAGATGGAGATCCTAGTAAGAGGAAATATTCGAAAGTAAAACAAAGAATTGAAAACAAAACAAATAGCCATGTGAAAGTGATCTCATTGCATTCCAACTCTATTATTTCCCCAATGTCTTCGAATGCCCTTGTCGTTGACAGAAGTTGATTGGATTGATCTTGGACCGTTTGAACTCAAACCTTGGTGATAAAGTTGACTGTGATGATTCCACGGGACATAGTCATACGCTTTTAATCCTTAACTTTTTCCTGGACCACCCTTTTGGGTTTTCAGCCCACCAGGATATCCATTTTTGTCCAAGTCTCCCTTTAGGTTTTTCAACTTGCCGGGTGTACAATCTTTTGCATATATCCCTAATTTTTTCCCAAACCTTTTGGTTTGCCGGGATGCCCTTATTTTTTCCTAGGTGTGTCAACCTAGCGGGTCTCTTATGCGTAGTATTTTTTTAACTATGTTCATGTTTATAGAATGTGGGAAGTCTTCACCATCCATGGTAGTCAGCATCATGGCACCACCAGAGAACACTCTCTTGACAATAAATGGCCCTTCATAGGTGGGAGTCCATTTGCCTCTAGGGTCACCTTATGGCAGAATGATGCGCTTTATCACCAAGCCGCCGGCTTGATATACTCGAGGCTTGATTTTTTTGTTGAAAGCCTTGATCATACGTTTTTGGTACGTCTGACCATGACAAACAGCAGTCAGTCACTTTTCGTCAATCAAGTTCAACTGATCCAATCTCGTTTGAATCCACTCATCTTCTCCTAGGCCTGCCTCATTCATAATCCTTAGTGAGGGAATCTGAACTTCTACTGGCAAAACAGCTTCCATGCCATAGACCAAACAAAAAGGGAGTTACCCCAGTTGATGTCCTAGCTTAAGTACGGTAGCCATGTAGAGAAAAAGGTAACATCTCATGCCAATCCTTATAGTTTACTACCATCTTCTGCAAAATCTTCTTAATGTTTTTGTTGGCCGCTTCGACTGCACCATTCATTTTGGGTCTACATGGAGAAGAATTGTGATGCTTGGTCTTAAACTGAGTGCAAAGCTCAGTAATCATAGCATTGTTGAGGTTAGTCCCATTTTCGGTGATGATCCTTTCGGGAATACCATAGCGGCAGATGAGGTTGTGTTTGATGAATCTGGCTACCACATTCTTTGTGACTGAGGCAAAAGAGGCGGCTTCGACCCATTTGGTGAAATAGTCGATAGTGACAAGAATGAAGCGGTGTCCATTGGATGCGGTGGGCTTGATCTCTCCAATCATGTCAATTCCCCACATTGCAAATGGCCACGGAGCGGTCATGACGTTCAGAGGAATATGAGGCATATGGACCTTGTCAGCATAGATTTGGCATTTGTAACAAGTTCTTGAATGTTGATGGCAATCAGTCTCCATTGTTGACCAATAGTAGCCAGCTCTTAGGATTTTCTTAGCCATCGTATGTCCACTTTAGTGAGTACCAAAGAGACCATCGTGCATGTCTTCCATAATTTCCTATGCCTCCTTCTTGTCCACGCATCAGATTAGAGTAGAGTCGTGGTTGCGCTTGTATAATAGTCCGTTACTTAGGAAGAATTTGGCTGAAAATATTTGTAAGAACTTTCTGTCATTGATGGATGCCCCCTCGGGATACTCTTGTGCTTCAAGATATCTCGTCACCTCGTGGTACCATGGCTTTTCTGCGTCAGTGTCAAGCTCACAGCAATGTGCGGGTTCGTTGAATCTTTCAATTGTAATCATAGGCGCTTCGCTGTCCCATCTAACCTTGAACATTGAAGACATGGTTGCCAAGGCGTCAGCCAACGGATTTTCTTCCCTAGGGAAATGCTCAAAGGTGATCTCTTCGAAGTAGGGAATCAGGGATAGCACGAGTTCCTTGTAAGGGGTGTGATTAGGGTGCTTAGTGTCCCAGTATTATTTTACTTGGCTAGTCACTAGAGAGGAATCCCCAAACACATTCAAATGCTTGATCCTCAAATCAATGGCAGCCCTCAGACCCAAAATACACACTTCGTACTCAGCCATGTCGTTAGTGCAATTGAAGCAAAATCTGGCAGTGAAAGAAGTGTGGCAACCTTTAGGGGAGACGATCACAGCACCAATTTCGTTACCCAAGGCATTGGAAGCCCCATCGAAGACCATAGTCCATTGAGATCCTTGTTCAGGTTCTTCATACGGTCCAGGTTTCGCACAGTCGATCACCAGCATGATGTTCTCATCTGGGAAGTCAAAGTTCATAGACTGATAATCATCCACATCTTGATGGGCCAAATGATTTGCTAGTACGCTTCCTTTGATGGCCTTTTGTGTCGTGTATTGAATGTCGTACTCAGTCAAGATCATTTGCCATCTGGTTATCCGTCCAGAGAGGACAGGTTTCTCGAAGATGTACTTGATTGGGTCCATCGTAGAAATCAACAGAGTGGTATGAGTCAACATATACTGTCTTAGCCGGTGAGCAGCCCATGCCAGAGGGCAGCAAGTTTTCTTGAGCAGTGAATATCTGGTTTCATAGTCGGTAAACTTTTTGCTCAGGTAATAAATAGCATGCTCTTTTTGGCCAGACTCGTCATGTTGGCCCAAAACACACCCCGTAGAGTTATCTAGTACTGTCAAGTACATGATCAAGGGTCTTCCTTCAACGGGAGGCGTGAGAATAGGAGGTTCTTGTAGATACTCTTTGATTTTGTCGAAGTCAGCTTGGCATTCATCATTCCATCTGACTACCTGATCTTTCTTCAAGAGTTTGAAGATTGGCTCACAAGTAGCAGTCAAGTGAGATATGAAGCGAGCGATGTAATTGAGACGACCCAAGAATCCTCTAACTTCTTTTTCAGAATGAGAGACTGGCATTTCTTGGATGGCCTTTACCTTGGCATGATCAACTTCAATGCCTTTATTGTTGACAACAAAACCTAGAATCTTTCCAGATCGTACTCCAAATGTGCATTTGTTAGGGTTCAACCTCAACTTGTACTTTTTCAGCCTTTCGAATAGTTTGTACAGGTGATCGAGATGTTCCTCTTCAATTTGTGATTTGGAAATCATATCATCCACGTATACCTCTATTTCATGATGAATCATGTCATGAAAGAAGGTTACTATAGCTCTTTTATATGTTGCCCCTGAATTCTTTAATCCGAACGGCATGACCTTATAGCAAAAGGTGCCCCATTGCGTAACGAAAGTTTTCTTCTCCATGTCTTCGGGAGCCATTCTAATCTGATTATAGCAAGAGAAACCGTCCATAAAAGAGAAGACTTTATGTTGAGCAGTATTATCGACCAAAACGTCAATGTGTGGTAGAGGGAAATCATCCTTGGGGCTTGCCCTATTCAAATCCCTATAGTTTACGCACATGCAAACTTTTCCGTCTTTCTTTGGCACTGGAACCATATTTGCAACCCATTGGGGATAAGATGTCACAGCTAAGAACCCTGCATCAAATTGTTTCATCACTTCAGCTTTTATCTTTTCATACATATCAGGCCTCATGTGAGGAACCTTTTGTTTGACAGGAGGGCAATCTTCCTTTGTAGGCAGACGATGAACTACGATATCGGTATCCAACCCTGGCATATCTTCATAAGACTAAGCAAATACTTCCACATAGTCATGCAACATTTGAATCAACCTTCTCTTGAGATTGTCTTCTAAGTTATCCCCGATCTTAACCTCTCTCTTGTCTGTCTCAGTACTCAGATTGATGACTTCAACTGACTCTTCGTGCGGCTGAATGTATTTTTCCTCTTGTAATAGAAGTATGGCTAGTTCTTCCGGTATATCACAATCTTCCTCACCTTCGTCTTCAGCTTGGTTAATTGGAAATTCAAATTCATAGTCGGCAATGTAGAGTCATTGGCAATAAGATCCAGAGTGGATGAGGACCTGCAAGGGTGTGTGTATGTGTGTGCATGTAAGATACATGGCTATTTTGAAAAATGTATTTAAAGAAAAGAAAGACAATGAACACAAAGATTTGAATGCAAAAATAGTCCAATGATTTGTATTGAATTATCATATGATTAGATGAACATAAATAAAACCCTTGACAAATGGACCAAATTGCCCCGACCCAGGCACATGGCTTAAAAGTCATTGTTAAAATATTACAGACACAATGTTCTTGAATTCAATAAAAAGCAATAAAAAAGTAGATTACTCCTCAATGAAGGAGATAGGCACGAAGTCCTTTGCATGCCAATTCTTCAGCTCCGTTGTAGTTGGATACATCCAATCTTCAAATGCAACTTCATCATCAGAATCACCTATAGCATTGACTTCATAGCTTCCAATGTGGAGAGGTGGCTTTCCTGCACGAGCACGCCTCACTTCCTTCTGGGCCTTGACGGTGAAATCCAAACCAAACTTGTCCGCTTTGAATGGGATATCGAGGAGTTTCCCCCAAGTATCACAGCTTCCTTCTTCAATTGCAGCACGAGCATCTTTGACTGAAACCATCTTCGGTATGACTTTAATAGCTTTGGACTCATCATAGGAACATTTGGTAGCAGCAACCATTGGTGGCACGACTTCAAAGGCTTGACACGGGGTCTCAATGAATTCTCCATCCATCTCTACGTATTTGAACGAGTTAAGGTGGCTTACCATAAACTCTTCCTCTCCACAGACGGTGACAATTCTTCCCTTGACCGAATATTTGAGTTTTTGATGGAGAGTTGAGGTTACTGCCCCAGCTTTATGGATCCACGGGCAGCCCAACAAACAAGAATAGGCAGGACGGATATCCATGATGTAGAAGGTAGAGTTGAAGATTTATGAGTCCACCTTGATTGGAAGATCTACTTCTCCATGAACTGTCCTCTTTGATCCATCGAACGCCCTTACAATGATATCACTTGGCTTCAAGACTAAACCTTCACAGTATAAACGGTCTAACGCCCCCTTGGGTAGCACGTTTATAGAAGAACCAGTGTCGACTAGAACATGTGCTAGGGTGGTCCCCTTGTACTCGACAGAAATACATAGAGCTTTATTGTGGTTCTTCCCAAGCGGTGTTAGGTCAGCATCTGAAAATCCCAAGCCATTATCAGCCATCAAGCTAGCCACGCAATTCTCAAATTGGTCTGTTGTGGTCTTATGGGGGACATGAGCCTTTTTCAAGAATTTGATTAATGTCCGAGCATGGGCATCAGAACATAGTAGCAACGACAACATAGAAATCTTAGGAGGGGTTTGCCCCAACTGTTCCACAATCTTGAAGTTTCTACTTTTTATTATCTTCAAGATCTCACCCATCTCACGAGCGGAGGTTCTCCATCAGCAATATCCTTTACGGGTATTTCTATCACGACTGGCTCAACAACCTTCTCCTTCCCTCTTGTATTAGTACTTGGCTTAGCAGCAGTAATGCGGATGGGCGCCTTTGTAACAACTGGTGGTGAGATATTGGGTGAAAAGATTCTCCCAGTTCGAGTTACTTTACTTGAGCCAGTTATGTTACCTACATCATCAGCTTTGTCTTCTTGGATCCAAGCGTCTTGTTTAATCCCATGGTAAAACACCTCAGCACCATAGTTCCATGGTACTGCCTTGTTTGAAGAGTAGGGAATTTGTCCAGGATTGGTAATTATTAAGGGAGCAACAATTAGGTCGTTTGAAATCCTGATAGGAACTTTGGAGGAGATCCTAAGAGGCTTGTTTGAGATGGTGATAATGGAGAGATCTTCACATTTGTTAGTCAAACTTTTGGCAAGTGGGGTCTTCTCAAATAGAATTGTGTGGCTATCCATCAGGCGTTGAATGCATTTCTTCAGCCCTTCGCATCATCCAGTTGTTTGGAATAGAAAACACAGTCTTTTACACAGCCAGGGAAGATCCCAGCTTTCAACAAATTATTTTTAATGATATTCAGCAGAGTAGTCAATTCTTTGACAGAAGCAACAAAAATAATATCTTCAACAGCATTAATACCCTTGTCATGCTTCGGCGTGGGCGCGGTGATTACATTCGGAGTTGGAGGAGGATCAAACTCAATAGTCTTATTATCGATCAAATCCTGGATTTCATTCTTCAAGGCCCAACATTGGTCAGTCTCATGCCCGAGGCTACTTGAGTGGCAAGTATGTTTAGCGTTCGGATTATACTTTGGTGAAGAGGTATCAGGGTTGGCAGGAGGATCATTCAATGTCACCAAATTAGCCTTGAGCAAGTGTTGTAAGTCTTGAGATAATGACATGCCTAACCTCGTAAATTGTCTTCTTGGATTTTCAAAATGTTGATGATTAGCAGATGGTCTTGGAACATGAGTTGGATTGGAGATTCAGACAGCATTAGTAGACGGATGATCATTTTTCTTGGTACGGGCTCTTGCCCCATACACAGCATTGATTTCCTTCTTTTCAGCAAAAGGTTTCTTTATAGGAATTGAAGTGGAGGCAGATGCCATAGGAATCTTTCCACTTTTGATGTCGCTTTCAACTATATCATCGGTCAAGATTAGCTCGATGAAACCAGAAGAAGAGCAGCCAACCAATAGATTAAAGAATGGACCAGATAAAGTGCCCATAAACATGTCAATGTGCTCCCTATCAGTCAAAGGTGGTTGAACCCTACTAGCCAGGTCTCTCCACTTTTGTGAATATTCTTTAAACCCTTCATTTTTTCCCATGGTCATATCTTGCAACTGGACTCTTGTTGGCGCCAAGTTGGTGTTATACTGGTACTGATGGTAGAAGGCGGTAGCTAATACTTCCCAGGTATTGATGCGGGAACCATCCAACTGGTAAAACCATTCTAACTGCGTCCCGGCTAAGCTTTCTTGGAAAAAGTGAACCCAGAGTTTCTTATCAGTAGTGTGCAGCTGTATCTTACGCACATAAGATTTCAGGTGAAGTTTTAGACAAGAAACTCCATCGTACTTTGCAAAGACTGGTATTTTGAATTTGTGGGGAATAACCACCCCAGAGATCAAAACTAAATCATCAAAATCTAAACTGGGGACGGCTTGGATCTCGACGGCCTTCAATTTTTCTTCTAACTGCTTATATTTGACATCGGCGGGTGGGTACTGCTCGTTAGAATAATCATCATCAGACACTTGATCATTAACACAGTCATCCTGGGTACTCTTAACCTCACCAATCTGATTCTTGTCTTCTTCAGATGAGTCTTCTACTACCGGGATCTGATGAACCGACTCTTTGAACCTTCTGCCCGTGTTGACCAGGGCTCTCTTCATGGGCTTCTTCTTAACTTCTAGCAATTCCATCATATCGTGTTTCCCCTTGGCTAGGGCCAGTAGAGTTTCTTTGAATTGAGATTTTTGTGCCTGAAGGTCCTTCACAATTTTCTCTAGATCCATCTTGCTGAAATAAACAGCAGAAAGATAAGGAAACATGTTGTGTGAAAACATGTCATGTTATGGTGCATAGAAGATGTATATGCAAATGATTTCAAGGATTTATTGAAATTTAAATTTGTATAGACAAAAGAGTGAACAAACGTTAATTTTCATTAATTAGTTTGATAAAATTACAACATGCCTCTTGGGCTTACAAAATAACTATCTAAGATAAAAAGACTGAACGGATCCTCTTTGGCGCGAGATAGGAGTTCACACTTTGCTCTTCTTGTAGATGCTTTGTAAGCTCCAAGACTCTCTTCTCACTAGCGCGGAATTTAGCTTTGAAGGTATCTCATTCCTCCTTTAGCTGAATCTAACCTTTTTGCAAGTCTTCGGGAGAAGTAGGCATGTCGGGATGGAGGATGGTGTACGGGACATCTCCTTTAACCATAGGTTCCCTGATAACTGGTAAGATGGAGGGATAAGGCATCACAAGTTTCTAAGCATGAGCTCGTACCCACCTAAGGTAAGGCTCAAGGGGAATGGAATTCTTGTGTCCTAGCGTCTTACTATCCACTTTGCTTACCATCCTCCAAGCTCGGATAAACCTCTGACAGTAGCTTTGATCGTCGCTCTCGTAGTCGAATACCACTCCTTGGATAAGCATCTCATGTGGACCATCCCTTCGGGCATAACCAAACTGTCGTAAAGTTAAGCAAGGGTTGTAAGTGATACCTCCTCTAATGCCAAGCAATGGGACATTAGGGAATTCTCCATAACGGTCGACTATAGTAACATTCTCCAAGGATCGAGAACACCAATGAACATCTGAATGTCTGAGTGTCATTAACCTATGGGACCACCTCAAACCTTGCTCATTCTTCAACACAGATCGAGGGAGATACAAAATAAACCATCTTTCCAAGAGAGGAGTGCAACACATGAGGATACCTATCTTCCTCATAGTGAGAGAGTGAAAATAATGTAGGATATCCCCCAACAAAGTAGGCACTGGATTGCGAGACATAAAGATTTTGACAGCGTTTACATCTATGAGTTGGTCAGGGTTTGGAAACAAAACCATCCCGTAGATGAAAAGGGCCACAATTTATTCAAAAGCTTGTAAGTCCAAGGAGTTCCAACAATCTTGAGCTTTCTCAAATAAGAACTTGGCTAAGAAACCTCTGACACCACTCCTTGTTTCCTAAATAGTTGTGATATCAGATTATTGTAAGTGTAGTGCTTGGGCAATCTCCTCGGGTTTTGGATCTCTTTCCGTACCGTTGAAGGGTAGTTGATTGAGAATGGGAATCCTCAAGAGTTGTGAGAATTCTTCAAGAGTAGGCACAAGTTGATAATTAGGAAAAGTGAAGCAATGGTGTAGGGGATCAAAGAATTGGAAAAGCACCTTCATCATATCTTCATCAGTGTTGGAGGTAACCAAGTTTAAGAGGCGACCATGTCTTTAGATAAATGAAGAATTCTCAGGGACCCTCGATGCTAACTCTTTGAGTTGAGGAGGAATCCTTACGATATTGACTTGAATAGTATTTCTGCGGATAGAAGCCATGTCCTACAAAACAGAACAAAGATAAATTCCAATAATCCTTGAAATGGTTAGTGAGAATGAGTATGATGTTATGATGTTTATGATGTCATGTACAAGTAAATATATACAAACAAGGCAAACAAGTCCTTAGGTTTAGGCTTGCATGGAGTCTCATAGGTAAGTACCCTCTTGAAGTTTAGTTGGCTAAAACCTGTCCTAGAAATAGCAATCGGGTTCTAAGGGATCTCAATATCACTGGTCTGTCTTCTCGGGCATTGTTTCAGCGCAAGCCTCTTTCACGGCGACCGAAATATCCCGAAAAGCCAAACCTCAATGAGTGTAGTATTAAGTATCAACCAACTTCATACTGCACCAAAGTCGGTTATCTCACTACGTCCTAATGGCCAAGTTGGTCAAGTAAAGTTTCTAAAAGTCAGTTAGTTCTTCATGACATCACACAGCGGCCCCGTATTCTCCTTGACTACTCAAGGGATACCGGTACCAAAAATATGCCATACTAACGTAGCTATTGCTTAGACCATGTCGGTATAACCTGCACAGTTTCCACAATATATTGCTACTTACTTATAAGGTATCCCAAGTTCAGGTAGAGGATTTAAACAAGCCCAAACAAGGGACCAAATTATAAAGCAAGCAAGTCAAACAATGAAAGCAAATAAATGTGATCTAGCCCTAAGGTAACCCAACTTTTAAGTAATTTCCCCAGCACAGTCTCCAGTTCTGTGATACGGTGGGAGAACTGACTTGGTTATTTTGCGTTTTGTCACAAATGTTGCGGTTTGCAAGAGTCGCCATCGACTTTTCTTTTATCCAAAAGGAAATACTGAAAAGAACAGGAAAGACCTTTGAGATTATTTCTTGAGTTCGGGGGGTAGATTATGAAAAGGGGAGGTGTTAACACCCTTTTCATCCATAGTTATCTATGGGCTCTTAGTTTCTTGCTAGATCACTTGCTTTTCTTTGAAAATGTGCTTTGTGTTGTTTTTGAAAGTATTTTAAAAAAGCGTCATCGTTTAGGCAAACTTTGTAATAGTTCTCGTTCGTAAGAACGTATACAAAGTGTTGAGCTTTTGAATATATTTCATGTTTGGAAAATGTTTGGAAAATGTTTTGAAAGTGTTTTTGAAAGTGTTGGTGTTTGTTTTGAAAATAAGCAAGGATGTTTGATTTGAAAATGAGCAAGCAACTAGGAACAATCTACCTACTCAAAAGTCTTAGTTCATTTCTTCCTTTTCTTTGATATTGCTATCTTACCATTGATTTGGTAAGAAGCCTTATCTTAGGATGTAAAGGGACGGGCGTGGGTCATCGTATAGCCATGATAGCAATGTTGTAGGATGTCTTAGCATTTCTCTTTGAGGGACTAAGATCATTTTGAAAGGCAACTTTTGATAGCATCATCGAGGGACTATGATCTTGTATTTTTATTTCTTTTTGCTAAGATACCCCACATGCATAACATGGCCATTTTTGTAAGGCGGCAAAGTGGAATTACCCTAAGGGTGCAAGTGTGCAAGTGTGTTTGATTTACATGCATTTGTTTATCTTTCCATACAAACCCTAATTACTAGCATTTATATAAAGCGATAAATTGCGAAAAGTAAAATTACTAAGCTATTACATCATTAGGGGAGGGGGTATACAAATTTACAAATGGGGATTTTGCAAGAAAATTAAACCTAATTATCTATTACAACCATATTGAATATTGTACAAGAATTGAAAATATAATGCAAGAATATAAATGTAAATGGAAATGATTTTTGTTTTGTTTTGAATGAAAGGTTTGATTTTTGGCCTAATTAAAGAAAATGATTAGTTAAAATTAATCAAAATTAAACTTAAACTAATTAAGAAAGAAATTAAATTAAAAAAAGAATCTTTAGGTTTTTTTTTTATGAAAAAGGTTTTAATTTAAGGAGAATAATATGGAAATTAATTAATTGATAGAAACCTAAGTTCTAAATTAATTTTAAATGGAAAAAGAAAAATAATAATTAAACCTAAATCTAAATATTTATTTATTAAAAGGGAAATTAAATTGTTAAGAAAATATTTTTGTTCTTTTTTTTATAAAGAAAATAAAATATATAAGTGTAAATAATAAATAAAAATATTTTGGATTTTTTTATTAATAAAAATAACAACAATAATAATAATAATAAAAATAATATAAAAAAATATGAAATGAAAATAAAATAAAGAGAAAGAAAAATGAAATAATAAAGAAAATAAAGGGTCAGGGGTGCAAAAGTAAACAGGGGTTAGAGGTCAGCAAAAAAACAAAAGGCCCAAAGGGGGGAAGCCCGTGCGCCTGCTGAAATAAAAAAACTGAAAGAAAAATGTGAAAAAGAGCAAAAGGGTACCACTGGGGCTCGAATCCAGGTCTCAAAGGTTAACAGGTGCGCGCTTTACCACTGGGATGGCTATACATCCGTTCATTAATACAAAACCATAAATATATATATATTTGAAAACAAGTCAGGAGGCCAACTTCATCTTCTTCCTCGCACCAACAAATTGAACATGACTTTTAAAACCTGTAACTTCTTCATCTCTCAACCAAAATGGAAAATGTAAACATGAAAGTTGTTCTATTTTTTCTCACGAATCCATCCATATAAATAACTAAAGCTATAAATCAAAGATGAATGGGAATTTTTGAAAGTACCAAATTTTGACCTAAATATTTCAGAAAGTTCAAACTCAAAATTCTCACTACTCAAGCAATATAAATGAAATCTATGCACATGTATAGTTTCAGGGCAATGATGTCTACATTTTATTTTCACAAATGCAAGCCTAACAATGCCTAAATAATGAGATGAAAAGTCAGAAAATGTACCACAAAAATGGAAATCGTGAAATGAGTTTGAGCTTGATTCAAGATGCTGCAATGATCAGGTTAGCTTCCTTGAGTCTCTAGGAAGCTAATGCAATGCTTAGCTTGAGTTGGGAGTGGTTGAAATGGCCTGGAGAAGTCAAGTTGCAGACCCCTGTTTTTGAGCTTGGACAATGGTGAAAATGGTGTTACAGTTCAGAAACAGGGATTGGGATGAGTTGTATTTGAAGTAAGGAAGCTTTTGAGATGATTTGGAGAGAAAACGCACGAGTGGTTTGAGAGATGGGAGTTTTTGGTCAGGTCCTGCACAACAATAGAGGTTTTGTGCAATCTGAGTTTTTAGGGAGTTTGAGTGAGTTTGAGGGTGTTAATGCACGTGTGTTAGGTTGCATAATAGTGTCTCAATGTATAGGAAAAGGTTTTTAGAGCTTTTGCTGATCAGAAGTACAAGTTCACATGTTGTGGTTTTTTGGCTTGTTTTTGAAGCAAGCTTGACAAGAATTGTTCCAAGGCAAGGTACAAGGCTATATAAAGTGGTTAGGCACTTTAAACATGATTATCTAATTTTGTAGAGGATTCCTGTGTAGAAATAACAAATGCAAAGCTCAAGACAAGTTGACTTTGTGATTAAAGCCTCTTTACTAGAATGGTAATGTTACTTTGTGTCATTAATGGAAATGCAACTTGGATAATGGCTCAAATGTTTGGAAAATGACCCTATCAGTTGTGAAAAACGTTAATTATGGAGTGATAAACAAGTTTGAGGCCTGAAAAGCAAAGATTATGCAGCCTAGCATGGATTTGGTTCATGTGTTCTTCACAAAATGGCTTGTAATTCAAGTTTGAAAACCCTAATTTCTTGCATTCGATTATCCTTGCTCAAGTATGATCTCAATGAGTTCTTTGACATTTTGGAAAGCTTGTAACATCCTCTAAAACCTCTATGTTGGACATGTTTGAAGATTCATCTTGGAGCTATGTGAAAAGTTGCCATGAAGTTAGGTCAAAATCCTGCCTAAACTAGGGCAAATTTTCACTAAGTTTCCAAGTTTCATGAACATGTCTTCCTAAAATCATAACTTGAAATCCATTCATTTATAGAAGAAGTTATGTTCTAAAATACTTTAGATATCATTGATATCTACAACTTTCATGTTGGAGGTTTCCTTTGAATCATCTTGCATCATGGTTAAAGTTTGGCTCAAAGTTGTGAAAAAATATGAATTTTCCAACACTTAGAAAAATTTCTAAGTTTAGAAATTTTGACTTTTCAAAATGAATTCTTGACTTTTTGATTTCTTGATGAATAAGTTTCATATTTTGATATGTTTTGATGAATTGTGATCTTTCATACTTGATTTTGACCAAAAAAGTTAAAGTTTGACTTTTCAGTGTACAATTGACTTTTCATTAGTTAACTGAAATTCAACTGTCAATCAATTGAACTTGAGATGTGTTTTGAGCCATGCCATTAGGTAAAAATAATAATTTGAATCCTTTAGATCATACCTCAAACCAACAAGTCATTTGCTAGGTCAAAAATCAGAAATTGCACCTTCTCAGTCAAAATCCTAATTTTGACTATTTTGCCCTTTTGATGATCTGGTCAAATTTCTTGAGGAATTGTGGTCCAAACTTTATCAAATGACATATATGAGTTCATGATGTTGATATGGATCAAAAATTATGAATTTTGACTGTAAATTGACCATAATTGACTTTTTCCCAAATACAATTGATTTTTAGGTCAACTGATCAATTGACTGAGCAAAAATGTGATTCAAAACTTGAAACTTGACATGAGAAACCTTGAGAGTCCAAAATGATCCATGAAAGTCATATGGGGCATTAAAAATCCATTTGTCCTTGTGCAATCTCAAACCCTAATTTTCAGTCATCGGTGCTTGAGGAGGTGTCTTGAGCTGACCAACCCTTGTGCAATCTTGAATCAAGGGAGATCTTGTGAGAGATTACTTAATAAATGAGAGGGGAAATTTTGGGGTAAAATAGCACCAAAAACTATTTTTATCACAAAAAAAATTGGAGATACATCTCCGAGGTCTTAAAAGGGTGTTGTACTACCCTGATTTTTTCCCCTTAAGATCTCTCATTATCTCATGTTATCAATGCATCAAGATCACACATTAGGATTGGTCCTCTCTTTCTACTTCATCCTATATTTAAGTTTGCTCTTGATGGATCACCAAACACCTTGAATTGTGTATCTTGTACATGTGTTCTTTTAAATAATATTAAAATATGTATATATGTCTCTTTGAATGTTCATATTGTAGGTGATGACACAATTTCATTCATCTCACCATCATCTCCTAGCATAGAGGGCCAAAATTAGGGTTTTGATTTCAATTAGGAAATCTGTGACTTTTTGCTCAAGATTTGATTACATGCTTCTCTACATGTCAATGATAACCTATGAATGAGATATTGATCATCAATTTTTATTGGAAGAAGTTCAATTGATCAAAAGGGGTAAAACAGTCATTTTTTTACTAAAGTCAACCAAATTCAAAGTTAACCAAGTGACCTTTTGGTCAAACATCAATTCAAGTATCCTATTTTCACATAGAATGATCAAAATAGGCATAAAATTAAGAAGAAATGTTGATTTGAAGATAACTTGTTGAAGAAGTTACTTCTCATAGCTTGCTCTTTTTTTTTAAAATGGAGAAAATGATACATATTCAGAAAGCTTGATAAAAATCCAACAAGATTGTCTTTGTGTGTCCAAGTCCCAAAAGTGAATATATTTTGAGTTATTAAGCTTAGAAGTTTCTGAACACTTAGAAAATTTGAGGTTTCAACTTAGAAGTCCATCATCTTCATGGTAGTTTTTGAGGGTCAAATTGGCTTCAAATTAAAAAGTTCCAAACATGAAAATTGGATTTTACATCCTCCTCTTCACTTTTGATTCAATAATCATCTTAATGTATTAAGTATGGAAGGAGATATAAGGTTTAGGATTCAGGCCTGCAGATGGCAAGTTTTCCCAGCAAAACGAGGCCTCGCGTGCGAATTTCCATCAAGCACTTGGTGGGCACACATTCACCACCATTTTTCTTGTTGAATTAATCACAGTTTCAAAAAGTGTTAAACACCAAAGTTTGAGATTATTGTGTCCCCTTCAATTTTGGTTCAAGGCTCGCTTCAGTTTGAGCCTTGTGGAGAAAGTTGTAGGGAGGTGAACTTAAGGGCATCATGTGTTATTTTTTCTGGCCAAAAGGCATGCTCGTGCGCGTATCAGGCCAGACATTACATCAAACATTTGGTGCGCCCATGTTCATGATGCTTTTCCTCTTGATTCAAGCTTCAATTGAAAAAGTGATTCAAAAAGAAGTTGTAATTGGATGTATAAGCTACAATTTTCTCTTTGGTTCACCTCATTTGGATTATTATAGAGAAAGATATGATCCTTTAAAGTCAATATCTCAAAATTGCCTTGTCATGCAATGTCTACCTGCAGCACGCGCGTGCCAGGTCTGCCAGATTCAAGTTTTCACTAACTACATGTCAACTTTTCACCCAATTGCAAGCCTCATTTCTCATTTCCATCAACTACAATGTTGTTGCTCATCATGAGAGCTTTCCAAAGGCTCCATTTTCACAAGAAACGCACGATGGAAAGTTGAGATACAATGAATTTGTCATGGCTGGTCCAAAAGATGCATAGCACGACAGACATGAATTATTATGCATGAGAAAATTTATGTTGCATAATGTTTATCATATACCTCATGCACATTACACACATTATTGTCTCATCATTCTTATTTCTAAATCAAGAAATGCACATAAAGCATGTTCACGAATTTCCCAAATCCTTGCCAAAACAAGAAACTTTTCTCCCCTCCCATGTGCAGCACGCCAGCTCACCATTCTCACACTCATTTCACTTGTTTCCTCTCTCTTTTCACTCATCAAAACACAGCATACCTCATACTTATCTCACATGCTATTTTTTCCAACTTTCCCTTTCTAACCTCAAGCAAAACTTCCTCAATACTCTTTCTCACTCTATATAAACTCTTCTTCACTCTCATTACAGAGGGGACTCTTCATACACACTCCCTTATTCACTCATAACAAACTTCAAATTATCTCTTCAATTCTAAAAGTTTTTTCTCGAACCTCTTCATTCCTATACTCTAGTTCATAATTTCTCCTCATTTCATCACCATTGAAGCTTGAAGATTAAGTTCATCGGGTTTCTAAGGTCCTATTTAGAGGCAATAGTGAATTTATTTTTCACTCCTTGAGGTGAGTTTTCATGAACTTTGCATAATCATTTCATCATGAATTTGCAACGTAGATATTGTTCTTATCATGCTAGTTGGCCGAATCTTAGATCTGAAGTATGTACATGAGTGAATTAATGTTGAATTCGTGCTCTGCAAGTTACTAGAGGTTTTGCTTGAATCAGTGATTTAGTGCTCAAATTTCTACTTGATCTTGCATCATTTGAAAAAATCATAAGCATCATCGTGTTCCTTGTAATTTTGTGAGTAATTTTGTGAGTAATGTTGGTGTTTGGATCAAGATATTTGGTTGAGAGTCGAGTAAGATATGTGGATCTGAAAACTGTTTGATAGAATGCTTAACTTGAAATCGTGTTCATGCAGTAACTTTCGCGCCCTAGTTTCTCTATGATTCATGCATCATTTCATGAAATTCTTGATCCTATTGTGTTCTACGCATTTTAATCTTGAACTTTGATGTTTACATTTTGAATTTTCATGGAGAAATGAGTGAGATACGAGTTGGAGAACATTGCATGTTGAACTGTTTTTTCAAACGAGTTAGGATTATCATTTGGTAGGGACGATTATGTGGCTTGTTTTGATTGAGCATGGATGATTTCCTTTTACAGCGCTTGTAGCTAAAAATAGATGTAGTAGATCTGAACATTATTTGAATATCTTTCATTTTAATTGTTTTCTACAAATTACTTTAAATAGTTTCCACTATTCAAAAATTATCACAAAAATATTTTAGACTATATTTTCAGTATATTTTTATATTCTGAATTTTATTTTATATTTTCATTATTTTTGCATGATAAAATAATTTAATTAGTTTATTTAGGATTTTAATCATCTTTTAAGTTTTAGAATTTTATTTTCTAATTTTCATTAATCTAAAAAATATTAAAAAAAATATTTGGAGCTTCCTTTTGAGTCTACTTCATGAAAATAATGTTCGTCCTATTTTACAAAACTTGTGTCACTCTAGTTAAATCAATTGTTTAGTTGTGTCTTTCTTTTTGATAAATTTTGTTACGTTGTGCAAATATTTTCTGTTTTAATTTTTTCCCTCAAGATAAAATTCTAGAAAAACATGTTTAGTATTCTTTAGATATTTATCTAATTGTTCATGATTTTTAATTGAATTTACAGTTCAGTTTGTTTAATTTTCAAAACTGTGCAAGTTAATTGTTGTTTTTTTTTTAGATTTTATCTTGCTTAAGCCTAAAGAAACCCCTAAACCTCTAACTTCCTTCACTTCTAAAAATAAATAAAAAAGTGTTTTATTTCTTTGGATGATTCAAGGTTACAAAAATGATTTTGTTGGATTTTTATCTCTGACATTACATTTTCGTTGAAATAATTTTGTCAAACTTCTCTAGTTTAGGCATTTTGCTAGCTAGTCTTGATGATTTCAATTCTTTTTCAATCTTTCAAGTAAATACAAGAACTTAAAGTGATGTTTATTACTTTTATAAGTCTTTATGGAGTTATTATTTAATTATCATGATTCCACAAGTCCTTTTTCTATTTTTAACCTAATTTTGACTTAGGAGTATGCTTAGGGTTTTGCCTTGATCAAAAAGTTTGTATTTGAGAACTTGTGTGCATATTTTTAGGCTAAATTTTGGCATGGCATATGATACTAACTTGTATGCTTTAGACCCTCTCTAAACATGCCCCCTCTTCATCTTATTCATTTCTTGTTTTTACTTGTGCTACATGTTTTTGGAGAATGGTCTACATATCATTTCTCTAACATGTTGGTACATAGATTGCTATTGACCGGCTCAAAATAGGTGTGATTTCTATATAAGTTCACTTATGATTGCTTAACATAGTGCTAAATTTGTCCTGATTTGAAAAATGATCATTCGTGGCCCAAACCTATGTTTGCAAGCCTAAGTATGTTTAATTTAAAATCTTTGATCCAATAACTTTGAAGTTCATTGTTAGGAGGCTTTGGTTCTATCAATCCTCTAATGAACCTCATAAAATTTGGTCTAAGTGAATCATTTGAACATCGTTGATCATACGTGGTTGCTTTGAGCACTTGAAATGAATGATATACTTGACAAAAAGCAAATGAAACTTGTTATTGAGAAGCTTTGATTTTATCAATCTTCTATTGAGTTTTCAAATGCAAGATTCAATATGGTCACTCAACTAATCTCTAACTTCTAATTTACTAACAAATTACTTTACTTTTTGCTTTCATTTTATGTCTTTTATTTCATGTCTTTACTTTTATGTACCATTTACTTTAGCATTTACATTCTATGACATTTTATCTTTGCTCACTTGAGCATTTATCTTTATGTCATTTTATTTTTTGCTCACTTGAGCTTTCTTTTTTTTTTTAAAACACTTAATAATCAACTTGAACATTAAAAACTTTAAGGTTACTTGGACTACTTAGTTACTATCCTTGGCATTATGGAGTTATGGATCTCTCGGACTTAGGATTAAAAGCTTTGATATTTGGGGACCTTGTGGCTCTGTTTTTTATTTTGTCTTAAGTTGTTGGGGTTTATCCCAAGGCATTGGGTTGATTTTCTTTGTGTGCAGGTTATTTTGATTATATATTTTGTTTGTGATTGAGAATTCCTTTGTATACAGTCGTTACTCTGCCTAATTTTTGTGAAGACTTAATTCATCTGAAGCTTGATATTTCTTAGGGGTTTAGTATTTTTGCTTGCTTGGTTTCAATTCAAAGGATGTGAATTCTACATTGAGTTTATATGTCAAGTGTTGGCTTCTTGTTGGTTATATCGTTATTTCCCTTAGCATTTACCTTAAGCTTTAGGATAGTCCCTTCATCTCCTCTCATCTTCTTTAATTTCAAAAATCTTCTCCCTCCTTTCCAAAACACTTCTTATTTTCTAACTTGAACCGCTTTCATAATAAACTTGGACTTAGGTCCATGCATTTTCAAAAAAATCTTTTCTTAAATAAAACATTAATCAATTTAATCATACTTTGACATTTTTTATGAGAAGACTAAAAGTCAATTAACCTCATTCAAACCATTTTGCCACTTTAACTTTTTACTTTAAAACTTTTTCTCAAAAGATTAGACTCTTGTCGATTATGAGTGATGCGAGCTACTATACTTCTACGATGTGTAATAAAGTGAGATATTTTCCACTTGGGTGTTGAGTGAGGCTTTGTTGATTTTAAAATCCAAGTTATATCTTCCACTTTGAGATGATACAAATTCTCATTTCTCATAATCGTGGGTAGTAAGTATGTTTTCCACTCGGATATGACGATGATGTCTTTTTTCTTAAAATTAATCAACACACATGTATTTTAAATTTTTTAAGGTGAACTACGAGTACCCTGATCCCCTATTGCACAGAAGGTGGTACGTAGACCTTAAAGGTTCGCAACTGCGACGGGTGCAAAAATTGTAAAAAAATACTTCTTTTCTCATCTCCACCACCTATTTTTGTATACATATTTTATAGCTAAAATACAGAGATTTACAAAGATGTTCCTGCATAGTACTGTAAATGTTTAGGATGTTAATACCTTCTCTTTGCATAACCAACCCCCGTACCTAGATTCTCCCCCACTTTTTGGGTTTATCGCTCTTTTTCCATTTCCTTTGGAAACAATAAAGTGTGGCGGCTATTTTTACTTGATATGTGCGATTTAAGTCAATCAAATGTCTTAGTCTCAACATTTCTACCGTTACAGGTGTGTTCGGAGATGTGCTTCTAGATTATATCTACTTCCAGAATTCAGACTGCATGAATGGAAACATGACAGCATAATTAAAAACATATCAATATCAACATCAATATTTCATTAAATAAAATCATTCATTACATAGATAGCCACGAAAATATATCCAATATTACATAACCATTTCATCAGGATGTTACAACATGATGATTATATCCTTGATGGATTTTTGAATCTTCGCATCCACTTCAATCGAATCCTTTGATTCACATTGGAGAAAAATACTCGACATAACCTTTAGATCTCCATCCGTCTTTAGTTCAAGGTTGGTGAAATGGACCTTTCCTTTGATGTCAAATGAGGGAGACCGATACTCGAACTTGACAACTCTGTGATTTTATGAAAAGCGTAGAAGAGTATGCGGTTTGGATATCAGATCTGAGAGGGATGTTTCCTTAGTGACCCTATACGGAGGTAGTGATTTCTCGCCATTGAAATACACAAATGCAAGGTAGGGATGTGAACTCATTCTCTCTGATTTTAGTGTGTTGGTGCATTAAAAAGGAGTGGAGACACACTCTATTTATACAAGTATTGGGTCACTTTGGACCTCAAAATTCTTATCTTGTATCATGTAAAGTTTCGGAATAGCATATTCGAATAAACCAAACGTCTAATTACAAAAAGAGTGACTTCGGAATCACATATCTGAATAAACCACGTCTTTTATTACAAAAAATGTGACTTCAAAGTCACATTTCCGAACCTAAACTAGGAAAAAACCATAAACTTTGTAAACAAGCAAATGCATTGTAAACCAAAAGTTAACCGTAAAATTAATATGTAAAAAATTGTATTAAAATTAATACATACAAAAAAGTGTATCGATTACAATTTAAAATGCATCAAAAGATCAGATACCACATAAATCTACAGTTGGTTCCACCTTCGATGCTTCCTTGTTTGATTGTCTTTCAAGCTCCATCAATTTGGTAAACTTTATCATCCTCTCCATAAATTGATCCAGCCAAGTTTCTGCCTCAATTGTTGAATGTGTCGTTCACTCCATCGATGTAGCTGAAATTGGACACTCAGGTTTCAAATAAAACTGAACAAAATTTAGGCCCTTTGAAAAAAAACTCAATGCACATGATGTGTCTGAATGGGTTTTTAGGTGATACGTAATAGAAAAATGTCTCGGAGAACCTATATATTGCCAGATCAATACACTATGTCATATACACATGCTATAAGGTGGCCTATTTCAGGGAAGCGCGCCCCTTTTGAAAATGGTGTTTTACCGCTACGGCAAGGAGCAAGTGCATTTTGAATTGAATCAAAAAAAATTAAACCCGTATAATTTTGTGTAGAATTTCCTATGCATCCTCAACTCTTTCAAAAGTGTGATGCGGACAAGTGGGTGATCCTCTTTTGATTTACTAAGCAATTCAAATACAGCCCGATAAATGTAATTACCATCATCCCTAACATTCACAATCTCCCAGTGTATTTGTGCATAAAAAGTGGCATTTCATCAATGAATTCAATCTCGGAAATCGGTGGTGGAGGTGGTTTGCTAATGGGAGAACTCTTTTGAACACTTTTTTGAAATTTTGGAACTGGAGAATCTATAAAATATGAATCAACATGTTTGAAGTACGACGGGAGACCGCTTTGTTGAATTGTCATCTGGAGTCGATTTTACCTTTTTATGGACACCTTTGATTTTAATGGTTGTGAATGAGGTTTCAAATTTGTGGTTTTCGAACAAAGCAAATGTTTTTTCAGCTCAAACTAAAGATTAATGCAAGCGATATAAAATGAGGAATGTTTATCTTAAATTACAAAGATTTTTTGGTTATATAGGAGTTGGAAAAGTTTAAAAGAGTGAAAAAGATGATCTATAAAGTGGTCATATACTCAAATTCTCGCTGAACACTTTTAGAAATACATATTTGAAAATATCACTGTGAGGTAAAAAAAGATGAATTCAGAGATGCAACTCTAAAAATGTCTTTGAGTGTATTCAAAGATGTATCTCTGAACTAAAAAAAATTAAAATGATATTTAATGCGTTTGGAAATACATTTTCAAATTCATCCAGAAACATTTCCAATTTTTAAAGATACGCCACATACATATAATAAGAGTGAGATAAGAAATTGTTAAAATTTAGTTAGAAAGTGGAAGAGTGTGAAACCAAAAGCTTTGATACCATATTAAAAATAAATCTTCGATTTTATTATTTTCAAAGTTAAATTAAAAATTGACTGCATCTTCCCTTTTATTTTAGAAAAGTGTAAGCTTAGTGTAACTAATTCAAACAACAAACTAAACAGAAATAGTTACTATTAATTACTAGTTCAAAACTGAAATTACGAATTTACTCCTCCATTAACCATATGTACAAAAAAAAAATTAACCTGTGAACGAAAGAAAGCTAGATGGTAACTATGAGATAGTTTTCAGGATTTATTATTAATATTCAAATCTTTAGATTGATAAAGATGAAGAATCCTAACAGTTAAACTGAATTAAAAAATCTCGGTGACTTTAAGGGTTAGTTCAACACACTAGGATACCTTTACCAAAATATTTAAAGGATGACAGAATTGTCACCTTATAATAACACTATTATTCACCAATGTTTCTGTATTTGATAATGATAAATCCTCTCGAACGCATAATAAATCCTCTCAAATGCATAATGATTAACTTTTTTGTTCTTAAATTACCGCTGATTATTATACAGCACTTGAATACACTGGTAGATAGCAAGCTGCGTGGATACCATAATTTATCCATAGAAACCAGCGTAGATATCCATAGAAACCAGCGTAGATAGCAAGCTGCGTGGATACCATAATTCGATCCGCAGGCATTATTATCTATCACACAATCAAAAGACACTTTTCTATACTCAGTTGGATACACAATTACGGGGAGGAATGGGTCTATTGATATCAACGTTGCATCACAAACAAACACTACCCTGAAACTTAAACCAGGATCTCCACGTATCCATGTAAAATAACTTGTCAAAACGTCATAGATATGCTGTAATCCAAGCACACATTCAGGAGACCAACGCAAAGCTATAAAGATCCTTCAACTTTGGGAGATTCAAATCAGTAAACCAGCTTCCTTTAGAGCAGCTTTATAATCTTCCACACTTCTTTCTCGCACCTACATTCACAGTTACATAAACAAAATGATTTATGTAAGTTAGGTATCTTTATAATCCTATGCACATGAATACATAGTCTTTCATAATTCAAGCACATTATCAACTAATATATACCTCTGTTACATGGGTTCCAAAATGGTTTTCAATCTTCGACATCAGTCTCTCATCCCTTTCGTCACATATCAAGTTAAATACAGCACCTATTCAATCAAATGAAACAAATTTAAAACAAAAACTTTTGCACCACCACTGAAAAATCATGCATAATTTACTCCGGAATGAAATTATATATTGACTTCCTTTAGAAAATGTTAAAATATATGTCAAACAATACCAAGTGCTAGCCTGGATGAAGGGGAGGATTGCCCAAACCTTAAAAAGAAATACTCAAGGCCCGTGGATACTATCCTCTAGCCATATATCTAGTTGATACGGGATCTTAGAATGGCAGTCGAATACCTAGGATTGGACATATGGAGAAGGAAATTTAGACATCAATGGGCGACTTTATCAGGTTTCGGATAAGCCGTAATAGCATGTCAGAATCTATACCTAATTCAACCCTAAAAACTAGCTCAAGGGGAAAAATTGGCCAAGTCTTGTAACATCGGAGTACTCTGGTCATATCTCTTACCAATGTGGAATCTTTAAATATTGATGGAGACCTACAAACAGAATAGTGAAAATTGAGTGTGTTATTTCTTAAATGAGAATGATTACCAGAGTTTCCTCCTATAATCCCCGAAGCAAAGCTCCTAGGAGATGAGATGATTCTCACTTCCTAACAGAAAAAGATGTTGGGCGTATCACCTCTTGCTATCCCTATTATTAATATAATTGCCCTTTCACTCCGACAGATTGGCCACATTAGCAATTTGAACCAATTCTGTATTCGGCACATTTGTTGGGCTAAGGCGCAAACCCCCAATACCTAACAAACATATAATAAGGACAAAGTGGAAATTTTTGAAATGGAATTTTAAGTGATTGTGTGGCCAAACAAGCAGCTATTACAACATACCCCACCAAAGTAGGGTCAATCAATTAAACTACGGATCTGCAAGATCAGATTGGTGGTACATGAAAATGCAGCTTACTACACAAAATTAAGCCGGCAGTTTTAGAAACTTACCCTTTCGCCCAAATCGCCCGGCCCTACCAACCCTGTGCAAATAGACCTCATAATCAGGCTCGAGTTCACGGCCACGGGTGTACTCAGCAGCATACTTCAACGGAAGATCATAGTTGATAACCAGATTAACCTAAACAATGCAATGGAAGGATGCATAAAAAAAGAGTCCAAGCACACATTAAGGGAAGCAGAGAGAAAGAGAGACCAAATGAGCACCTGTTGCTGATCAAAGCCACGGGCAAGAACATCAGTTGATATAAGAACCTGAGTCAAACCATCTTTAAACTCCTTGACTATCTTGTCTCTCTCATCGTGTTCAAGAGCGCCTTGTATGGAAGTAACTTCATAGCCTAAATCAACAAGGGCTTTATGCAACATTTTTGCACTATTTCTAGTGCGCACAAATATAATAGTTTGCCCCACATTCTCTCCTATTTCAAATATATAACTCTTAATCACTTCAATCTTAGCAAGTTCATCAGGAACACAAACTTTGTACTGCTTCACTGCATCTAAAGATAGTTCCTCTTTCTTCACGAAAAGCTTATTATGCTCCTTCTTCTCAACAATCCTTGTAACAAAACTCTTGACAACGTCATTAAATGTAGCAGAAAACAGAAGAACCTGCAGAAACACAAGGCAATCAAAAAAATTTTAGAGAATAAACAACACTCAAAAAGCAACTGTAACATATAAGAGCATACACAAACATTTGAAATCTTTATGTCTGATATGATTCTACTAGTTCCTATCTAGAAAAGGGAAATGTATTACTGAAAAAGAACAAGATCAATAGATAAATGAAAAAAGCAAGCTCCCAGTCAAGGATGAATCCTCTTTAGCCCCAGGCTATAAGCCGAACTAGGAAAATACAACCAGAAGATCAATTCTCTGTTACATTCGTATAGAAGAAATTTCAAGAAGCTGAAAAATATGACAGAAAATGGAGCTAGCTCCTTAAAAGATAATAATTAGGAAAGCAGGGTCGAACAAGGTAATGCTAGTAGACAGACAAAAAAGAAATTGTTCTTTAGTACAGCCTAACAAACCACCAATTGCCACCATAAAATGTATTGTACCCATCTTATGTTACACACCTCCTTGCCTGATTCTTGCTTGTATCCTCTCTCACAGTCCCTCTTTGCCATGTGTCCATTATGCTACTATTCCCTCTTCACTCTCTCCACCTACCAACACCTCTGGTGCAGCATTTTTTTCTCTCATAACACTTGCAGGTCTTTATCCTCTTGAGGCCCAGTACCCTTTTCATGTACCCTCTTGCCCTTCCTACTATAATCCTGCATAATGGGCCTATCAATATTACCCCAACCAGTTCCATCTTGTCTTAAAGGTGAAATTTGCGGATGACTCTATTAATAACATCACTGTCCTCCCATATATTCTCATGATCTGGCGGAATTGCCCATTTAATTAGAACTCATCAAGAAACTTGAGCACTATTAACACCTATAAGGGCTTGTGAAAAAAAATATAGCTCTAAGGGAACCAAAGAGAAAATTCCCACTCTTCAGTTTAAAATTGTGGAAGATCAGATGGTCCTCTTGGGCTTCAATACTTGAACGACCAGATATACCAGTTTACCATTGTGTTGGAAGGTAAATCCATCCAATTAGCTTCAGTCCCTACCTTTTTTAATGATAGAAAGGGCATTAAAACCTTGGCTCTGGTTTCTCATTGGCACCAGCGTTATCAGAATCTAATCGTTCATCAACCACATGGAGATATTGGGCCAATGAGTCACTGGTTAGACCGCACAAATGTGTTTATGTAAAATTAAATACTCCCTCAGTCCCAAATATTTGTCACATTTGACCATTTCACACAGATTAAGAAAATATGATAAAAGAAAGAAAGAGAATGATGATTTTACCAATTATCTAAACTAACTATTGGTGTATTTTTATTATCTTAAATGCAAAGTGAAGAATAATAACTTGAGAGTGATGCACCTAACACTAATTACAGGGTATACTTAAAATTAAAGCAATTAAAGTTACATTGGAAACTAAAAGTGACAATCTTTTGTGGACATTTTTTAGCAAATGATGTGACAGTTATTATGGGACAAATTGAGTATTAGATTAATAAATTTTATTAAAAATATATGCATCTATTCACAACAATGCCCACTTTAACTAGTATAAATGTTTTAAAAGGGAAGCATGTGGGTCCAAACTAAGGGAAAGACTTTTCTATCCCTTCTAGCTAACTTCTCATCGTAATTCATAAAATCATTTTCTGTTGTTCCCTTCCAAGTCTTTCTCAGTCCTAGGAGAAAAGACTTGTACTGGGTTTTGGGAGCCAGCCTTAGTGGCAGTTGGATCTGTGTGCATGCAAGGGCACAACATTATTTGGGTGAGTATAATAAACTCTAAAATATCTTACTGTTTACTCGTATAAAATAAGATTAAAAATGACACTGCGGCGTACTTTAAACTTCTTTCACAAATTGTAGGAAGTGCTTTCCCAATGGAAAGCAATCATAGTAACACATCATTTAAAAAGCGGTTGTTTGACGCATTGTTTAGGGTAAAATGATGATATAGATGTTGTCTTTATGTTGTCGATGGTGCACTAAAGTGGATAGCATAACTGTGGTAGGGCTCAATGCAAATTATTTTGGCTTGCGAGCCTCAGTCAGCATGAGCAGTTGTAGAGACCGCTAACTTCTGCGATATTGCAGCCCCAAACCGATATCACAACTTCTCGCTATTATGGTTTTGGGGGGACATTCCTCAAATCCTTTTTCAAACTGTTGTCTTTTTTTGAGGGTATAAACATCAATTTGAACCCTTTTAAGGGTAATGTTCAGTGTGTTCCTCATTACGTTATGTGCTTGGTCACGACGATCATTATGTTCTTGCTCACAAACAAGCATTTTGTTCTTCTACTTTTAGTACAATTTTGTTATGTTCTTCTCTGTTTAAGTTTTATTGCTATGCACTATAGGTTCTTTAATATTAAGTATGTTGGTCTCTATTTCGTGTATTTTTCAATTTTTTAGTATTATTATTACTTTGGTCACTGAATTTTATTCTTGGCAGTAGAAGCTATCCCACTACCCACTATAGCATTTTAGGGGTTGGTGCTACACAACACATTTTAGGGGATTAACAACTTAAACAATAAACACAGCCTGTTCATATTGAGTTTATGCAAGAATTTTTTTGTATGGAAGAATGGAAATGTCAAACATGCAAGCACACTAAAGCACGATAGAGATCAACAAACCTGACAGTTTGAATTTAACTTTTCTATTTCTTTCATTATCCTCAATGAGTCGTCTTTGAATCCATCCTGCAAAAGCACATTTTTACAGTTACTAAGTAAATTGAGGTGTGTCAGCAACCAAGCCCTGTTAAAAAATCAAAGAGGAGAAAAAAAAGTATGACAAATCAAGTAAGCCAAAACAATTCCTTGAACCTAGAACTGGGTCTTAGTATCCTACATATTTACTTGGAAGTAACTACTAGCTAGATCTAAATAAAAAGATGTGTTGTTAGATAGAAAATCTTCCCCTTAATCCATCACAAGAAGGGGAGAGTCATCTTAATATCTATAAAAAAGACTTTGGTTTGCAGGCATTATTCATGCCATTTCTGCAAAGGCCGTCCATGTCATTCTCCCAGAGGTCCACCACAACAAATAACCAATCACAGATGATTTTTAAGCTGCTTCATAAGTGGAAACTCTATTAGCAGATTAAGTGCCTCTTACCAATGCAACATCAGCTCTTAATGTCAGTACCTTTTCATAGTCCATAAGAGCTGACATAAGTAATGATGTGTAGGCGGGATGGGGTCAAGAAATCAAACATGGTCATTGCTAAGAAGATGGAAATCAGATGTAAACCAAAAACTGCAAAGGGTTGGTTCATCTCTGTTTTAGTGTATCAGCAAAAGATGGATTGTGGGAGCTATTGCTGTAGATTTATAATTAAAGTAGTTGTTGGTTCACTTTAGTTGTCTATGTTGTCTCGTTAGGGGAATTGCAGGGGTATTAGAACTTTCGTAGGTGAAATGACCCCATGTGGTTGAAGTTGTTCATTATGGGCTTGAAAAGAAGGCAAGTGATACAGAATACAGCACTTCAGTATAACATTAGTACGGTGTGCAGTGGAATTTGAAATTCTGAATTATAATACTAATAATGTTGTGTCAGGTATCTACTAATGTTTGGGCCAGGTATCTAATAGTGACATATTCTAGCATGTAAATATGTCCATAAGGTCTTGAAATGGTTTTAGTTTATGATAAATTTTATATGTATGTTTCATGTACTTTTATACAACTCTCTACACATAAAATAAGACTGTAGTCACCTTCCTTTTCTGATGTAGCTCACTACATGTGTGCCTATTTTTACTATTCCACAACAACAACCACAACCAAGCCTCATCCAATAAGTGGGGTCGGCTAGTTTACTATTTGACATCAATATTAATATATAGTACCAAACAAAATATTTGGCTATCAACATTGCACTCCCAAATCATGCTGCAGAGTGGCAATGCCAAAAGGATATAGACTACTTATTCACTATAATAAGACTGTAATTTGTAATAATAGACACGGTTCAGTTCCAAATGAAGTACAAAAACTTAACACATTCAAAAGGCGTATGAAAAGACTTCTATTGCAACTCTTTGTAAGGTTAAAAAAAACTAAATTTTTCAGTTGCAGCAAATTATAAACAAATGATAATAAGTCCATTGCTTAGTTTTTTCAATAAATAATTCATCTGGGCTACGCACAGGTCTATACGTTAGTTATCGATTCACTAATTGAATTGGGTATAACTAATTCTCCGATAATACTATGAAAGATGGTATGGTTGTACCTGTAAGCCTAGTTAAACAATATCTATTCAACATGACAAAATTTACCTCAGCAAGCATTTGATCAGCCTCATCAAAAACGAGAATCTTCAATTTTGTCACCCCAAGTTTCTTGTAAGTCATCAAATTCTTAATCGTGCCTGGAGTACCAATAACAATCTGAGCCATAATAGGCGACCTTTTGGAAATTGGAATCGAATCCCTTCTGTCCATAGGAACTGCACATTCTGAGCTAATCCCTGTGTACTTCCCCATCTTCCGGAGAACTTCAATGTTCTAAAACACAACCCAACAAATAACAAATCACACCACATTGTTCAACATAATCTATAATGAAATCAGAAACTTAAATCAAAATCAAACAAAAACAGGGGAAATAACTTATCTATTAGCATAAGCATTTGTGCAACTTTTTGAAAGAGTTTATGAAATTAGCTTATAATATATCCATGTGTAGATTTTAGCTTATTTCCAAATAAGCTCTCAAGGACAGCTTACGGAAAAGAGAAGAAAAAAAAAACTTAACAGCTTATATAAAAATGATTTGACTTTATTTAATCTAACAGAAATATAAACTTATTGCGTGTGTTTGGTTATGAGTGGTGAAAAGAATTGATTTTGAATGAATTGATTCTGTAAAATTGTTTCTAGCTAAAAGTGAGTTGAAGGTAAGGTGATTTATGTTTGGATAAATTTACGTAGAAGTAGTTGAACCCTAAATTTCAATGTAAATATCACGTTTAAATTCAAAAGTTACAAATTATAGCTTCGAGTAGTATCATTCTGGAGGCAGAATCAATTCTACTATAGAAGAATCAAATAACTAAAAATCATTCAAAAATCAATTCTACTATAGAAGAATCAAATAACTAAAAATCATTCCAAAATCAATTCTACTATAGAAGAATCAAATAACTAAAAATCATTCCAAAATCAATTCTACTATAGAAGAATCAAATAACTAAAAATCATTCCAAAATCAATTCTACACCTTTTAGTTTAGACTCTTCCAAAATCTAAACCAAATATACACCAAGAGGTTTATGCTATAAGCACAAAACTAAGTTGTTTATCGAAACTCGGCTAAAGGCAAAGCATCTAACCTGAATAGCTAACTCTCTAGTGGGACAAATGCAAAGAGCTTGAGGAGCTTGCAAAGTCGGATCAACACGACTAAGCATCCCAAGAACAAAACAAGTGGTTTTCCCTGAACCATTATGTGCTTGCGCGATCAAATCCCTATTAGGAGGATTGAGGATCATCGGCAAGCTCACTGCTTGAATTTTGCTAGGCTTTTGAAACTTCATCTCTACATATAGTCCCTTCAGAAGCTCCGCCGATAAAGACAACTCTTCGAATGTCGCCGCCGACGTGTAAGGAGTGTCGCCGGAAGTAACCTGCGTCATAACTCAAAAAGATTAAGTCATATTTTCAAGATTTGGAAGAGGAAAAATGAGAGGAACGATTGCGAACCGCTTGGATGTTGGAGTCATCGGGATCGTCTAAGAACTTAGCGGAAGACTTCTTGTCTTCGTCGATGGTTAATCCATCGACGTTGAGGGTAGGTGTTTCGGCGGTGGAGCTTGGGGATGGGATGGTTTCTTCGTCTGCTTGATCGGCCCAGCTTTTAGTCGCCGGTGGAGGAGAGGTGGTAGACGATTCTGCCATGATAGGGTTTTGAAGTTCCGGTGGATGGAATTTGAAGCGGTGAGTGATACTTCAGTTGGTAGTGTGAATACGAAAGGTTGCCGGAAAAACTGTGGCGTCGGAGGACAGACGGAGATTGAGAAGTGGTGGCCGCAGTTAGGGTTACGGCGGTTGTGTGTTACTACTTACTAGTAGTAACTCTTACTATCAAGGTTGCGTCCAGATAAAGCAGATACAAATCTTAGGCCGTGAAATCTAAAAAGCAATTTTTGCACTAAATTAATATAGCTTGTACTGTGATTTATTTTTTTCATAAAAATTAATATAGCTTGTAGTCATGTAGTGTGATTTATTTTTGGTATATTAAAGAATTATTAGTCTCCATTTTTAAATATAAATTTTTAGATCTCTAGACTAATAATATACACTATTTTTTAGTATTGTTCAATTATATAAAACAAAACAATATCAAAAGAAAATTTTAAAAGATAGACATTCATATAATTACCATTTATAATTATTTATCAAATTTGAATTTTTCATTTATAAAAATAATTGTAACTTATCTCGTTTATAAAAATGTTCCAACCCGTGTGTTCATTTATAAAAATATTTGAAACTTATTCACGTTTATAAAAATAATTATATCAATAGTTGAATTTTTCTCATTTATAAATATATTTGTAATTTATTCCTGTTTATAAAAATTATTGTAATTTATTTTCGTTAATAAAAGTAATTATATGAATATGTAGACTTTTTCCTGTTTACAAGTGTTTTGAACTCGTGCAACAATTTATAAAAATATTTTAACTTATTCATGTTAAAAACAATTGCATTAATAGTTGAATTTTTTTCATTTATAAAAATATTTGTAATTTATTCTTGTTTATAAAAGTTATTATAACTTATTATTATTTCTAGAAATAATTACATCAACGTGTAAAAAATTTCTCGTTTATAAGTGCTTTCAACTCGTATGATCATTTATAAAAATATTTTAAACTTATTCATGTTAAAAATAATTGAATATATATTAGTAAGGAAATAAATAAAAAATTAAATCTAAGAATATAGAAAAATAAATTATAATACTAAATAATAACTTAATATTTATTATTACAATAAATCATACATAATATATTAAAATTATGTATTTTATTTTTTATATTTTATTATAACCGATTTGTAATAAATATTTTTTAATTTAGTGCGACTTTTCAATAATTAAATCTTAATGATATTATATAAAATTAATTTCATAAATAAATTTATAAAATTAAATGTTATATAAATATTTAATACATTATATTATACCATGAATTTATATGAAAAATATATTATATCATAAATTCATATAAAATAATTGTAATTTATTCTCGTTTATAAAATTATTGTAACTTTTTTTCTCTTTATACGCATCTTGAACTCGTGTGTCCATTTATAAAAATATATATAACTTATTCTCGTTTATACAAATAATTATATAAACAGTTGAATTTATTACATTTATAAAATTATTTGTAATTTATTTCCGTTTATAAAAATAATAGTGACTTATTCAATTTATGAAAATGATTGTATGAATAAATTTTATTTTTTATCATTAATTTTTTAAGATTTTCGTTTATCATTAAATTTTCATGACTATTATTTAACATTTTTTATCATGATTATAATTATAAATTTAATTTGAAAAGATTCCGATATGTTTTAGTTATTTTATCACTTTAAAGAAATTACAAAATCTCAATTGATTTTGTTTTGTTTTATTAACCTTTCTATAAAAATTTAAATAATTTTAAAATATATTTTTCAAACAAGGATCTAAATAATTACAAAATAATTTTTATTTTTATGTTTTTTGAATGATAAATTAAATATTTAACCTTAGAATAAAAAAAATTATAATTTGGAGTAAGAAAGATAATAGTGGTTTTTCCAAATATTTTAGTACTTATATTTAATATTTCTTAAAAATACATTATTTTTATTAATATTTCATAAAAATATATGATTAATATATTTTAGTAACAAATTGTTATTTAAACTATAACAATAATTACTTTCAATTTAAAATGAATCACAATTTTGTTAATAAAATAATATTATTCTTATTAATATTTCTTGGAAATATATAATTTTTAATAATTATTAATAAGATAATAAATATAAATTAAATTTATTGTTTATAATAATTTTTTAGAGATATCTTTGAAAATCAACATGCTCTCACTCTTAAAATTATGCCTAAATATGTTGTTACATTATTTTTGGTATAAACAGGAGAGTAAATTGTTGTTGTTATGCAATTGTGCATTGTTTATAAATTTTACGGGCAATGATCTTGTATTCCCTTTTTTCTATATTATAAAAGAAATTTCCTTTTTATTTAGATTTATTGAATAATTAATGTATTTGGTCTTTATATAGTTTAGATACATTAATTATCTATTAAATCTAAAAAGTAAATTTCTCTTATAATTTGAAACGAAGGAAATATAATTTTTTTTAAAATAATGTATCCTATATAAAAATAACAAATCAAACTCAACTAACTGAAATGATATTCATTGTATAAAATTTTCTCCACCACCAATTTATTACATTAAATAGAAAAATAAGGATATTTAATTACTTAAAGAGACAATGGTAATATTTGGGCTTTAGCTCTATTTTGCCACCAAAATCTCATCAAAATCAAAGTAAAATGAAAGAAATTAACAGCAATAGAAATATATATAAACTATAAGAATAATAGTAATATCAAACAATTCATGTACTTTGGTTATATCTGGTTTTCTTCAACCAACATTATCTATATCTAAATAAATAAAAAATCACATAGGGATGACCTTGTTTGCTTCCATCAAAGAAAGGTACTTGATTGCTGTGTTATGCCAAAAGTGGCTTGCCTGTCTTAGTAGTTTTCAATGTGTTCAGCTACAATGAACTACTTCAGGCAATCCTCCAGTGTACAATCAATAGTAAAATTTAATAGAGTTACAATAGGCATGTAGCATTTCAACCATCAAAACAATAACATTGAAATTACAATATAAGTGATGTTGATTTTAAAACTTACTACGGTGTAACTATTACTAAGCACAGACAAAAGAGGCAAATAATAAAAAAAAATTCAAATAAATCTCTAAAATGAACAAATATGAAGTTAAAAAATACTTTAAAAAATACAAAAGACTGGAAAAGGGAAACACTATCAAAATCACATTAAAATGAAGAACGATAAAATATTAAATAAATCAAATCTAGCTAAAAAACGATAAAATATTACTACGATTAAGTTCCAAATCTGAAACTAAGAAAAAAAACTCTCATAATTCTAATCAAACGGTTCTAAATAGATTTACACCATATGTACGCTTTGATTTAAACCATCCCAACATCAATTTCCAAAAATAGTAGTAGCAAAAAAAAAAGTAAACACTAACTTTTTCGACGAAATCTTCAAGCTTTGCATATGCATCTTCTCTTCTCCATCAACAACACTATCAACATAACACAAACATATTCACGTTCTAATTACGAAATATTTAAAATCAAAATCTTCAAACCCTTAAAAACCATACATTTATCTTTGTATCTGTTATAAAACTCAGTTAACTGAATATAATTGGAGGGATCCATTTGTATAAGCTGAGATTTCCCTTTGCATAAGCTGAGGTTCATATCTTCCCCCTTAGCATCATGAGGCAACCATGAAAAGCAAAATTGTAAGAGATTTTGACGATGATGAAAAAAATAAGGGTTTTTGTGAAGAGTTTTAGGATTTTAGAAAAAGTGGGTTACATTAACTGTGAAATCAAAGATGGGTTTAGATCTATGGTGTTTTGGTGTTTGTTTTAGTTTTCGGTTTGTGGATAATGGGAGTTTGGAAGAGTGAAGCTTGGAAGAATGAAAAATGTAGGGTTTGACATATAGGTAAGCTAATTATATGGTTTATATAAAAATCAAAATCTTGGGAAAGAGTGGGTCTAGTGAATCTTGGGAAAGGAAAGGGTGAGAAGTGGAATATCGTTTGGCTTCTTAGTGTGAAGTTCAAAAAAAAATATGTTGACTTTTCATTTCCCAATTGCAAACACGTGTATTATAAATGCTGAGAATGATTAGGTTAATTTAATTATAGAATTAAAAAAATGCAACAATAATCTTAGTTATGCCACATCAGCCCTATTAAATACCAAATCAATATAAATTAAGTAACTTTTGAATAAATGGTTATCATATCAAGAACGAATGCGTTATTCTAAAATTCTTTGACTAACTCAGGATAAGTTGGTTCTCTGAGAAGATCAAAATAACTTTCCCAACCTTGACTCTTGACATCGCTTGATAGATTGAATCCATTTTCTGCTAGGTTCTCGAAATTCACTATTAGTTCAACAATAATTGTCATTTGTTCTATTGGCACTATAGAGGAAGTTCCTAGGGCATCAAGAATGGAAAGAGGTCGAGAGTGAAGTGGAAGACTTAGGTTTTCCTTAGGAAGAGTTGATAGAGGATAGGCCATTTGAAGATTATAGATGGATTTGAATCACAAACAGAGAGGATTTAGGGTTTTTGAGAAATTGGGCTTGAAAAGAAGAACTAGTGAAGGATTTTGGAGGTGAGGTGAAAGAGAAAGATTATTTAATCCATGGATAAGTGTGAAAGACTGACAGAGGGTAAGGTGAAAGGATTTTCTACCTATTCTTGGGGTTATATTATTTCTCTATCAGTTCATATCACTCTTTAAATGTGATTTGAAAGACATTCCATTTAATGTGATTGCCTTTTCAATTTTTAAGGGTTGATTTATATCTTAAAACTATAATAGTTTCTTATTTGACCATTTCTAATAAGATGATGTTAGTTTACTTAACTTGTTAAGAAAAATAAACTCGTAAGAAGAGGAGCTGAACGATATTAGAGCTAGGGCTGAGCTAAGAGAATTTTTTGCAGAGAAAACAAATATTATTAGTTGCAACAAAAATTAGTAACTTCAAGCAAGTGATATTTCCTGAATAGGATAGCTTTTAACTGGTAGAAGTATCTATCAGTACTTTTGTTTAAAAAGCATGTAAATACTAACCTGAGATTTTGTTCTTCTGAGGAGTTTACCTTTATTGTTTGAGCTTTGAAAAGAAGAACCTTATGGATGACCATCTTTAGATTTCTTCATTTCTTGTTTTTCAATAGCTGCTTCATTTTCTTCATAATTTTGAGTTGATTTATTTTGCTCCTCGGTAGATGGCATCTCTTTCTCTCGACTTCTAATTCTTATGCGCAACACTTCTTTAAATCTTTCTGGCGACTTCTCCATCTGATTTCTTAAGATCATAACTTTGAGAAGCTTTAGTCTTTGTAGAGTTCTTGGTGGATCCTTGGAATGTGACGTTGATTAGATCCATAGCAGCTTGCATCGATTGTTTGATTGTCAGCTTCAATTGATGATCTAGATAGTTGATTATTGACTTTTGACTCTGATGAAAAACTTATGTTGAATGAGAAGATGAAATCCTTTTCCATCAGGTACTTGAGCCTTTAGAATCCTGAGAACTTGTTTCAGGGATTTTGTGTTCATATTTCTGATTCTAGCCCAGAGTTTTGAATCCTCTGCAAAACATGATTTAAATCAGCAAAAGCTTTTTATCATTTGAGTGGCAGACAACTACATAATTTTCTGTTGACTGGATCTCTCTATGCAATTAAGTGTTTGATCTTAAATCAATAACATAGTCGAGCTCTGATACCAATTGAAGGTAGAGAAAACACAAGAAATTGAGGGTTTGAATTGTGTTCATAGAAAACATTCCCCATTAAAATTCTAAGCACTCAAATGATAATAGCAATAAAGACAATAAAGATAAAGGACACAAGTATTTTATCCAGGTTTGTTGTTAACTAGGCTAATCCTGTCCACCCTCGCAATGATGATTTCACCTTATCCAAGGACTCAATCCACTATAGTCAAACTGATTACAATCGCATGGGAAATTGCCGGTGACTAACATCCAATGACACGTTCAGGGATTTAAACTGGATATAACTTTCATTGACCCAATAGAATATTATCCCTTAAGATCTCCTAACAGGATTTCCTTGCAATGATATCCATCAAGGATCTCACAAGAGTCTGACCTTCACTCGGTCCTCTTTGAGATATGACTACCATTGACCCAACATAATTCGATTCCTCAGAATCTCCTATCAGGATTCTCCATAATGACCAGCAACCATTGTCTTCTTTAGATCAGAACTTCACTCAGTCTCTCAAGGAACCTTGCAATGACATATTTATTGATCCAACCAGATATAACAACCATTGACCCAATAAAATCTGATCCCGTAGAATCTCCTATCAGGATTTCCCACAATGATCTACGGTCATTGTCTTCTTAAGATTAGATCTTCACTCAGTCTCTCAAGGAACTTGGCAATGATATATTCAGTGATCCAACCGAATATAACAATCATTAACCCAATAGAATATGATCCACAGAATATCGTATCAGGATTTCCCAGTGACCAGTAGCCATTATCTTCTTGAGATTATACCTTCACTCAGTATCTCAAGGAACTAATCAACAATAGTTGATGGGGTTTATGTGTTTACATGGTTGCTTCTTCTGAGCAGATTAATTAAAATATTTAAGCACATATTGTTTAACACTTCTACGAGCAACAACTCAAGTGTTAAAATAATTTACATGAAGAGATATGAACAAAAACACTATTCGAGCAACAAATTTAGTGTTCATTACAATGTTCTACAAAGATGTATATGATCGGAAGTTAAGTATCATCTTGTAGTGTTCTTCTTCTTCTTCTTTGAGCAAGCTACGAGCAACAACTATTTGCTTATTCTGTTTCATCCAAGATGCATATGATGATAGTTGAATGGCATCTTGTTGAAATCTTCTTTCTTTTCCTCTCTTCTTTAGTGGTCTTCAGTATGCATAACATTACAACTTTAACATCTTCAGAGTCCACTGCTTTCCTTCCACATGATAAAGCTTGTTGGCCAATGGTAACGGTTAAACCGCTAACCATCAATTTATCTTTGAATCTTTGATCTTCTTTTATAGCCCTTGACAGAGAGAGACGTTGTGAGGATAGAACAAACTTTTCCTGCACCAATAGTTAGTTCCCAACTGATAGAATAAGGTGTAAGAGTTTAGACAATATAAATAATATTTTTATATTCTATCATTGTTCAATGATAGCTTTCCACCTTTTTCTCTGATAGATATTTTTCTATTAAGCTTATAAACAGAGATCCGTTAAGTAAAGAAAGATAGTTGTAAATCTAGTTGTTTGTTACCAACGGTCACAATGAGAGTGGTTGTCAATACAATATAAAGGATTTTCCTTACATCACCCCATAGAGTAGAGGTCATATACACTTTATGTATCTTTTGCACAACATCACACATTAACCATTTGAACTTTATTCTTATCTTCAAAGGCTTCAGATATTTGAATGTTGAACGTTGAATCTTATTGTATAAGAATATTTCTTATGAGCCTTAGAACCTAAGTCTTGGATTCTTCAGAACTTGTCACATAGAATCTTGTTCTTCAGATTCTTTAGCACTTGGTTGTAAGAACTTCCTTTTCTTGAGATCATCGGAACTTGTTCAACAAAACCTTGTTCTTCATAATATTCAGAACTTGTAACACAGAAGTAAAGTTTTAAAAGTTCTCCAAAGCTAAACTATAAAGCCGCGATTATAACTTCTTGTACTAACGTTCCTAAGGCACATTGAAGAATATCAGTTCAGAACCTTGACTTTACCGAAACATGTAACCATATATTTTCTTCCAGGGTGTATGTTCAGAACCTTATGACATCACACGCCTTGTACCAGAATCAGAACATTATAGCAGCAACTACACACTAGATGAAACCATCAGTGTATACAATTATTCTCTAAGATAACATGTGAAGTTATCATCAAAATCTTAAGGCCAGATGTAGGAAACACTTCTTGTTCTTACACATAGGTTATCTTATTCTTATGTACTCATATTCTTGTAGGTTACTTCTTATTAGTACTCCTAGAGTTTTTAACAAACTTGGGTTTCTGAGCAGGATAATCATATTTATATGAATAGTGAAAACAACGAGGTGTAGCTTTTGGTTTTACCTTAGGTTTTGAAATAGGTTTTTCTTTAGGCACAAAACCAAAAGTTACAAAATGAGACTTAAGAATATTTGGTGTATCATCTTTTTCATAAGTAGATTCTTCATCAAAATCATAACCAATTCCTCTTGTTCGTTTCTGATGACACCATAGATTGTTGAAGCCATTATGCTTCTATATAGGCTTACAGCAAGGAATTTCTAGAAAGATTTATCATACTTCTTTATGACATCATCAGAACTCACATAGGCTTTAGAAATAATTTCCTCATTAAGTTTATAACTCTTGCTTTTAAGGACAAAGTTGTCTTTCTTAAGAATAAAATTTCTTCATTAAGATGGAGAATTATTTCTTAAGCTTGTTGTGTGTTTCCGATTCAGATACATGAACTTGTTTCATATCCTTGTATTTATTCTAAAGCTCCTGATATTTTTCCAGGATCTCACACAAACAAAATTCTAATTCAGAGCGAGGGAGTTTAGAAAACACCTCTTCGGAATCTGATTTAGATTCTGATTCTAGCTCTGATTGAATCTTCTCATCAAAAGCTTTGATGCTTGCAATTAATGCCACATTTACTTTCTCTTCATCATAATCATCTTCTGAAGAATTAGAGTCATCCCAGGTAGCCATCAGTCATTTCTTATTCCCTTTGAAGACTTTCTCTCTTGCTTGTCTTTTCTAAGCTTGGGACATTTGTTCTTGTAGTGACCCGACTCCTTGCATTCAATGCACGTGAAGTCTTTACTTGCACCTGACTTCCTTTGTCCAACTGTTGATTCGAAGCGGCCACATGTCCTTCTAAATCCTCTACCCTTTCCTTGACTTTTCTTCTAGAGTTGATTAACCCATATGGAGATAAGAGACAACTCGTCTTCCTCTTATGAATCTTCATCAAATTCTTCTTCTTCTTCAGCTTGAAGGGCTTTAGTATTTTTCAGAGTTCCCCATAGATTTTAGAGCCACTGATTTTCCTCTTCTTGAGACTCATCTTCTTCAAGCTCTATTTTATGACTTTTTCTCAAAGAACTAACTAATTCCTCAAGAGAAGTGTTGTTCAGATCCTTGTCCAGTTTTAGTTCAGTTAACATAGGCCTCAATTTCTTGGGTAGGCTTTTGATAATTTTCTTGACGTGATATGTACTATAATACCTTTTATTCACAACCTTAGGTCTTACAACAAGATTATAAAACCTTGAGAACATGTTCTCAACAATTTCATCATCTTCCATCTTGAAGGCTTCATACTTTTGGATAAAGGAGAGCTCCTTAGTTTCTTTCACTTGAGCATTTACTTCTTGAGTCATTTTCAATGAATAAAAAATAGACTCCATTTCTCTCTATGTGTGATCTTCTCATACTCAATATAAGAAATAACATTAAGCAGAATGGTTCTAGATTTATGATGATTCTTGTAATCTTTCTTCTGTTGCTCAGTCATCATTATTCTTTCTATCTTCTTCCCACTAGAATCAACAGGATATTCATAGCCATCAACTACTATATCTCATAGATCTACATCGTGACCAAGAAAGAAACTTTTTATTCTGTCTTTCCAATAGTCAAACCTTTCTCCATCAAATACTGAAGGTTTGGCATTATAATTATCTCTTTCATTCGCAATGGGTGCAACTGGTGGAATTATTCATGTCATTGTGTTTCAACAAAAAAATATGGATCTTTATCTAACAAGGTGAAGCATTTGATAAACAACCAATACCAGAACTGGAGCTCTGATGCCAATTGAAGTTACAAGAAACACAAGAAAGAGTGGGGGTTTGAATTGGGTTTCTAGATTCAAAACTTTTTCGACCCAACCCAGTCAAAGATGAAACAAGAACAAAAATAAATAAACACAATTATTTTTATACTGGTTCACTGTTAACGAAGTTAATCTAGTCCATCCGCCAAGGTGATTTTTCCTTTCTCAACAAGGACTTAATCCACTACAATCAAACTGATTACAATCCATAAAGACTACCCATCAATGTCTTCTTGGAAATTCTAACTATACCCTAGTCTCTCAAGGAACAGTCAACTCAAAAGTTGAGATACAAAAGACATGTTTACAAAGATGCTTCTAAGAAAGTAGATTACACAAGTTGAAATACTAAGATAAACACAAAAGTGTTTCTAGCTAGTATATGAACAAAAGTTCTTTGCTTTACAACTCTTTACATAAATGAAATATCTACGTTTGAGAGTTCACGTGAAAAGTTCTTAGGGAAAAAGTTGTTTTCCATTATTCCAAGTTGTTATACGGTAGGAGAACTGACTTGGGTGTTTTTCGTTTTATCGCAAATGTCACGGTTAGCAAGAATCGCCACCGACTTTTCTTTTATCCAAAAGGAAAGGCTGAAAAGAACAGGAAAGACCTTTGAGATTGTTTCTTGAGTTCGGGGGGTAGATTATGAAAAGGGAATGTATTAGCACCCTTTTCATCCATATTTATCTATGGGCTCTTAGTTGCTTGCTATATCACTTGCTTTTGTTTTAAAATGTGCTTTGTGTGGTTTTTTGAAAGTATTTTGAAAATGCGACATCATTTAGGAAAACTTTGTAATAGTTCTCGTTCGTAAGAACGTATACAAAGTGTTGATCTTTTGAAAATATTTTATGTTTGGAAAATGTTTTGAAAGTGTTTTTGAAAGTGTTTGGTGTTTGTTTTGAAAATAAGCGAGAGTGTTTGATTTGAAATTGAGCGAGCAACTAGGAACAATCTACCTACTCAAAAGTCTTAGTTCATTTCTTCCTTTTCTTTGATATTGCTATCTTACCATTGATTTGGTAAGAAGCCTTATCTTTGGATGTAAATGGACAAGCGTGGGTCATCATATAGCCATGATAGCGATGTTGTGAGATATCTTAGCAATTCTCTTTGAGGGACTAAGATCATTTTGAAAGGCAACATTGATAGCGTCATCGAGGGACTATGATCTTGTATTTTTTATTGCTTTTTGCTAAGATACCCCACACGCATAACATGGCCATTTTGGTAAGGCAATAAAGTGAAATTACCCTAAGGGTGTAAGTATGCAAGTGTGTTTGATTTACATGTTTGCTTATCTTGAATTAGGGTTTGCTAACTTGTTGATTATAATCTTTCCATACAAACCCTAAGTTACTAGCATTTATATAAAGCGATAAATTGCGGAAAGTAAAAATACTAAGCTATTACATTATTAGGGGAGGGGATATACAAATTTACAAATGGGGATTTTGCAATAAAATTAAACCTAATTATCTATTACAACCATATTGAATATTGTACAAAGAATTGAAAATAAAATGCAAGAATGTAAATGGAAAAAGAAATGATTTTTGTTTAATTTTTATGAAAGGGTTTTAACCTAATTAAAGAAGATGGTTAATTAAAAATTAAACAAAAATTAAAACTAAATTAATTAACAAAGAAAATAAGTTTAAAATGATTTTTTATGTTTTTATGAAGAGGTTTTAAATTAATAAAAATGAAATAAAAATTAATTAATTAAAAGAAACCTAAATTATAAGTTGATTTTAATTTATAATAAAATAATATAATAAATAAACCTAAGTCTAAATATTTATTAATTAAAAAAGAAATTAATTTGTTAAGAAAAATGTTTTTAGTCTTTTTGTATTTATAGAGAAAATAAACTAAGTAAATGTAAAAATAATAAACAAAATATTTTTGGATTTTTTATTAATAAAATTAATAATAATAATAATAATAATAATAATAATAATAATAATAATAATAAAAATAATGAAGAAAAAATGAAATGCAAATAAAATAAAAAATAAATAAACAAATGAAATAAATAAAAGTTGGGTCAGGGGTGTAAACATAGGCAGGGAGTCAAAAATTAGCAAAAAAAAAGCAGAGTCCAATTGTTTGGAGGCCGAGACGTCTGTTTGGAACCAAAAAGAGTGAAAACGTTGAAAAAATGAACAAAAGGGTACCACTGGGGCTCGAACCCAGGTCCCAAAGGTTAACAAGCGCGTGCTTTACCACTGGGGTGGCTATACATCCGTTAACATTGGTGAAATAATAAACATATAACACAAATCAAGTCTTGAATGAACTTCATCTTCAACCTCCAGCCATGAATTCTGTAACTCATTCATTTCTCATCCATTCATAAAACTTCGAACATCAAACTTGTTAGAAATTTCCTCATGATTCTGAATATGTAAATAACTTAAGCTAATTCTCAAAGATGAGCATGAATTTCTAAAAGTACCAAATTCTGACCTAAATATTTCAACAAGTTCAAACTCAAAATTCTCCCTACTCAAGCAATATAAATGAATTCTATGGACATGTATAGTTTTAGGGCAATGATGTCTACATTTTATCTTCACAAATGCAATCCTAACAATGCCTAAATGAGAAGATAGAAGTTCAAGAAAAATACCTCAAAATTGGAAATTGTGAAATGAGTTTGAGCTTGATTCAAGGTGCTGCAATGATCAGGTTAGCTTCCTTGAGTCTCTAGGAAGCTAATGCAATATTTAGCTTGAGTTGAGAGTGACCGAAATGGTCTGGAGAAGTTAATGTGCAATGTTCTATTTTTGGTTATAGAGGATAATGGAAATGGAGTTACAGTCGTGTAACAGGGACAATGATGAGTTGTATTTGATGTAAGGAAGCTTTAGGAACTAAAAGGCCAAAAAACGCACTAGGGAAATATGATTTTGGAGTTCAAGGTCAGAAACTGTGCAACAATGGAGTTTTTGGGAAATTTATGACTTGAGGGAGTTTGGGAGTGTTTCAGGGTTTTCAAGCTCGTGTTCTAGCTCACAAACAATGACTCTATTTATAAGCAACACGTTTGGAGACTTGTTGTTGATCAGAATTTAAAATCACAAATTTAAGCATAACATGTGATTTTTGAGAAATCCAAGTTTCAAAGTCTTGTGTACTTGTTAAGATATAGTGGTTATACTTTAAAAAAACTTACTTCTGACTTTGTAGATAGAGTGTGATCAGAGTGAATAAGTTAGAGGCTCAAGAATTGACTTTATGCAAAAAGCTTGCTTTTCAAGAATGGCATTCTTCACTTTCTTCCCAAAATGGCAATGTGAATTGGATAAAGCTTAAACCACTTGGATTATAGCTCAAAAATTTCTTTAATACATTAATGATGGATAGATACACAAGTTAGAAGGCCTGCAAAGCAAGATTATGCAGCCTAACATTGAAATCCAATTATGTGTTCATCAAGAAATGACTTGTAATTCAAGAATGAAACCCTAACTTCTTGCCTTCGATTCTCCTTGCTCAAATATGATCTTAATGATTTATTGGACATTTTGGAAAGCTTGTAACATCCTCTAGGTTGGACATTTTTTAAAATTCATCTTGGAACTATGTGAAAAATTGCCATGAAGTTAGGTCAAAATCCTGCCTAAACTATGGCAAAATTTCACTAAGATTCCAAGTTTCATGAACATGTCTTCTTAAAATCATAACTTGAAATCCATGAATTTCTAGAAGAAGTTGTGTTCTACAATATTTTATATCTCATTGAGATCTACAACTTTCTTGTTGGAAGTTTTCTTTGAATCATCTTGCATCATGGTGAAAATTTTGCTCAAAGTTATGAAAAAATATGAATTTTTCAACACTTAGAAAAATTTCTAAGTTTAGAAATTTTGACTTTTCAAAATGAAATCTTGAATTTTTGATTTCTTGATGAATAATTTTCATATTTTGACATGTTTTGATGAATTGTGATCTTTGACACTTGATTTTGACCAAAAAGTCAAAGTTTGACTTTTCAGTATACAATTGACTTTTCATCAGTTGACTGAAATTCAACTGTCAATCAATTGATCTTCAGAGATGTTTTGAACCATGACATTAGGTCAAAATAATTCATTTGTACCCTTGAGATCATAACTTAAACCAATCAACCATTTGCTAGGTCAAAAATCAGAAATTGCACTTCCTCAGTTAAAACCCTAAGTTTGACCATTTTGCCCTTTTGATGATCTGATCAAATTTCTTGAGGAATTGTGATCAAAACTTGATCAAATGACATATATGAGTTCATAATGTTGATATGGACCAAAAATCATGATGTTTGATTGTAAATTGACCATGGTTGACTTTTTCCCCAATATAGTTGATTTTAGGTCAACTGATCAATTGACTGGGCAAAAATGTGATCTAAGACTTGAAACTTGACATGAGCAATATTGAGGGTCCAAAATGATCCATGAACGTCATATGGGGCATTAAAAGTCCATTTGTCCTTGTGCAAACTCAAACCCTAATTTTCAGTCATCAATGCTTGAGGAGGTGTCTTGAGCTGATCAAACCCTGTGCAGTCTTAAATCCAAGGAGATCTTGTGAGAGATTATTTGAGAAATGAGAGGGAACATTTTAGGGTACAACAACTTCCCATGTTCAATCTTATTAAACCTGAAGAGTTAGATTGGCGGATCCGCTATTCGTGACTTGAAGGTGGAAGATGATTGAACACTATAGTGCCTAGAAATTTGCACTCGAAGATGTATTGTGAATGGGCTTATAGATGCCATTTGGAGGAATGTTGGTAAATACTGGAGGAAGTATCAGCATAAATTTTTGGTCAATTTAACACTAAAACTTGATGTTTTACCTGTGGAAAAAGGTTAGTTAAATGCAGATGTACGCATGATATTCACAAGATGAATGGGATCGTGATAAATGCATTTTGTATGTATATGTTATGATGTATGAGTGTGGGATGCATATTTGTCCGAGAAAATAAATCCCTGACTGATGCTGAGGAGTTTTGAATCCTGGATTGTTGTTGGGAATTAAGAATATGCACATCTTCAAATTTGTTAAAAGAATGCCTCTGCATGGGATTGTCTTTTGAATGTCAGTTGTTATCTGGTCGGATCTAGGATTCACAATTTGCTGAGGATGAGGAAGTCAACTGCTATTGGTCGGGTTCCAGGCTTCACGATAACTTACTGGGGAAGGATAAATTATCTGTTATCTAGTCGGATTCCAGGCTTCGCAGAAAATTTCTTGAAATTGAACTATTATCTGGTCGGATCCATGCTTCATAACAACTTACTGGGGGTAAGGAAGTTAACTGTTATCTGGTCGGATTCCAGGCTTTGCAGTAACTTGCTAGAAAAGATGAAGTCGAACGGATATCTGGCCGAGTCCAGGCTTTATAGTAACTTGAAGTGGTAACTACTATCTGGTCGGGTCCAGGCTTCATAGTTTTTGAAAAGTTATACTATTATCTGGTCGGGTCCAGGCTTCATAGCGTTTTGCTGGCATTGTAGCTAGTTGTTATCTGGTCATACTCCAGGCTTCATAATAAGATTGCTTGAATAGACGACATTAAACTGATATCTGGTCGGACCCAGGCTTTACAAATTTTGAAGTGGATGAAGTCAATTGCTATTTGGTCGGTGTTGTACCCCAAAATTTGCCCTCCCATATTCTTCAAGAAATTGCCAAGCCAAGTCACAAAATTCCCCAAGGGTTGCACAGTGCAAGGGCCTCCTAAACAGTCAAAATTAGGGCTTTGAGTCTGATCAAGAAAAGGAAGTGTTCAAAGGCTCAATAAAGTCTCATATGCTCACAATCATGGTCAAGCATCCTCATATCAAGTTTCAAGGCATTCAGCTCAAAATTGCACAGTCAAAACCCTAAATTGCACTACAGTCAACTGTAGGGGCAAAATGGTCATTTGGCAGTCAAAAGTTCAAATTTTTGGTCAACATATCATTTTGAAGCCACAAACATCATTTGATCAATGCTTGATCATGATTCTCAAAATTTGGCTCAGAAAATCATCAAGATGCAAAAGTTTCCTTATTTGGACAGTTGAAAAAGTCAACTGAAATTGACCAGGGCATAACTTTCACATGGATTATCAGAAAAATTCCATCCAAAGCTCATTTTGAAGAGAAAGACATTTCCTACAACTCATCTTCATACTTCAAGTCCAAGAAATGCTCTCACAAAAAGTTATCAATTTCAACATTATAGGTCATTTTCAAAAGTCAACAAAAAGGGACTTTAAGTCAAAGGCCATAACTTGAGATTGGAAAATCAAAATGACATGGGACCAAAGGCATTGGTTAAAGGACTCAAAGACCTTTCCAAAATGTCCAAGAACATGAGAAAAGCTTAAAAATTGAGCAAGTTATGCATTGGAGAAGTTGGGAAATTTTTGTGAAATGGCAAAAGTCAACTATCCTTGAAACTTCAATTTTTGACAAAAGGGCCCACTTTCTTCCACTTGATTCAGCCTTGTCATGCCACACACGTGTCCCATGATTAATTTCAAGATCAAACATTGATTTTTCTATTTTATTTAATTTTTATTAATTTAATTCATTTTAAATCTTTAATAATTCAAATAAAATTTAAAAATCAATGGAATAGTGTCATTTGAATTTGGATAACTTCCATATATCATGTGCCAGCTCACAAACTCATGCTAGGGTTAGGTTGTACACCAAGTCTTGGTTTTGCTTAAAAAAGGGAAAGTTTGTTAATGGTGAAAAACCTAAGACTAGTTCTCTCATGGGCATGGATCAAGGCCAGCTAATGACTTAATTCCCTTCCCTCATAAGTACTGAGTCTAACCCTAATCACAGGACACTCCAAGCTGCGCTCTAGAACACATTGAAAACTTGGAAAATTCACCAAAAAATACAAAACTGAAAACCACTTTAGAGATTGATTCAAGGCATAATTCATAATCCAATAGCTTCCTCAAGTCCTCCTGATCACATTGCAATCTAAAACATCAACTTAAACTCCAGGAATTGGTATATAGAACCCTCCCTGTACAGCAAAAAAGTGACAATCGTATTTTCGATTCTAGGCATCCTCATGACATTCTAATTATGGATTCTTGTTCCTTGTGATGTTTTAAAGCTAACCCTTATGTTTGATTTGATTATCGTGCTGTGTATGAGATTTTACCATGCACGATTTCTAGGGTTTACAGGTTTGTCAATTTAGGGCTTTGGTAACGAGGTAAAATTAAGCCTCCAAACCATGACCATCCAACTCAGTGCAGAGAGACGAAGAAGGAACACTTGTCGCGAACAATTTATAAGCCCTGTAGCGCTATTCGCTATTTTCCCTAAAGCCCTCTAAGACCACGCTCTGAAAACCGTGGCTCAATGTTTTTAGTTTCAGGGGAAACGAGGAAGAAGACCTCGTGGCAAAGCATGATTTGTTGTTTTTAAATTTCGCGCGCTCCAACCACTAATGCTTTCGTTTTTCTTTTTGTTATTTGTTTATTATAATATGTTAACATATGTTTCATAGCTCAGCTGGCAAACGTTGAAGGCAATAACGTCCAAGACCTGGGTTCGAGTCCCAGGTCTGTGTAACTTTCAATATTATTTTTCCATATTAGTTCCTATGCAGGCACAACATTGTGGATCACCATACGCTCATCATATCAAACCATCCACGCGTCTAGCACATTCAAATCAAAGGCTAGGATTCAACGAACACGCTGCACCCCCAGTCAACAAGCCACATAATGCATGGAAAGGTCAACGAATTGCAAGCTTATTGGGCCAGCTTCTTGGATCACACCTCACAACTGGGACTGAACCCCCCACTGGTTTGCAATTTCCTATTTTTTGTCTTTCTTATTTTTTAATTGTTATCTTATTTTCTTTATTCTTTTTAATTTGATTAATTATTTTACAAAATACAAAAAAGGCTTAAAAATCAGAAAAGACAAAATATAATAAATAATTTTTATTTTAATATTTTTGTTGTAAATAAATTAGCATGTAAATAAATTTAGTATTAAATAGGTTTTAATTTTAATTCTTTTTAATAACTAAAAATCCAAAAACATAGAATTTAGGTTTAATTGATAATTTTTTCCTTTTAATTTTTCCTTTTATCATAATATTATTTATTTATTTATTTTCATAATTAAATTGTACATAAAACTTAGGGTTAAATTAGTTTAAAATTCAATATTTTTCATAATAACTAAAAATAATTAGAATTAGGGTTGGTTAATTTTAATTAACGTTTTTTTATTAAATCCTAAAACACACAAAAACCCAAAAAACAATTTCTTTTAATTTTAATTCCTAATTAAATTAGTCTTTTTTTGTTAATTAAATTCATTAACTTTAATTTTTCGCAAAAGGCTCCAACGCCCTCGTTCGTAACTTATTTAATTCGCGCATTTATTTTCTTATTGCTTAAATAATTATGTATCTCTCCCAAAGCGTTGTAACTTAACTTCTCGCACTTTTATTTCTTTTGCTTTATTTACTTTCCGTCAAATCGGGTCCGGTTTAATTTTGGCGATGTGGACCCGCGCCATTTGTAATAGTTTAGGAACTTTTATCTTTCCGCATCTTTTTTAACTGTTAAATAAATGCATGCAAGAATGAATGACAAAAAAATAAAAACAAACGCATAGATCACCCATAACCTGACAAGACAAAAATAAATGAATCTGACACACAAATCACACACCACCCCTAGGGTACGCCTCACTGTTGCCTTGCCTCGAAAGGTGATCGTCGAGTAGAGGATGTCTTAGTAAGTCCTCATGATCCGGGAACCTGGCATGAGGGTAGCTTCTAAGGTGTCTTCCTATTGCTCTGGTGATCACCATGTCCCGAACCTCGAATTGACCCGAACACCTCCAACGGTGGTGCTACCTACCTCTCAATGGTGGGATGGCACTACTTTAAAGGACATTTACACAGACGAATTCCTTAGGGTAGGTAGACGACTCTAGATACTTGCTCTAATTTCAAAACAAAATTCAAAAATACTTTTCACACCGACACCTTTTCAAAAAGCTTTCGAAAGCAATTTTTCAAACACTCTTGAGGACCGATACAAGAGTCGAACTGGAATTTTCAAAGAAACTTTTTAAAATCCACAGTTGAAAAGCAAACAAACCATTTTTGAAAACACAATGAGCAAGTATCTAAGAGCCCATGGATAACCATGGATAGAAAGGGTGCTAACACCTTCCCTTTCTATAATATACCTCCCGAACCGAGAGCAATCTCTATAAGGAATTTTTCTGTGCTTTTGTCCTTTCCATTTGGAGAAAATAAAAGACGGTGGCGACTCTTGCTTCCGCGACATTTCGCGAACCAGCTTTAAACAGTCAGTTCCAGATCCACCGATCACAGAACTGGCGACTCTGCTGGGGAATACTTTTAAAGTGAGGTGTACCTTAGGGCTAGTTCATAACTGTGTTTTCAATTGCTTTCCTTGTGTGCTTTATTATTGTGGGTTGCTTGGGAGTTCTATAGATCCTAACCCGTATCTGGGGGATACCTTCTTAGAAAGTAGCAACAAGGCTGTGAGGGAACTGTGCGGGGTATACCGACATGGTTGAAACAGTCTGCTACGTTGATGTGGCACTTTGGTCTGTACCGGTAACCCTTGAGTTCAGTCAAGGAGAGTACGGGGCCTCCATGTGGTGTCATGAAGCATCAACAGACCTTAGGAACCTTAATTGAACCATCTTGGCCTCTTTAGGGTAGTGAGATAACTGACTTTGGTGCAGTCCGAGGTTGGTTGATACTCGATACTACACTCAATTGAGGGTTGCTTTCCTGGAATATTTCGGTCACCAGTTCAGTGGCTAAATCGAAACGATGAACAATGAAAGCAATCCCGTGATATTGGGAACCTTAGAACCCGGTTACTTTGATTAGGACAGGTTGAACTCACCAACTTCAAGAGGGTACTACCCAGACCCCATGCTGGCCTTAAACCTTAAGGGCTTGTCTTGTGTGCCTTGTGTGCCTTACATGTTTGTCTTTGTACATATCTGTGGTGTGTTTAATCATAGCATCATGACATCATCCAGCATCATATGTATTAACTAACCATTTCAGGGGTTCGAATTTTCATCTTTGTTCTTGTTTTGTAGGACATGGAAACTGTTCGTAGAAAGACAATTCAAATCAGTCTTGTAAGGGTACCTCCTCAGCTTAAGGAGCTTATATCCAGGATTCCCGAGAACTCTTCATTCAGTGAAAGGCATGGAAGCCTCATCAGCTTGGTCAACACCAACATTGAGGAAGATATGATAAAGGTCTTGTTCCAGTTCTTTGACCCTCTGCATCACTGTTTTACCTTCTTGGATTATCAGTTGGTACCTACATTGGAGGAGTTCTCCCGGCTCCTGAAGATCCCTATCCTTGATCAGCTACCCTTCAACGGTACAGAAAAGGAACCTAAGCTTGAAGAGATTGCTAAAGCCTTGCACCTACAATCATCTGACCTCAAGGGACATTGGGAAGTCAGAAGTGGTATTAAAGGGTTCTTAGCCAGGTTTCTGTTTGAAAAGGCCTATGAATGTTGGAACTCCCTTGACTTGCAAGCTTTTGAAGAGGTTGTGGCCCTCCTTGTTTATGGTTTGGTATTGTTCCCTAACCCAGATCAGCTCATTGATATCAGTGCTGTCCAGATCTTTATGTCCATGAATCCTATACCTACGTTGCTGGGGGACATCCTTCACTCATGTTACACTCGAACCATGAGAAAAAGAGGTGTCCTTATGTGTTGCACTCCTCTCCTGGGAAGGTGGTTTATTTCGCACCTTCCACAATCAGTCCTGAAGAATGAGCGGGGTTTGAGATGGTCACAACGGTTGATGACTCTTACACATGCAGATATACATTGGTGCCCTAGGTCCAGAGAAGATGTCACTATCATTGATCGTTGCGGGGAGTATCCTAATGTTCCTTTACTTGGAATCAGAGGGGGTATTACTTATAGCCCATGCCTGGCTTGGAGACAATTTGGTTATGCTCGGAGGGATGGTCCTCATGACATGTTAATTCCTGACATAGTTTTTGACTTCGACAACGATACTCAAGGACTTCGCCAGAGATTTATCAGAGCCTGGAGGATGCCTAGTAGGATAGACAGCAAGACACTGGGGCACAGGAACTCCATCCCTTTGGAGCCTTACCTCAAGTGGGTACGAGCCCGCTCTCAGAAGTTAGTAATGCCTTATCCTCACATGCTTCCAGTAATCAAAGAGCCTGCCTTGGAAGGAGAACTGTCTCACGTTATTCAGCACCCTGATATGCCCACATCCTGGGAAGAGATGCAGAACAGCTGGATCCAGCTTAAGGAAGAGCGGAATTCTCTTGAGACTAGTCTGCGTGCCAGTGAAAAGAAGGTCTTGGAGCTCACCCGCATGTTGCATGAGGAGAGGAACCTCAACACTTACATAGCTCCAAAGAGGATGCGCAGCATATTTTGGGATTGATTTGATTTTTTGTACTTTTGCCCATGAGGCTTTGATGTATTAAACAATGATTTTCTTAATAATGACGTGTGTTCCTTTTGGTCTACAACAAATTTGAATTTTCAAACTCTTGAATGCATTGCATAAACACATATCATTCATCATGTGCATCACAGGTACTCTTCTTTTCAGGTTGTTTACTGTTCTTCGCTGTTTATTTCAGCATCATGAACCCTGAATCATCAACCGAGGCATCTATCAAGGCTCTTCAGGTGCAGAACGCCCAATTTCAGGAGTTGATCAAGGGCTTGGCTCAGGGTCAACAAGAGTTGAAGACCATGCTTCTGAAGAAGACTAAGAAGAAGAGGAGGACTGTGCTATTTAACACTGGGCGCAGACTCGGGAACACCTTACAGGTTGAGGCTGAAAGGACTACTCCATCTGTGGGGGAAGGTAGTCACCAAGAAAGGGAGGTCCCTACTCCTGTGGGCTCTGATACTGAAACAGACTTCAACGACGAACAGTACCCTCCTGCTGAAGACCGGTACAAGCAGCTGGAGGACAGATTAAAGGCTATGGAAGTTCAGCGGGTGCCTGGACTGGATTTCGGAGACTTGGGGTTATCTACTGGGGTGGTAATTCCACACAAGTTCAAGGCACCTGCCTTTGTGAAGTATGACGGGGCTTCCTATCCCAAGATGCACCTCTGTTCTTATGTAAGGAAGATCCAGCCTTACACAGCAGACAAGAACCTTTGGATCCACTTCTTCCAGGAGAGTCTTTCAGGGACTCACCTCGAATGGTTCTATCAGCTGGATGGAATCAGCATTCGTAACTGGGAGGATCTGGCCACTGCTTTTTACAAGCAGTATCAATATAATTCCGACCTCGCTCCTACGCGTACCCAGCTCTAGGGTATGTCTCTAGGGTCGGGTGAAGGTTTTAAGGAGTACGCCCAGAAATGGAGAGACCTGGCTGGCAGGGTGCAGCCACCATTGACGGACCGGGAGCTGGTAGATATGTTTTTGGGGACCCTATCTGGTCCATTTTTCAATCATCTCATTGGTAATTCCTCTGCTGGGTTTACTGATCTGATCCTGACTGGTGAAAGGATCGAGGCCGGTATAAAATCGGGGAAGATACAGAAGGTTGCCTCCTCCAGTACTGAAAAGAAACCCTTCAAAAAGGAGGCTAGTGCTGTATATAGCTCCCGGAGACCAGAGCAACCTGAACGCCGCCAATCTGTCAGTGCGGTAATGATTGCCAAACCTGCTGCCGCTCCTCGGCCAACTAATCCTCAAAAGTTTGAAAGACCCCGGAGAGAGTTTACCCGGTTAAGCATGACCTTATCACAGATCCTGCCACAGTTGCTATCCACCAATTTAGTGACTGTCAGGGAGGCTCCAAAGTTTCCCAATACTGCATCCCCCAAGTTTAATCCAAATTCTCGCTGTGCTTACCACTCTGATAGCCCGGGGCATAACACAGATGACTGTTGGGCCCTAAAGAATAAGGTTCAAGACCTCATTGATGCAAAGGAAATACAGTTTGAGGCGCCCGAGAGGCCAAATGTTGTAACCGCTCCCATGCCCCAGCATGGAGTGAATGTTGTTGAGGAGGATTTGTATGTAGCTTCGGTGGATGATGTTGCTACTCCGCTGCTGACGGTCAAGAGGAACCTGTTGCTAGCCGGTTTATTTCCGGGATGTAGCGAAGGTTGCCCTCTATGTGCTGCTTTCCCTGCTGGTTGTTCTCTGCTGAAGTCAGGCGTCCAAAACCTGATGGATAGTAGAGAGATTTTGTTCAGAAAGACTGTTGTTCCTGCTGCTCCTGTTGAAGAAGTGTCGATCGTTACCATCTTCAACAACCTTTCCAAGGCTCCTTCAAAGAAGCCTGTCCAAATTTTGCCGGTTCACAAGATTGCTCCCATCACCATTACTGTTCCGGGGCCTATCCCCTACAAATCTGATAAGGCTGTCCCATGGCACTATGGGGCGGATGTTTATGTTCTGGGTGTGAAACAAGAGTTCAACATTGATGCTGGTGTCTCCAACATCACTGGGCCTGCTAAGGTCACTCGTAGTGGAAGACTGTTCTCGCCAGACATTGCTCCTCCGGTAATTCATAGGCCTTTGGTCTTCACACCTGCCAGGGTGCCTGTTTCTCCCCCTGACCAAGTATCCACCCCTGCTACCGAGTCATCTGATACTCGGGACAAGGGGATTGCTGCTGATGTGCCTGCCAGGACGGAGGCACCAAAGACCATTGTTGAGGCTTCCAGGCAGGAAATGGAAGAAATCCTCAAGATAATAAAGAAAAGTGATTTCAACGTTGTAGAACAGCTGGGGCACACCCCCTCTAAAATCTCCATGTTGTCACTGCTGCTGTGTTCAGAGGCCCACGCCAAGGCTCTGATTGCTTTCTTAAAGACAGCCCACGTACCCCAAGAGACGTCTGCTGACCAGTTCACCGACTGTGTGGCCAACCTAACCGCTGATAATGGCCTGGGTTTCTCTGATGCCGATCTGACAGCAAAGGGGAAGAACCATAATGACGCCCTATATGTCTCCATTGAATGCATAGGCATTACTCTTGCTCATGTGCTGGTTGACACAGGTTCTTCATTAAACGTGCTGCCCAAGAAGGCTCTGGATAGGCTGGATTGTGAGGGTCTAGAGCTCAAACCAAGTAACATTATTGTTCGGGCCTTTGACGGGTCCAAAAGAATGGTACATGGTGAGGTAGACATCCCAATCAGGGTTGGGTCACAGGTATTTGATTCAAAATTCTATGTGATGGACATCCATCCGTCCTATTCTTGTTTGCTGGGTCGCCCGTGGATCCACAAGGCTGGAGCTGTGACCTCCACGTTGCATCAGAAGCTCAAGTACCCGGTCAGGGGGAAGATCGTAACGGTGCAAGGGGAAGAGGAGTACATGGTCAGCCACCTCAACTCCTTCAGATACGTAGAAATGGATGGGGAGTTCATTGAAACCCCCTTTCAACATTTTGAGGAAGTGCCACAAACTTTGGCAGCAGCATAAGCAGTGGATGAAGAGGTTTCTCCTTTGAAGATGGCCTCCTTAAAGGACGCCCGGGCTGTGATCGAAAGAGGTGAATATGCAAACTGGGGCAAGCTCCCTGATCTTACTCCTAAGACTAACAAGTTTGGGCTGGGTTTCACCACAGAAGCTCAGAAAGCAGTGCGCAAGGCGAGAATTGGAAGACCTCCTGTGCTCATCACCCACTCAGAAGTGAATGCTATTGGAGAGGAAGACGAAGTGGAAGAGTCAGAGTTCGATAGCTGGATCTACCCGACGACTGACGGTGGATTGACCAATTGGACTGCTAAAGACTTTACACCCATAACTTTTGTTCCCCAGTAATGAACTTCTTTGTTTTGGATTTGTAATAAACAATAATTTGAAACTATATGGCCCGGTGTCTTACCCGAGGCACCGTGGTTGTGTTTATGAGGGCTTTTGTTTGTCACTGTCATATATCATAAATAAAAGCATTGGACGTTTTTCACATTTCAAATTTTGCGCTCCTTTTCTTTCCTTTCTTTACATATTGCAAAACAGCTGTATTTACACACACACTCACTCATACAGGTTTCAATCCACTCTGGATCTCACTGGTAACGACTCTGCTGCTGCCAGTTATGACTTCGAAAATCCGATCAACTTAGCCGAAGACGAAGGTGAAGATGATTGCGAAGTGCCTGGTGAACTTGCAAGACTGTTACAACAGGAAGAGAGGGCAATTCAACCCCATGAAGAGCCAGTGGAAATAATAAACTTGGGTACTGAAGAAGACAAGAAAGGGGTAAAGATTGGTGCCAACCTAGAGCTCAGCGTGAAGCAACGGTTGACTCAGATGCTGCATGACTATATGGAGATCTTTGCCTGGTCCTACGAAGATATGCCCGGATTAGATACCGACATTGTGGTCCATCACTTACCAACTAAAGAAGATTGCCCGCCGGTTAAGCAAAAGGTCTGCCGTATGCGTCCAGAGATGTCTGAGAAGATTAAAGCCGAGGTTATGAAGCAGTTTGATGCCGGGTTTCTTGCAGTGACTTCTTACCCTCAGTGGGTTGCTAATATGGTGCCGGTACCTAAGAAGGACGGCAAGGTCAGAATGTGTGTCGATTACAGGGATCTGAACAGGGCCAGCCCCAAGGATGACTTCCCTCTACCTCACATTGATGTCCTTGTTGATAATACAACTCAGCATAAAGTGTTCTCTTTTATGGATGGTTTTTCAGGCTACAATCAGATCAAGATGGCTCCTGAAGACATGGAAAAGACTACATTTGTTACTCAGTGGGGCACCTTCTGCTACAAAGTCATGCCTTTTGGACTAAAGAATGCTGGGGCAACCTACCAACGTGCCATGGTTGCTTTATTTCATGACATGATCCATCATGAGATAGAAGTGTATGTTGACGACATGATCGCTAGGTCCCAGACTGAGGAAGAACACCTTGATCATCTACAGAAACTGTTTGACCGTTTGAAACTGTACAAGCTGAGGTTGAACCCGAACAAGTGCACCTTCGGGGTAAGATCTGGAAAGTTGCTAGGCTTCGTGGTAAGTGACAAGGGAATTCAAGTGGACCCTGCTAAGGTCAAAGCCATTCAAGAGATGCCAGTTCCTAAGACAGAGAAGGAAGTCAGAGGCTTTCTAGGACGTCTGAATTACATTGCTCGGTTCATCTCACACCTAACTGCTACCTGTGAACCAATCTTCAAGCTGCTGAAGAAAGATCAGGTAGTACGTTGGAATGATGAATGTCAGGCTGCTTTTGACAGAATCAAAGAATATCTCCAAGAACCACCCATCCTTATGCCACCAGTTGAAGGGAGACCTTTGATACTTTACCTGACAGTGCTTGATAATTCAATGGGGTGTGTGCTGGGGCAGCATGACGAGTCTGGCCGAAAAGAGCATGCCATTTATTACCTTAGCAAAAAGTTTACCGACTGTGAGACCCGATACTCATTGCTTGAGAAAACTTGCTGCGCTTTGGTATGGGCTGCTCGCCGGCTGAGACAGTATATGCTGACTCACACTACCTTGTTGATCTCAAAAATGGATCCTATAAAGTACATATTCGAAAAGCCTGCTCTGTCTGGGAGAATTGCAAGATGGCAAATGATCTTGACGGAATACGACATTCAGTACACAACCCAGAAAGCCATCAAGGGAAGTGTATTGGCAGACCACCTGGCACATCAAGCTGTCGATGACTATCAGTCAATGAATTTCGAGTTTCCGGATGAAAGCATTATGATTGTAACTGATTGTGAAGTACCTGGACCGGATGAAGGACCTGAACCAGGATCCCGATGGTCTATGCACTTTGACGGAGCCTCCAATGCTTTGGGAAATGGTATCGGCGCCATCATCATATCCCCTCAAGGTACTCATACTCCACTCACTGCCCGGTTGTGTTTCAACTGTACCAACAACATGGCGGAGTATGAGGCGTGTATCATGGGTCTTCAAGCTGCGATCGACCTAAGGATCAAATTTCTGAGTGTCTTCGGAGATTCCGCTCTTGTGATCAATCAGATCAAGGGAGAGTGGGATACGAAACATCCAAACCTGATTCCTTACAGAGAATGTGTGTTGACCCTGATCCCCCACTTCACAGAGATAACATTTGAGCACTTTCCAAGAGAAGAGAATCAGTTGGCGGACGCGTTAGCTACAATGTCTTCAATGTTCAAGGTCAAATGGGATAATGAGGCTCCCCGGATCATCATCTGGAAACTGGACGAGCCGGCATACTGTTGTGATCTCGAAATTGAATTGGTGACTGAGAAGCCTTGGTACCACGAAGTGAAGAGATATCTGGAAACTCAGGAATACCCTGAAGGTGCATCTATCAACGATAAGAAATTCCTGAGAAGATTCGCAGCCAAATTCTTCCTTAGCAACAACATCTTGTACAAGCGAAACCATGATTCAACCTTACTGCGTTGTGTGGATAAAACTGAAGCAGAAAGAATCATGGAAGAGCTACATGAAGGGACCTTTGGTACACATTCCAGTGGACACACTATGGCTAAGAAAATCCTACGGGCAGGATACTATTGGTCCACAATGGAAGCTGACTGTTACCAACATTCCAGGACATGCCACAAGTGCCAGATTTATGCAGACAAGGTGCATGTTCCTCCGGTCCCCCTGAATGTTCTGACTGCGCCTTGGCCGTTTGCAATGTGGGGCATAGACATGATCGGCGAGATTAAACCTACGACATCTAATGGACATCGCTTCATCCTAGTGGCAATTGATTACTTCACGAAGTGGGTTGAGGCAGCATCTTATGCTACGGTAACCAAGACTGTTGTAGCACGGTTCATTCGGCATAACCTGATCTGTCGGTACGGCGTCCCTGAGAGAATTATTACAGACAACGGTACCAATCTGAATAATAAGATGATCGCTGAGCTTTGCGAACAGTTCAAAATACAGCACCACAATTCTTCTCCTTACAGACCGAAGATGAATGGGGCTGTAGAAGCAGCAAATAAGAACATCAAGAAAATCATGCAGAAAATGACAGTGACTTATAAAGATTGGCACGAGACGTTACCGTTCGCTCTACATGGGTACCGTACCTCAGCTAGGACGTCAACCGGGGCAACTCCTTTCTCTTTGGTTTATGGTATGGAGGCAGTCTTGCCAATCGAAGTGCAAATACCCTCTCTCCGGATAATGAAGGATGCAAATCTGAACGAAGATGATTGGATCCAGACACGACTTGATCAGCTCAACCTTATTGATGAAAACAGACTTGTTGCTATCTGTCATGGTCAGACGTATCAGAAACGGATGATCAGGGCATTTAACAAAAAGGTCAGACCACAAGAATATCGAGTCGGGGATCTGGTAATCAAGCTAATCATCCTTCCTCAGAGTGATCCAAGGGGCAAATGGACCCCTACGTACGAAGGGCCATTTGTGGTTAAGCATGTGTTCTCAGGAGGAGCAATGATATTAACCAATATGGATGGTGACGACCTTCCTCACCCCGCCAATGCAGACATAGTAAAAAAATATTACGCATGAAAAAAAAAGACCCGCTAGGCTGACATGCCTAGGCAAAAATTAGGGCTTCCTGTCGAACCAAAAGGGTTCGGGCAAAATGAAGGGATGAAAATGGAAAAAATCTGTACACCCGGCAAGTCGAAAACCTGAAAGGGCGGCTTGGGCAAAAATGGATATCCCGGTGGACTGAAAACCCGAAAAGGCGGTCCAGGCAAAAATTAGGGATAAAAGCGTAATGCTATGTCTCATTGATCACTTTGCATCCAGAATCCGGTATCTACATCAAGATCAGACGGCATCGATCAGTCAGCTTCACCTTCAACCAAGGTCATCAAGTGATGAGACGCTCGGAGTTATAAAGGCAATAGCAGAGTTGAAACCCAGTGGATCATTCATTTCACACAGCTGTTTTATTTTCTTTTGTACAAAATTTGTATAAACCCTTTTTGCTTGGTGGCGTTCTCTTATTAGGACGTCAGCCTCTTGTATACCAAATGCCTATTCACAGGCCACTCAAAAATCAATACAAATATACTTTTCAGTTAAAATGTGCCTTTTGTTTTTTCCTTTTCTGTTTTGTTTTGCGAAGAACGTCCAAGGTTCAATTTGTGATATATGCATTGACAATAATTTGCTAGCTCATAAATATTTGCATACGAAACAAAGAATTAATTACAGGGGACATTAGAAACAGGGGCAATAAGGAGTTGTCTAGCCAATCTAATTGTTCTATCCTCCAAAGTACCAAGGTAGGTTCAGCTAAAGAACATAACCAGGCATCTTAAATTCCCCAGAGAGTGAGACAGCAAGTCAGTACACTCTTCTCCAAGAAAGGTTACCAAATCTTAAGGAAGCTGAGTATCCTCCAGCAGATCTCAACATGCCCCAGCAGCATACATATTCTTAACAAGCATCCCCAGCAGTCTTGGTCTAAAGATCGTTCCCCGGCGTCATATCAAATATTCAACGGAATCACTTCCCCGCAGTTCAAAACTTCCCTAAGAAAGTCCAATCCAATTCCCCCAGGAGAGTTGGATTTTATCTCCCCAAGCAGTAAGCTCATCCCTAGTAGATTCTGGAAGCTTATCCCTTCGCAGAGCACGAACGCGTCTCCCGGCTTTATTCAAAGAGTTATTTCCTTAACAGGGTATAACTGGGTTATCCTCAGCCAAAAGCTACGGAAAGAGCATCCTCGACGAAGTCTTCTTACCCCAGCGAAGTCCATCAACACTTCCAATACAGCAAAGATATCCTCAGCAAGTCATTCTCAACAATTCAGCAAAAGCATCCCTCTTCCCACAGAGTATTGCTTCCCAGCATGGTCGCTAGAGTATCTTTTCTCCCCGCAGAATCTTCCATTTGCTAAGTTTATTCCGCAACGGAATCATCTTCTCCTACCGGTATTCTTGCAGTTATCATCCCCAACAGAAGCAAAATCTATTCTTCAACATCAGCCCAGGATATGACTTCCCGGCACCCGTCAAGGATTCACTTTCCTAGACAAAAACATACATAAAACATCACATACATCATTATAACATGCATCGACACATCATATCATACAAGTCTCATTTATGTTGAGAACATCATTGCTTGATCCATATCATGCATTGCATATGACTGACCTTTACCTTTCAGGAAAGATCCAGTTAAATTCTTAGCTATATTCAAAGGCCTTCTCTGGTTCAGTCAGATCGACCCTAAGATCTCCCTGATGCTTATCCAGTTGAAGATATTCCAAGACCTTGTCCGGTTCAGTTAAATCGACCCTAAGATTTTCCTGATGCTTATCCAGTCAAAGGCCTTCTCTGGTTCAGTCAGATCGACCCTAGGATCTCCCTGATGCTTATCCAGTTGAAGATATTTCAAGACCTTGTCCGGTTCAGTTAAATCGACCCTAAGATTTTCCTGATGCTTATCCAGTCAAAGGCCTTCTCTGGTTCAGTCAGATCGACCCTAGGATCTCCCTGATGCTTATCCAGTTGAAGATATTTCAAGACCTTGTCCGGTTCAGTTAAATCGACCCTAAGATTTTCCTGATGCTTATCCAGTCAAATGCCTTCTCTGGTTCAGTCAGATCGACCCTAGGATCTCCCTGATGCTTATCCAGTTGAAGATATTTCAAGACCTTGTCCGGTTCAGTTAAATCGACCCTAAGATTTTCCTGATGCTTATCCAGTCAAAGGCCTTCTCTGGTTCAGTCAGATCGGCCCTAAGATCTCCCTGATGCTTATCCAGTTGAAGATATTTCAAGACCTTGTCCGGTTCAGTTAAATCGACTCTAAGATTTTCCTGATGCTTATCCAGTCAAAGGCCTTCTCTTGGTTCAGTCAGATCGACCCTAAGATCTCCCTGATGCTTATCCAGTTGAAGATATTTCAAGACCTTGTCCGGTTCAGTTAAATCGACCCTAAGATTTTCCTGATTCTTACCCAGTCAAAGGCCTCTCTGGTTCAGTCAGATCGACCCTAATATCTCCCTGATTCTTATTCCAGTAGAAGACACCCAAGATTTTTCTCAACAAGCGTTGTTGAAGTTAAAGACACCCAAGATTTTTCTCAACAAGCGTTGTTGAAGTTAAAGTCGCCCAAGGTTCTCTTACCATTCATGCTAAGGTAGTAACCATCCCTGGTTCTTTCATCGCCGTTTGAAGCTCCAGACTCAGCTCCTGTAACCAGTCAGGACACATCTATACCAGGCATCTAAAAATCAGCTCCTGCAACGTGTCAGGTACTCATTTTTTCTTTGCAGGTATGCAGGTCCTCGCTAAGGAAGCTCTTACGCAATCAAACATCCAGATGGCATCTATAAGCCCATTCCACCATCACTGCCACTATGTGAGCGCAAATTTCTGGGCACTCTAGTGTCCAATCATCTTCTACCCTCGGATTACGAAAGGCACGTCAGCCAATCTGCATCCTCAGGTCTAAGAAGATTGAACAGGGGCAACTGTTGTACCCCAAAATTTGCCCTCCCATATTCTTCAAGAAATTGCCAAGCCAAGTCACAAAATTCCCCAAGGGTTGCACAGTGCAAGGGCCTCCTAAACAGTCAAAATTAGGGTTTTGAGTCTGATCAAGAAAAGGAAGTGTTCAAAGGCTCAATCAAGTCTCATATGCTCACAATCATGGTCAAGCATCCTCATATCAAGTTTCAAGGCATTCAGCTCAAAATTGCACAGTCAAAACCCTAAATTGCACTACAGTCAACTGTAGGGGCAAAATGGTCATTTGGCAGTCAAAAGTTCAAATTTTTGGTCAACATATCATTTTGAAGCCACAAACATCATTTGATCAATGCTTGATCATGATTCTCAAAATTTGGCTCAGAAAATCATCAAGATGCAAAAGTTTCCTTATTTGGACAGCTGAAAAAGTCAACTGAAATTGACCAGGGCATAACTTTCACATGGATTATCAGAAAAATTCCATCCAAAGCTCATTTTGAAGAGAAAGACATTTCCTACAACTCATCTTCATACTTCAAGTCCAAGAAATGCTCTCACAAAAAGTTATCAATTTCAACATTATAGGTCATTTTCAAAAGTCAACAAAAAGGGACTTTAAGTCAAAGGCCATAACTTGAGATTGGAAAATCAAAATGACATGGGACCAAAGGCATTGGTTAAAGGACTCAAAGACCTTTCCAAAATGTCCAAGAACATGAGAAAAGCTTAAAAATTGAGCAAGTTATGCATTGGAGAAGTTGGGAAATTTTTGTGAAATGGCAAAAGTCAACTATCCTTGAAACTTCAATTTTTGACAAAAGGGCCCACTTTCTTCCACTTTATTCAGCCTTGTCATGCCACACACGTGTCCCATGATTAATTTCAAGATCAAACATTGATTTTTCTATTTTATTTAATTTTTATTAATTTAATTCATTTTAAATCTTTAATAATTCAAATAAAATTTAAAAATCAATGGAATAGTGTCATTTGAATTTGGATAACTTCCATATATCATGTGCCAGCTCACAAACTCATGCTAGGGTTAGGTTGTACACCAAGTCTTGGTTTTGCTTAAAAAAGGGAAAGTTTGTTAATGGTGAAAAACCTAAGACTAGTTCTCTCATGGGCATGGATCAAGGCCAGCTAATGACTTAATTCCCTTCCCTCATAAGTACTGAGTCTAACCCTAATCACAGGACACTCCAAGCTGCGCTCTAGAACACATTGAAAACTTGGAAAATTCACCAAAAAATACAAAACTGAAAACCACTTTAGAGATTGATTCAAGGCATAATTCATAATCCAATAGCTTCCTCAAGTCCTCCTGATCACATTGCAATCTAAAACATCAACTTAAACTCCAGGAATTGGTATATAGAACCCTCCCTGTACAGCAAAAAAGTGACAATCGTATTTTCGATTCTAGGCATCCTCATGACATTCTAATTATGGATTCTTGTTCCTTGTGATGTTTTAAAGCTAACCCTTATGTTTGATTTGATTATCGTGTTGTGTATGAGATTTTACCATGCGCGATTTCTAGGGTTTACAGGTTTGTCAATTTAGGGCTTTGGTAACGAGGTAAAATTAAGCCTCCAAACCATGACCATCCAACTCAGTGCAGAGAGACGAAGAAGGAACACTTGTCGCGAACAATTTATAAGCCATGTAGCGCTATTCGTTATTTTCCCTAAAGCCCTCTAAGACCACGCTCTGAAAACCGTGGCTCAATGTTTTTAGTTTCAGGGGAAACGAGGAAGAAGACCTCGTGGCAAAGCATGATTCGTTGTTTTTAAATTTCGCGCGCTCCAACCACTAATGCTTTCGTTTTTCTTTTTGTTATTTGTTTATTATAATATGTTAACATATGTTTCATAGCTCAGCTGGCAAACGTTGAAGGCAATAACGTCCAAGACCTGGGTTCGAGTCCCAGGTCTGTGTAACTTTCAATATTATTTTTCCATATTAGTTCCTATGCAGGCACAACATTGTGGATCACCATACGCTCATCATATCAAACCATCCACGCGTCTAGCACATTCAAATCAAAGGCTAGGATTCAACGAACACGCTGCACCCCCAGTCAACAAGCCACATAATGCATGGAAAGGTCAACGAATTGCAAGCTTATTGGGCCAGCTTCTTGGATCACACCTCACAACTGGGACTGAACCCCCCACTGGTTTGCAATTTCCTATTTTTTGTCTTTCTTATTTTTTAATTGTTATCTTATTTTCTTTATTATTTTTAATTTGATTAATTATTTTACAAAATACAAAAAAGGCTTAAAAATCAGAAAAGACAAAATATAATAAATAATTTTTATTTTAATATTTTTCTTGTAAATAAATTAGCATGTAAATAAATTTAGTATTAAATAGGTTTTAATTTTAATTCTTTTTAATAACTAAAAATCCAAAAACATAGAATTTAGGTTTAATTGATAATTTTTTCCTTTTAATTTTTCCTTTTATCATAATATTATTTATTTATTTATTTTCATAATTAAATTGCACATAAAACTTAGGGTTAAATTAGTTAAAAATTCAATATTTTTCATAATAACTAAAAATAATTAGAATTAGGGTTGGTTAATTTTAATTAACGTTTTTTTATTAAATCTTAAAACACACAAAAACCCAAAAAACAATTTCTTTTAATTTTAATTCCTAATTAAATTAGTCTTTTTTTGTTAATTAAATTCATTAACTTTAATTTTTCGCAAAAGGCTCCAACGCCCTCGTTCGTAACTGTGATCGGTGGATCTGGAACTGACTGTTTAACGCTGGTTCGCGAAATGTCGCGGTAAGCAAGAGTCGCCACCGTCTTTTATTTTCTCCAAATGGAAAGGACAAAAGCACAGAAAAATTCCTTTAAAGAGATTGCTCTCGGTTCGGGAGGTAGGTTATAGAAAGGGAAGGTGTTAGCACCCTTTCTATCCATGGTTATCCATGGGCTCTTAGATACTTGCTCATTTGTGTTTTCAAAAAGGGTTTGTTTGCTTTTCAACTGTGGGTTTTAAAAAGTTTCTTTGAAAAATTTCAGATCAACTCGTACGTCAGAGTGTTTGAAAAGTTTGCTTTGAAAGCTTGTCGGTGTGAAAAGTATTTTTTGATTTGTTTTGAAATTAGAGCAAGTATCCTTGAGAACCTACCTACCCTAAGGAATTCGTCTGTGTAAATGTCCTTTAAAGTAGTGCCATCCCACCATTGAGAGGTAGGTAGCACCACCGTTGGAGGTGTTCGGGTCAATTCGAAGGTTCGGGACATGGTGATCACCGGAGTAATGGGAAGACACCTTAGAAGCTACCCTCATGCCAGGTTCCCGGATCATGAGGACTTACTAAGACATCCTCTACTCGACGATCACCTTTCGAAAGGCAACAGTGAGGCGTACCCTAGGGGTGGTGTGTGCGAATTATGTGTCATGTTTCAGTTATTTGTCTTGTCATGTTTGTCGTGTTCTACGCTTGATTTTATTTAGACATTCATTCTTTCATGCTTGATTAACAGTTAGGAGTGCGGAAAAGATAAATCTACGACTATTACAAAGGCGCGGGTCCACATCGCCAAAATTAAACCGGACCCGATTTAGCGGAAAGATAAATAGTGCGAAGAAATAAAGTGCGAAAAGTAAATTACATGGCTTTGGGATATTTACACAATTATAATAAGCGATAATAAAATAAATGCACGAATTTAAATAATTAAAACGAAACTAGGGCGTTGGACCCTTTTGCGAATAATTAAAAGTTAATGAGAATTAAAAATTAAATAGTAAAAAAAGGAAATTAAATGATTAAATTGTTTTTTTGGTATTTTGTATTTTTTAGATTTAATGTGAACAAAGGGAATTAATTGAAATTAGATTAAATGGCAAACCCTAAATTCTAATATTTTTTTATTTATTAAGAAAGAATTAAAATATGACCTAAATTAACCTAATTGATTATATACAATTTTTAATTATAAAAATAAAAATAATAAATAAATAGTATTGTGAGAAATAAAAATTAAAAAGACATTAAAACTATTAATTAACCTAATTCTACATGTTTTGGATTTTTATTAAAAAGAATTGGAATTAAACCCTAATTACACTAGTTTATTTACATGCTAGTTTATTTATGAAAATAATTGTAATAAAATAAATATTATATTTTTCTTGTGTTTTTCTGATTTTTTTATAATGTTTTTATATTTTATAGAAAAATAAATCAATTAATTAAAGCAATACAAATAAATAATATAATAATTTAAATAACAAAAAGAAAAGAAAATCAAACCAGGGTGGGGGTGTTGTCCCCAAAACTAGAGGTATAAATCTAAAAAGTCTGGCCCAATAAAGGTTGATTCGTTGACTTTCCTGGATCACATGTCAGTGCTTTGACCTGGTACATGGTGCATCTGGAATATTGGCCCCTGATTTGGTTGCCTGAGACACGTGGCTAGATGATACTTGAGTGTGTATGGTGAATTTCCTCAAGCGCGCTGCATAAGAGCTTTTTATGAAAAATAATATGAGACTTTTGCCAGACCTGGGACTTGAACCCAGGTCTTGAAGATTACAAGCACAACACATGACCACTAGACCAAGCGCATTTCAATTAATACATGATAAACAATAAATAATATAAAGAAAAAACGCTAATGCTTTGGAATTTCGCGCGCAGTTTGAATCCACCTATCACACGTTGCCACGCAGTCTTCGTCCTCGTTCTTCCCTGAAACATAAGCGTATGGCCACGGTTTTCTGGGCGTGGTCTAAAGCCGTTTTCAAAAAAATAGCGATTAGGTCATGTCCCAATATAAATTAGGCGCGACCCCCTCAATGAACTTGTTGGAAGCTTCTGATTCTCATGGTGCCAATCTCGCATCTCAATTTTTCCATAGGAGTAAACCCCTAATTTTTTATCTCTGAAACCCTAAGATGTATCAATGGCAACTCTTCATAAAACGCATGAAAACTCAATTAAGTTATATGGTTAGTACAGAAACTTCATAAGGAGTAATAATATACAAGCAAAAATGCAAGAAGATGCTTAAATCATGAGATGCGATTTCAATATTTTCTTGGTTCAGTGGGACTCGTGAATACCAATTCTTTGCGCTTTTGTTATTGTTTGGGATTGGAACACCTTCAGAATTGTCCAAGGAAGCTATTGAAACGAGAATGGAACCTTGAATCGCCCTAGAACCTTGAAATCAGATTTCAGTTTTTATGAGAATTTTTCAATTTGCCAATGCTTCAGTATGCGCAGCTTTCAGTCCTTTTATCATTAGGGTTATGTTCTGATCATATATGGAGCATGTTAGGTCAAGAAAATTGAAGAAAATCCATTGCTTTAATGATTTTTGAAGATTTGATTTCACAAGATCTTTTCCAATCTTTTTCTCATAGTTTTTGTATCAATCATGCTCAATTCTTATCACAACTTGCCCTAATCAGTTAAGCACGAAATATTGAGGTTATAATGTGTATAAAAAGATTTTTTAGGTTAAGGTTTATATTTTTCATGAATTAAAATCATTTAAATCAATATAAATTAATATTAATTCAAATAAATAATTAAAAAATATGAGAATACTTCCCTTTGGGCCTAGTGGTCGTGCATAGGCTTGGCATGAAGAAATTTGGAAGAAAATTGGGCCCATTTGCATTTTTAGGCCTTTTGCATCAATGTTGACTTTCAAAAATTTCTAAAAATTTCCCAACTTCCACAAGGCATAACTTGGTCAATTTTTAAGCTTTTCACATGTTCTTGGACATTTTGGAAAGGTCTTTGAGTCCTTTAACCAATGCCTTTGGTCCCATGTCATTTTGATTTACCAATCTCAAGTTATGGCTTTTGACTTAAAGTCACTTTTTGTTGACTTTTGAAAATGACCTATAATGTTGAGATTGATAACTTTTTGTGAGAGCATTTCTTGGACTTGGAACATGAAGATGAATTGTAGGAAATGTCTTTCTCTTCAAAATGAGATTTGGATGGAATTTTTCTGATAATCCATGTGAAAGTTATGCCCTGGTCAATTTCAGTTGACTTTTTCAGCTGTCCAAATATAGCAACTTTTGCATCTTTGATGATTTCTGAGCCAAATTTTGAGAATCATGATCAAGCATTGATCAAATGATGTTTGTGGCTTCAAAATGATATATTGACCAAAAATTTGAACTTTTGACTGTCAAATGACCATTTTGCCCCTACAGTTGACTGTAGTGCAATCTAGGGTTTTGACTGTGCAATCTTGAGCTGAATGCCTTGAAACTTGACATGAGGATACTTGACCATCTTTGTAGGCATATGGGACTTGATTAGGCCTTTGAAAAGTTCATTTGCTTGACCAGAACTCAAACCCTAGTTTTGACTGTCTAGGAGACAGTTGAGCTGCACAACCCTGAGGGAATTTTGTGACTTTGACTTGGCAATTCTTGATGAATATGGGAGGGCAAATTTTGGGGTACAACAGCTGCCCCTGTTCAATCTTCTTAGACTTGAGGATGCAGATTGACTGACGTGCCTTTCGTAATCCGAGGGTAGAAGATGATTGAACACTAGAGTGCCCAGAAATTTGCGCTCACATAGTAGCAGTGATGAGGAGGGAATGGGCTTATAGATGCCATTTGGAGGTTGCTGGATAGGATGATGGGCTTATAGATGCCATCCGGATTGTTGATTGCGTAAGAGATTCCTTAGCGAGAACCTGCATACCTGCAAAACGGAAAAATGAGTACCTGACACGCTGCAGGAGCTGATTTCAGATGCTTGGTATAGATATGTCCTGATTGGTTACAGGAGCTGAGTCTGGAGCTTCAAACGCTGATGAATGAACCAGGGATGGTTACTGCCTTAATCATGAATGGTAAGAGAACCTTGGGTGATTTTAACTTCAACAACGCTCGTTGAGAAAAATCTTGGTGAGAATTACCATCTTTGTAGTGTCAGGAAGAGAACCAAAGGATATTATAATCTAAAAGGGAGTTACCTCACTCACGTTGGAGAGGGAACTATAGGAAATTATAATCTGAAAGGAGATATCACCTCACGCTCATGCCGGAGAGGGAAACATCTGAAGAAGGAATTACCACCTCACACGCCGTTGGAGAGGGGACCATAAGAGAATATCACCTCACGCTCATGCCGGAGAGGGGAACATCTGAAAAAGGGATTACTACCTCACACACCGTTGGAGAGGGAACCATAAAAGAATATCACCTCACGCTCATGCCGGAGAGGAAAACATCTTAAAAAAGGAATTACCACCTCACGCTCACCGTCGGAGAGGGGACCATAAAAGACTATCACCTCACGCTCATCGTCGGAGAGGAAAACATCTTGAAAAAGGAATTACCACCTCACGCTCACCGTCGGAGAGGGGACCATCTGAAGAAGGAATTACTACCTCACACGCCGTTGGAGAGGGGACCATAAGAGAATATCACCTCACGCTCATCGTCGGAGAGGAAAACATCTTAAAAAAGGAATTACCACCTCACGCTCACCGTCGGAGAGGGGACCATCTGAAGAAGGAATTACTACCTCACACGCCGTTGGAGAGGGAACCATAACTTCTACTGAGTCTTTATCAGAAAAATCTGTTTGGAGTCGATTTAACTGGACTAGAGACATCTTTGAAATATGTTTGGGAATTTCAACTGCACCCTTCCTGAAAGGTAGAGGTCAGTTATATGCAATGCATGATATGGATCAAGCAATGGTGTTATCAATGTAAATGAGACTTGTATGACGCAATACGTTATGCATGCTACAATGATGTATGTGATGATTCGTGTATGTTTTCGTCTAGGAAAATAAATCCTTGACGGGTGCCGGGAAGCCATATCCTGGGCTGATGTTGAGGAAGAGATTGTGCTTCCGCTGTGGATGATTGTTGCAAGAATACTGATAGGAGAAGATAACTCCGTTGAGGAATAAACTTGGCAAATGGAATAATTCTGCGGGAGAAAAAGATACTCTAGCGATCATGCTGGGGAGTGCTACTCTGTGGGGATAGCGATGCTTTGCTGAGTTTGATGAAGATAACTCCGCTGGGGATACCATTGATGAGTTATGCTGAGGATATCCTTGTTGTGCTGGAAGTGTTGATAGACTTCGCTGGGGGTAGGAAGGTACTTTGCCGAGGACGCTCTTTCCGTGGCTTTTGGCTGAGGATAACCCAGTTATATCCGGTTACGGAAATAACTCTTTAAATCAAGCCGGGACAACGCGTTCATGCTCCGAGGAAGGATAAGCTTCCAGAATCTACTGGGGATAAGCTTGCTGCTTGGGGAGATATGAATTCCAACTTTCCTGGGGAAACTGGATTGGACTCTTCTGGGGGAGGTTTGAATTGCAGGGAAGTGATTCCTTTGAATAGTGGTATACCGCCGGGGAACAATCTTTAGACCAAGACTGCCGGGGATGCTTGTATATTGCTGCTGGGGAAGTATTGAGATCTACGGAAGGATATTCAATCTCCTTGATATTTGACAATTTGCTTGGAGAGACATGTATTGTTTTACTGAACTACTCTCTGGGGAATTAAGATACACTTGGCCGTGTTCTTTAGCTGAACCTACCTTGGTACCTTGGAGGATAGAACAATTAGACTGCTCAGACAACTCTTTTATTGCCCCTGTTTCCAGTGTCACCTGCAATGAATTCCTTTGTTTCGTATGCAAATATTTATGAGTTAGCAAATTATTGTCAATGCATACATCACAAATTGAACCTTGGACGTTCTTCGCAAAACAAAACAGAAAAAGAAAAACACTTGGGCACGTTTAACTGAAGATATATTTTTATTGATTTTTGAATGGCCTGAATAGGCGTTTTGTATACAAGAGGCTGACGCCCTAGTAAGAGGTACGTCGCCGAGCAAAAGAGTTTATACAAGTTTTGTACAAAAGAAAATAAAACAGCTGTGTGAAAGATGAATGATCCACTGGGTTTCAACTCTGCTATTGCCTTTATAACTCTGAGCGTCTCATCACTTGATGACCTTGGTTGAAGGTGAAGCTGACTGATCGATGCCGTCTGAACTTGATGCTGATACCGGATTCTGGATGCAAAGTGATCAATGAGACATAGTTTTACGCTTTATCCCTAATTTTTGCCTGGACCGCCCTTTCGGGTTTTCAGTCCACCGGGATACCCATTTTTGCCCAAGCCGCCCTTTCAGGTTTTCGACTTGCCGGGTGTACAGATTTTTTTCATTTTCATCCCTACATTTTGCCCGAACCCTTTTGGTTCGACGGGAAGCCCTAATTTTTGCCTAGGCATGTCAGCCTAGCGGGTCTTTTTTCATGCGTAGTATTTTTTAACTATGTCTGCATTGGCGGGGTGAGGAAGGTCGTCACCATCCATGTTGGTTAATATCATTGCTCCTCCTGAGAACACATGCTTAACCACAAATGGCCCTTCGTACGTAGGGGTCCATTTGCCCCTTGGATCACTCTGAGGAAGGATGATTCTCTTGATAACCAGATCCCCAACTTGATATTCTTGTGGCCTGACCTTTTTGTTAAATGCCCTGATCATTCGTTTCTGATACGTCTGACCATGACAGATAGCAGCAAGTCTTTTTTCGTCAATGAGATTGAGTTGGTCTAGTCGTGTCTGAATCCAATCATCTTCGTTCAGGTTTGCATCCTTCATTATCCGGAGAGAGGGAATTTGCACTTCGATCGGCAAGACTGCCTCCATGCCATAAACCAGAGAGAAAGGAGTTGCCCCGGTTGACGTCCTTGCTGAGGTACGGTACCCATGCAGAGCAAACGGTAACATCTCGTGCCAATCTTTATACGTTACTGTCATCTTTTGCACGATCTTTTTGATGTTCTTATTTGCTGCTTCTACAGCCCCATTCATCTTCGGTCTGTAAGGAGAAGAATTGTGGTGCTGTATCTTGAATTGTTCGCAAAGCTCGGCAATCATCTTATTGTTCAGATTGGTACCGTTGTCTGTAATGATCCGTTCAGGGACGCCATATCGACAGATCAGATTGTGCCGAATAAACCGTGCCACAACAGTCTTGGTTACTGTAGCATAGGATGCTGCTTCAACCCACTTCGTAAAATAGTCAATCGCCACTAGGATGAAGCGATGTCCATTGGATGCCGTAGGTCTTATCTCGCCGATCATGTCTATGCCCCACATTGCAAACGGCCAAGGCGCAGTCAGAACATTCAGGGGAACCGGAGGAACATGCACCTTATCTGCATAGATCTGGCACTTGTGGCATGTCCTAGAATGTTGGTAGCAATCAGCTTCCATGGTGGACCAGTAATATCCTGCCCGTAGGATCTTCTTAGCCATAGTATGCCCACTGGAATGCGTACCAAAGGTCCCTTCGTGTAGCTCTTCCATGATTCTTTCCGCTTCAGTCTTGTCCACACAACGCAGTAAGGTTGAATCATGGTTTCTCTTGTACAAGATGCCGTTGCTTAGGAAGAACTTGGATGCGAACCGTCTCAGGAATTTCTTATCATTGATAGAGGCACCTTCAGGGTATTCCTGAGCTTCCAGATATCTCTTCACTTCGTGGTACCAAGGCTTCTCAGTTACCAATTCAGCTTCGAGATCACAACAGTATGCCGGTTCGTCCAGTTTCCAGATGATGATCCGGGGAGCCTCATTATCCCATTTGACCTTGAACATTGAAGACATTGTAGCTAACGCGTCCGCTAACTGATTCTCTTCTCTTGGAAAGTGCTCAAAGGTTATCTCTGTGAAGTGGGGAATCAGGGTCAACACACATTCTCTGTAAGGAATCAGGTTTGGATGTTTCGTATCCCACTCTCCTTTGATCTGATTGATCACAAGAGCGGAATCTCCGAAAACACTGAGGAACTTGATCCTTAAGTCGATCGCAGCTTGAAGACCCATGATACACGCCTCATACTCCGCCATGTTGTTGGTACAGTTGAAACACAGCCGGGCAGTGAGTGGAGTATGAGTACCTTGAGGGGATATGATGATGGCGCCGATACCATTTCCCAAAGCATTGGAAGCTCCGTCAAAGTGCATAGACCATCGGGATCCTGGTTCAGGTCCTTCATCCGGTCCAGGCACTTCACAATCAGTCACAATCATGATGCTTTCATCCGGAAACTCGAAGTTCATTGATTGGTAGTCATCTACAGCTTGATGAGCTAAGTGGTCTGCCAGTACACTTCCCTTGATGGCTTTCTGGGTTGTATACTGAATGTCGTATTCCGTCAAGATCATCTGCCATCTTGCAATTCTCCCAGACAGAGCAGGCTTTTCGAATATGTATTTTATCGGATCCATCTTTGAGATCAACAAGGTAGTGTGAGTCAGCATATACTGTCTCAGCCGGCGAGCAGCCCATACCAAAGCACAGCAAGTTTTCTCAAGCAGTGAGTATCGGGTCTCACAGTCGGTAAACTTTTTGCTAAGGTAATAAATGGCGTGCTCTTTTCGGCCAGACTCGTCATGCTGCCCCAGCACACACCCCATTGAGTTGTCTAGCACTGTCAGATATAGTATCAGAGGTCTCCCTTCAACCGGTGGCATGAGGATGGGTGGTTCTTGGAGATACTCTTTGATTTTGTCGAAAGCAGCCTGACATTCATCGTTCCAACGTACTACCTGATCTTTCTTCAGTAGCTTGAAGATTGGCTCACAGGTAGCAGTCAGATGAGAGATGAATCGAGCGATGTAATTCAGGCGTCCTAAAAAGCCTCTGACTTCCTTCTCTGTCTTAGGAACTGGCATCTCTTGAATAGCCTTGACCTTGGCAGGGTCCACTTGAATACCTTTATCACTGACCACGAAGCCTAGCAACTTCCCAGATCTTACCCCGAAGGTGCACTTGTTCGGGTTCAATCTCAGCTTGTACAGTTTCAGACGGTCAAACAACTTCTGCAGGTGATCTAGATGCTCTTCTTCAGTCTGGGACCTAGCGATCATGTCGTCCACATACACTTCGATCTCATGATGGATCATATCATGAAACAAGGCAACCATGGCACGCTGGTAAGTTGCCCCAGCGTTCTTTAACCCGAACGGCATGACCTTGTAACAGAAGGTGCCCCACTGAGTGACGAATGTAGTCTTTTCCATGTCTTCAGGTGCCATCTTAATCTGATTGTAACCTGAAAAGCCATCCATGAAAGAGAACACCTTATGCTGAGCTGTATTATCAACAAGGACATCAATGTGAGGTAAAGGGAAGTCATCCTTGGGGCTGGCCCTATTCAGATCCCTGTAATCCACACACATTCTGACCTTGCCGTCCTTTTTAGGCACCGGCACCACATTTGCAACCCACTGAGGATAGGAAGTCACTGCAAGAAACCCGGCATCAAACTGTTTCATGACCTCGGCTTTAATCTTCTCGGACATCTCTGGACGCATCCGACGAACCTTTTGTTTAACTGGAGGGCAGTCTTCCCTAGTCGGCAAATGATGGACAACAATATCGGTATCCAACCCTGGCATGTCTTCGTAGGACCAGGCAAAGATCTCCATATAGTCATGCAGCATCTTGGTTAACCGTTGCTTCACGCTGAGCTCTAGGTTAGCACCAATCTTTACCTCTTTTCTGTCTGCCTCAGTACCCAGGTTTATAGTTTCCACTGGCTCTTCATGGGGTTGAATTGCCCTTTCTTCCTGAAGCAACAGTCTTGCAAGCTCGCCAGGCACTTCGCAATCATCTTCACCTTTGTCTTCGGCTAAGTTGATCGGATTTTCGAAGTCATAATTGGCATTAGCAGAGCTGTTATCAGTGAGATCCAGAGTGGATTGGAACCTGTATGAGTGAGTGTGTGTGTAAATACAGCTGTTTTTGAAAATTATGTAAAGGAAATGAAAGATAAAAAGGGAACACAATATTTGCAATGCGAAAATAGTCCAAGATTTTCATTCATGATGTATAAAATGACAGTTCATATGCCCTCACAAATAGAACCACGGTGCCTCGGGTAAGACACCGGGCCATAGAGTTTATCAATGTTTATTACAAAATATCAAAACATGGGAATTCATTACTGTGTCACAAAGGTAACAGGGGTGTGATCCTTTGCACTCCAATTGTTCAATCCTTCTTCGGCCGTCGGATAAATCCAGCTGTTGAATTCGGCTTCGTCCACTTCAAAGTCTTCCCCGACAGCATTCACTTCTGAACCCTTGATAAATACCGGAGGCCTTCCGATCTTCTCTTTCCTCATAGCTCTCTGCACTTCTGAGGTGAAACCCAGCCCAAGTTTATCAGTCTTCTGGGTGAAGTCTGGCAGTCTGCCCCAGTTGGTATCTTCACCCTTTTGCACTACAGCCCTGGCATCCTTTAGGGAAGCCATCTTCAGAGGACCACCTGCTTCTGCTGTTTCTGCTGCGATTGGAAACACCTCCTCGAAATGCTGAAAAGGGGTCTCAATGAACTCCCCATCCATCTCAATGTATCTGAACGAGTTTAGGTGGCTCACCATGTACTCTTCCTCACCTTGCACGGTGACGATCTTCCCTCTGACGGGGTACTTCAGTTTTTGATGCAAGGTAGAGGTCACTGCCCCAGCCTTATGTATCCAGGGTCGACCCAGCAGACAAGAGTAAGATGGACGGATATCCATCACATAAAAAGTGGAGTCGAACACCTGAGAACCCACACGAATTGGAATGTCCACCTCCCCATGGACCATCCTCTTTGAACCATCAAAGGCCCTGACAATGATGTTGCTGGGCTTCAAATCCAGGCCTTCACAATCTAGACGATCCAGAGCTTTCTTGGGTAGCACATTCAAAGATGACCCCGTATCAACCAACACATGTGCCAAGGTGGTGCCCCTGCATTCGATTGAGACATGCAGAGCATCATTATGATCTTTCCCCTTCATGGTCAAGTCAGCATCTGAAAAACCCAAGCCATTGTCCGCCGTTAGACTTGCCACGCAATCAGTGAATTGGACTGCAGAAGTTTCATGTGGCACATGAGCTTTCTTAAGGAATGAGATGAGGGCCTTTGCATGGGCCTCAGAGCACAGCAGTAAAGAGAGCATGGAGATTTTGGAGGGCGTATGCCCCAGCTGTTCCACAACATTAAAGTCACTCTTCTTTATAATCTTTAGAATTTCCTCCATCTCTTGTGGGGAGGCCTCAGCAGCTATGGGTACGGGTACCTCCATCTGGGCAGGCTCAGTTTCAATTCCCTTGCCCCGAGCATTGGATGACTCGGCAGCAGGAGAAACAATAGGATCAGCAGCAGGAATAACAACTTGATCAGCAACGGGAGCAGGTGTACTTGCAGGAATTATCAGGAGTGGTCTTCTAGCAGCAGGTGGCGCAATGTCAGGCGAGAAGAGCCTGCCACTGCGGGTAACTTTGGCCGGGCCAGTGATGTCACAGATGCTGGCGCCAGCGTTGAGCTCTTGTTTTACTCCATTTATATATACATCTGCCCCATAGTGCCAAGGGACAGCTTTGTTGGATACATAGGGCAGGGGCCCAGGAACAGTGATAGTGACAGGTGCAACGGTCAGAATTTGGACAGGCTTCTTCTGGAGAGCCGGGATCGGATTGTTGAAGATAGTCACCACAGAGACTTCTTCCATTGGAACCACACGAACAGCAGACTTCTTGAATAAAATCTCCTTGCTGTCCATTAAGCTTTGGATGCCTAACTTGAGCAAGGGACAACCGGATGGGGACACGATGCAGAACAGGCAACCCTCACTACAACCCGGAAATAAACCGGCCTGCAGTAGGTTCTTCTTAATGATCTTCAAAGGAGTGGCTAGATCACCCACAGAAACAGCATAAACATCTTCATCAATAGCATTTACCCCGTGCTGAGGCATAGGGGCAGTAACTACATTCGGTTTTGCAGGCGCCTCGAATTGTATCTCTTTAGCATCGATAAGGTCTTGCACCTTATTCTTTAACGCCCAACAGTCATCAGTGGCATGCCCCGGGCTGTCTGAATGGTAAGCACAACGGGCATTCGGGTTGTACTTGGGAGAGGTAGTGTTTGAGAACTTTGGCGCCTCCTTGACAGTCACCAAATTGGTGGATAGTAACTGTGGCAGGATTTGCGATAGGGTCATGCTTAACCGGGTAAACTCTCTCCGAGGTCTATCAGCCCTTTGGGGATTATTTGGCCGGGGAGCGGCAGCAGGCGTAGCAATCATGACCGCACTGACAGATTGGCGGCGATCAGGTCTTTCTGATTTTCTGGAGCCATACACAGCATTAGACTCCTTTTTAAACGGTTTCTTGTCCGACCCAGATGATGATGCAGCCTTTGCAATCTTCCCAGATTTCAACCCAGCTTCAATTCTCTCTCCAGTTAAGATCAAATCAGTGAAACCAGCAGAAGAATTCCCAATGAGATGATTAAAGAACGGCCCAGATAGGGTCCCCAGGAACATGTCCACTAACTCTCGATCAGTCAAAGGTGGCTGCACCCTGCCAGCCAAGTCTCTCCACTTTTGCGCGTACTCTTTAAAACCTTCGCTTACGCCCAACGACATACCCTGGAGTTGAGTGCGCGTGGGGGCAAGGTCGGCATTATACTGATACTGCTTATAAAAAGCAGTAGCCAGCTCCTCCCAGTTACGAACTTTGGTCCCATCCAGCTGATAGAACCATTCGAGATGAGTCCCTGAAAGACTCTCCTGGAAGAAGTGGATCCATAGATTCTTGTCCGCAGAGTACGGCTGAATCTTTCGAACATAAGACCTCAAATGCAGCTTGGGACAAGATGCCCCGTCATATTTGGAGAAGGTGGGAGCTTTGAATTTATGTGGAATAACCACACCCGTCGACAAACCCAGATCTCCGAAATCCAGTCCAGGTACCTGTTGAACTTCCATGGCCTTCAACCTGTCCTCCAGTTGTTTATACTTGTTGTCTTCAGGAGGGTACTGCTCTTCATCAAAATCGGTCTCGTTGTCGGAGACCACCGGACTAGGAACCCTTGCTTCTGCCTGAGAAGGACTCTTGCCAACAGAAGAAACAGCCTCTTCCTGGTGCAGAGTATTACCCAACCTTCGGCCCGAGTTGAATAGAACAGTTCTTCTTTTCTTCTTCTTCTCCTTCTTCAGGAGCATGGCCTTCAGCTCATCTTGGCCTTTAGCTAGACCCAGGATTAACTCTTGAAACTGCGCATTCTGCGCCTGGAGAGCCTTGATTGAAGTCTCAGTTGATTCAGATCCGGAATTCATGATGCTGAAATAAACAGCGAAGAACTGTAAGCAACCTGAAAAAGGAAAAACCTGCTGTGCACATGATGTATGAAATGCGTATGAATTATGTTTTCAAAGACAATCGGGAATCAACTTTGTAAACAAAAAGGAACACACTTCATTAGATTCAACTTTGTAACTGAAATTATTCAACAAGTTGCCCTTAGGCGTTTACATGAAATGAAACAACTGGAAAGGGAATAAAAACTGTAAAGGCACATTCAGAATTCCTCATTGGTCCCATGGTCTCCTCTTCTCAGTACGGAGGTAGGCATTCAGGGCTCTCTCATTCTCCAACTGCTTTGTCAGCTTCTGGATCTTTGATTCCTGCTCGTTGAACTTTTCCCGGTAAGAATCCCGTTCTTCTTGCAGTTGCGACCAAGATCTCTTCAATGTCTCATAATCAGTAGGTATCTGAGGGGGAAGGACAGTTGGAGGAACACCATCTTTATCAGGACACTCAAGAATGACGGGTCTGACAGCTTCGTACGGCATACCTAACTTCTGGGCACGGATGCGGACCCATTTGTAGTAGGCTTCCATAGGTAGAGAAGTCTTTGGCCCTAGCTCTTGTGGGTCAGCTTTATGAACCTTCTCCCAAGCCTTGATGAACCTACGACGTAGCTCGTCACTATCCACCTGAAACTCGAAACTGATGTGAGGTACCAACATTTCATGGGGACCTGTTCTTCTTGCTCTTCCAAACTGACGGAGTGCTAGACATGGATTGTACGAGATCCCTCCTTGAGTACCAATCAGAGGAACATTAGGATACTCCCCGCATCGATCAATAATAGCTATCTCATCCAAACCTCTGCAAGTCCAAATGATGTCTTTATCGGTGAGAGACATTAACCTGTGAGCCCAACCTCTTCCTTCTTGGTTCTTCAGTACGGACTTAGGGAGGTGCGAAATAAACCACCTCACCAACAAAGGGATACAACACCATAGGGTTCCTCGTCTTCGGGTAGTACGGGCATGAAGTTGTTGCAAGATGTCACCCAAGAGAGTGGGCACAGGGTTCTGAGACATAAAGATCCTAATGGAAGTGACATTGATGAAGTTGTCAGGATTAGGAAACAGGACTAACCCATAGATTAGGAGAGCCAAGATGTCTTCATATGCCCTAAAGTCCAAGTCATTCCAGAAGCTGTTAGCTTTACCAATCAGAAACTTGGCCAAGAAACCCTTAACTCCGCTTCTAGTTACCCAGTTGTCTGTTACCTCTTGATGGGTCAAAGGAAGAGCTGCAGCAATGTCCTCAAGCCTGAGGGTCTTTTCCCAACCAGTAAAGGGAGTCTGATCCAAGATAGGGATACCAAGCAGATTAGAGAACTCTTCCAGGGTAGGGACCAGCTGGAAGTCTTGAAAGGTGAAGCACTGGTACTGAGGGTCATAGAACTGGGTCAGAACACTCATCAACTGTTGATCCCGCTTTGCAGTGACTAAACTGAGAAGAGAACCATGCCTCTGAATGAAGGAAGTGGTGTTTGGAATTCTGCTAACCAACTCATCAAGCAACTCAGGTGAACGAACAAAGTTGAACCGGATAGTATTCCTTCGCACAGGCATCATAATGTCCTACAAAACAGAGCAAAGATGAAACCCTCTTGTCTTTGAAATGGTCAGTTCTTATGCAGGATGCATGCAATGCTCATGATGCTATGATGTTATGATAAAGCACACCACATACAGATACAAAGGCAAACATAGTAAGGCACACAAGTCACACAAGGCAAGCCCCTAAAGTTTAGGCCAGCATGAGGTCTAGGTACTACCCTCTTTCAGTTTATTGGTTCATACCTGTCCTAATCAAAAGTAACCGGGTTCTTAGAGGATCCCAATATCATTGACTACCCTCAATCGGTCATAACTCCAGCATCGCAATCTTTTCTTGCGGCCAGAACCATCACGAGAGTTTAGCCTCAATGGGCGTAGCATACTGCTACTGTTCTAAAGGCCAAGTTGTGTCAATTAAGGTTCTAAGGTTGTTGGTGCTTAATGACTCCTTAGAAGACCCATATTCTCCTCGTTGCGACACAAGGGATATCGGTACAGACTAAGGTGCCACACCAACGTAGCCACTGCTTCACCTGTGTCGGTCTACGCCGGACAGGTCCCTCACAGCTTATGCTACCTAAACAGGGTTCCCCAGATCCGGGTTAGGATCCATGTATCTCCGATGCAACCCACAATAGTAAAGCAAGCAAAGCAATACAAGTGAAAACACAGTTATGACCTAGCCCTAAGGTACACCTCACTTTAAAGTTTATCCCCAGCAGAGTCGCCAGTTCTGTGATCGGTGGATCTGGAACTGACTGTTTAACGCTGGTTCGCGAAATGTCGCGGTAAGCAAGAGTCGCCACCGTCTTTTATTTTCTCCAAATGGAAAGGACAAAAGCACAGAAAAATTCCTTTAAAGAGATTGCTCTCGGTTCGGGAGGTAGGTTATAGAAAGGGAAGGTGTTAGCACCCTTTCTATCCATGGTTATCCATGGGCTCTTAGATACTTGCTCATTTGTGTTTTCAAAAAGGGTTTGTTTGCTTTTCAACTGTGGGTTTTAAAAAGTTTCTTTGAAAAATTTCAGATCAACTCGTACGTCAGAGTGTTTGAAAAGTTTGCTTTGAAAGCTTGTCGGTGTGAAAAGTATTTTTTGATTTGTTTTGAAATTAGAGCAAGTATCCTTGAGAACCTACCTACCCTAAGGAATTCGTCTGTGTAAATGTCCTTTAAAGTAGTGCCATCCCACCATTGAGAGGTAGGTAGCACCACCGTTGGAGGTGTTCGGGTCAATTCGAAGGTTCGGGACATGGTGATCACCGGAGTAATGGGAAGACACCTTAGAAGCTACCCTCATGCCAGGTTCCCGGATCATGAGGACTTACTAAGACATCCTCTACTCGACGATCACCTTTCGAAAGGCAACAGTGAGGCGTACCCTAGGGGTGGTGTGTGCGAATTGTGTGTCATGTTTCAGTTATTTGTCTTGTCATGTTTGTCGTGTTCTACGCTTGATTTTATTTAGACATTCATTCTTTCATGCTTGATTAACAGTTAGGAGTGCGGAAAAGATAAATCTACGACTATTACAAAGGCGCGGGTCCACATCGCCAAAATTAAACCGGACCCGATTTAGCGGAAAGATAAATAGTGCGAAGAAATAAAGTGCGAAAAGTAAATTACATGGCTTTGGGATATTTACACAATTATAATAAGCGATAATAAAATAAATGCACGAATTTAAATAATTAAAACGAAACTAGGGCGTTGGACCCTTTTGCGAATAATTAAAAGTTAATGAGAATTAAAAATTAAATAGTAAAAAAAGGAAATTAAATGATTAAATTGTTTTTTTGGTATTTTGTATTTTTTAGATTTAATGTGAACAAAGGGAATTAATTGAAATTAGATTAAATGGCAAACCCTAAATTCTAATATTTTTTTATTTATTAAGAAAGAATTAAAATATGACCTAAATTAACCTAATTGATTATATACAATTTTTAATTATAAAAATAAAAATAATAAATAAATAGTATTGTGAGAAATAAAAATTAAAAAGACATTAAAACTATTAATTAACCTAATTCTACATGTTTTGGATTTTTATTAAAAAGAATTGGAATTAAACCCTAATTACACTAGTTTATTTACATGCTAGTTTATTTATGAAAATAATTGTAATAAAATAAATATTATATTTTTCTTGTGTTTTTCTGATTTTTTTATAATGTTTTTATATTTTATAGAAAAATAAATCAATTAATTAAAGCAATACAAATAAATAATATAATAATTTAAATAACAAAAAGAAAAGAAAATCAAACCAGGGTGGGGGTGTTGTCCCCAAAACTAGAGGTATAAATCTAAAAAGTCTGGCCCAATAAAGGTTGATTCGTTGACTTTCCTGGATCACATGTCAGTGCTTTGACCTGGTACATGGTGCATCTGGAATATTGGCCCCTGATTTGGTTGCCTGAGACACGTGGCTAGATGATACTTGAGTGTGTATGGTGAATTTCCTCAAGCGCGCTGCATAAGAGCTTTTTATGAAAAATAATATGAGACTTTTGCCAGACCTGGGACTTGAACCCAGGTCTTGAAGATTACAAGCACAACACATGACCACTAGACCAAGCGCATTTCAATTAATACATGATAAACAATAAATAATATAAAGAAAAAACGCTAATGCTTTGGAATTTCGCGCGCAGTTTGAATCCACCTATCACACGTTGCCACGCAGTCTTCGTCCTCGTTCTTCCCTGAAACATAAGCGTATGGCCACGGTTTTCTGGGCGTGGTCTAAAGCCGTTTTCAAAAAAATAGCGATTAGGTCATGTCCCAATATAAATTAGGCGCGACCCCCTCAATGAACTTGTTGGAAGCTTCTGATTCTCATGGTGCCAATCTCGCATCTCAATTTTTCCATAGGAGTAAACCCCTAATTTTTTATCTCTGAAACCCTAAGATGTATCAATGGCAACTCTTCATAAAACGCATGAAAACTCAATTAAGTTATATGGTTAGTACAGAAACTTCATAAGGAGTAATAATATACAAGCAAAAATGCAAGAAGATGCTTAAATCATGAGATGCGATTTCAATATTTTCTTGGTTCAGTGGGACTCGTGAATACCAATTCTTTGCGCTTTTGTTATTGTTTGGGATTGGAACACCTTCAGAATTGTCCAAGGAAGCTATTGAAACGAGAATGGAACCTTGAATCGCCCTAGAACCTTGAAATCAGATTTCAGTTTTTATGAGAATTTTTCAATTTGCCAATGCTTCAGTATGCGCAGCTTTCAGTCCTTTTATCATTAGGGTTATGTTCTGATCATATATGGAGCATGTTAGGTCAAGAAAATTGAAGAAAATCCATTGCTTTAATGATTTTTGAAGATTTGATTTCACAAGATCTTTTCCAATCTTTTTCTCATAGTTTTTGTATCAATCATGCTCAATTCTTATCACAACTTGCCCTAATCAGTTAAGCACGAAATATTGAGGTTATAATGTGTATAAAAAGATTTTTTAGGTTAAGGTTTATATTTTTCATGAATTAAAATCATTTAAATCAATATAAATTAATATTAATTCAAATAAATAATTAAAAAATATGAGAATACTTCCCTTTGGGCCTAGTGGTCGTGCATAGGCTTGGCATGAAGAAATTTGGAAGAAAATTGGGCCCATTTGCATTTTTAGGCCTTTTGCATCAATGTTGACTTTCAAAAATTTCTAAAAATTTCCCAACTTCCACAAGGCATAACTTGGTCAATTTTTAAGCTTTTCACATGTTCTTGGACATTTTGGAAAGGTCTTTGAGTCCTTTAACCAATGCCTTTGGTCCCATGTCATTTTGATTTACCAATCTCAAGTTATGGCTTTTGACTTAAAGTCACTTTTTGTTGACTTTTGAAAATGACCTATAATGTTGAGATTGATAACTTTTTGTGAGAGCATTTCTTGGACTTGGAACATGAAGATGAATTGTAGGAAATGTCTTTCTCTTCAAAATGAGCTTTGGATGGAATTTTTCTGATAATCCATGTGAAAGTTATGCCCTGGTCAATTTCAGTTGACTTTTTCAGCTGTCCAAATATAGCAACTTTTGCATCTTTGATGATTTCTGAGCCAAATTTTGAGAATCATGATCAAGCATTGATCAAATGATGTTTGTGGCTTCAAAATGATATATTGACCAAAAATTTGAACTTTTGACTGTCAAATGACCATTTTGCCCCTACAGTTGACTGTAGTGCAATCTAGGGTTTTGACTGTGCAATCTTGAGCTGAATGCCTTGAAACTTGACATGAGGATACTTGACCATCTTTGTAGGCATATGGGACTTGATTAGGCCTTTGAAAAGTTCATTTGCTTGACCAGAACTCAAACCCTAGTTTTGACTGTCTAGGAGACAGTTGAGCTGCACAACCCTGAGGGAATTTTGTGACTTTGACTTGGCAATTCTTGATGAATATGGGAGGGCAAATTTTGGGGTACAACAGTAACTTATTTAATTCGCGCATTTATTTTCTTATTGCTTAAATAATTATGTATCTCTCCCAAAGCGTTGTAACTTAACTTCTCGCACTTTTATTTCTTTTGCTTTATTTACTTTCCGTCAAATCGGGTCCGGTTTAATTTTGGCGATGTGGACCCGCGCCATTTGTAATAGTTTAGGAACTTTTATCTTTCCGCATCTTTTTTAACTGTTAAATAAATGCATGCAAGAATGAATGACAAAAAAATAAAAACAAACGCATAGATCACCCATAACCTGACAAGACAAAAATAAATGAATCTGACACACAAATCACACACCACCCCTAGGGTACGCCTCACTGTTGCCTTGCCTCGAAAGGTGATCGTCGAGTAGAGGATGTCTTAGTAAGTCCTCATGATCCGGGAACCTGGCATGAGGGTAGCTTCTAAGGTGTCTTCCTATTGCTCTGGTGATCACCATGTCCCGAACCTCGAATTGACCCGAACACCTCCAACGGTGGTGCTACCTACCTCTCAATGGTGGGATGGCACTACTTTAAAGGACATTTACACAGACGAATTCCTTAGGGTAGGTAGACGACTCTAGATACTTGCTCTAATTTCAAAACAAAATTCAAAAATACTTTTCACACCGACACCTTTTCAAAAAGCTTTCGAAAGCAATTTTTCAAACACTCTTGAGGACCGATACAAGAGTCGAACTGGAATTTTCAAAGAAACTTTTTAAAATCCACAGTTGAAAAGCAAACAAACCATTTTTGAAAACACAATGAGCAAGTATCTAAGAGCCCATGGATAACCATGGATAGAAAGGGTGCTAACACCTTCCCTTTCTATAATATACCTCCCGAACCGAGAGCAATCTCTATAAGGAATTTTTCTGTGCTTTTGTCCTTTCCATTTGGAGAAAATAAAAGACGGTGGCGACTCTTGCTTCCGCGACATTTCGCGAACCAGCTTTAAACAGTCAGTTCCAGATCCACCGATCACAGAACTGGCGACTCTGCTGGGGAATACTTTTAAAGTGAGGTGTACCTTAGGGCTAGTTCATAACTGTGTTTTCAATTGCTTTCCTTGTGTGCTTTATTATTGTGGGTTGCTTGGGAGTTCTATAGATCCTAACCCGTATCTGGGGGATACCTTCTTAGAAAGTAGCAACAAGGCTGTGAGGGAACTGTGCGGGGTATACCGACATGGTTGAAACAGTCTGCTACGTTGATGTGGCACTTTGGTCTGTACCGGTAACCCTTGAGTTCAGTCAAGGAGAGTACGGGGCCTCCATGTGGTGTCATGAAGCATCAACAGACCTTAGGAACCTTAATTGAACCATCTTGGCCTCTTTAGGGTAGTGAGATAACTGACTTTGGTGCAGTCCGAGGTTGGTTGATACTCGATACTACACTCAATTGAGGGTTGCTTTCCTGGAATATTTCGGTCGCCAGTTCAGTGGCTAAATCGAAACGATGAACAATGAAAGCAATCCCGTGATATTGGGAACCTTAGAACCCGGTTACTTTGATTAGGACAGGTTGAACTCACCAACTTCAAGAGGGTACTACCCAGACCCCATGCTGGCCTTAAACCTTAAGGGCTTGTCTTGTGTGCCTTGTGTGCCTTACATGTTTGTCTTTGTACATATCTGTGGTGTGTTTAATCATAGCATCATGACATCATCCAGCATCATATGTATTAACTAACCATTTCAGGGGTTCGAATTTTCATCTTTGTTCTTGTTTTGTAGGACATGGAAACTGTTCGTAGAAAGACAATTCAAATCAGTCTTGTAAGGGTACCTCCTCAGCTTAAGGAGCTTATATCCAGGATTCCCGAGAACTCTTCATTCAGTGAAAGGCATGGAAGCCTCATCAGCTTGGTCAACACCAACATTGAGGAAGATATGATAAAGGTCTTGTTCCAGTTCTTTGACCCTCTGCATCACTGTTTTACCTTCTTGGATTATCAGTTGGTACCTACATTGGAGGAGTTCTCCCGGCTCCTGAAGATCCCTATCCTTGATCAGCTACCCTTCAACGGTACAGAAAAGGAACCTAAGCTTGAAGAGATTGCTAAAGCCTTGCACCTACAATCATCTGACCTCAAGGGACATTGGGAAGTCAGAAGTGGTATTAAAGGGTTCTTAGCCAGGTTTCTGTTTGAAAAGGCCTATGAATGTTGGAACTCCCTTGACTTGCAAGCTTTTGAAGAGGTTGTGGCCCTCCTTGTTTATGGTTTGGTATTGTTCCCTAACCCAGATCAGCTCATTGATATCAGTGCTGTCCAGATCTTTATGTCCATGAATCCTATACCTACGTTGCTGGGGGACATCCTTCACTCATGTTACACTCGAACCATGAGAAAAAGAGGTGTCCTTATGTGTTGCACTCCTCTCTTGGGAAGGTGGTTTATTTCGCACCTTCCACAATCAGTCCTGAAGAATGAGCGGGGTTTGAGATGGTCACAACGGTTGATGACTCTTACACATGCAGATATACATTGGTGCCCTAGGTCCAGAGAAGATGTCACTATCATTGATCGTTGCGGGGAGTATCCTAATGTTCCTTTACTTGGAATCAGAGGGGGTATTACTTATAGCCCATGTCTGGCTTGGAGACAATTTGGTTATGCTCGGAGGGATGGTCCTCATGACATGTTAATTCCTGACATAGTTTTTGACTTCGACAACGATACTCAAGGACTTCGCCAGAGATTTATCAGAGCCTGGAGGATGCCTAGTAGGATAGACAGCAAGACACTGGGGCACAGGAACTCCATCCCTTTGGAGCCTTACCTCAAGTGGGTACGAGCCCGCTCTCAGAAGTTAGTAATGCCTTATCCTCACATGCTTCCAGTAATCAAAGAGCCTGCCTTGGAAGGAGAACTGTCTCACGTTATTCAGCACCCTGATATGCCCACATCCTGGGAAGAGATGCAGAACAGCTGGATCCAGCTTAAGGAAGAGCGGAATTCTCTTGAGACTAGTCTGCGTGCCAGTGAAAAGAAGGTCTTGGAGCTCACCCGCATGTTGCATGAGGAGAGGAACCTCAACACTTACATAGCTCCAAAGAGGATGCGCAGCATATTTTGGGATTGATTTGATTTTTTGTACTTTTGCCCATGAGGCTTTGATGTATTAAACAATGATTTTCTTAATAATGACGTGTGTTCCTTTTGGTCTACAACAAATTTGAATTTTCAAACTCTTGAATGCATTGCATAAACACATATCATTCATCATGTGCATCACAGGTACTCTTCTTTTCAGGTTGTTTACTGTTCTTCGCTGTTTATTTCAGCATCATGAACCCTGAATCATCAACCGAGGCATCTATCAAGGCTCTTCAGGTGCAGAACGCCCAATTTCAGGAGTTGATCAAGGGCTTGGCTCAGGGTCAACAAGAGTTGAAGACCATGCTTCTGAAGAAGACTAAGAAGAAGAGGAGGACTGTGCTATTTAACACTGGGCGCAGACTCGGGAACACCTTACAGGTTGAGGCTGAAAGGACTACTCCATCTGTGGGGGAAGGTAGTCACCAAGAAAGGGAGGTCCCTACTCCTGTGGGCTCTGATACTGAAACATACTTCAACGACGAACAGTACCCTCCTGCTGAAGACCGGTACAAGCAGCTGGAGGACAGATTAAAGGCTATGGAAGTTCAGCGGGTGCCTGGACTGGATTTCGGAGACTTGGGGTTATCTACTGGGGTGGTAATTCCACACAAGTTCAAGGCACCTGCCTTTGTGAAGTATGACGGGGCTTCCTATCCCAAGATGCACCTCTGTTCTTATGTAAGGAAGATCCAGCCTTACACAGCAGACAAGAACCTTTGGATCCACTTCTTCCAGGAGAGTCTTTCAGGGACTCACCTCGAATGGTTCTATCAGCTGGATGGAATCAGCATTCGTAACTGGGAGGATCTGGCCACTGCTTTTTACAAGCAGTATCAATATAATTCCGACCTCGCTCCTACGCGTACCCAGCTCCAGGGTATGTCTCTAGGGTCGGGTGAAGGTTTTAAGGAGTACGCCCAGAAATGGAGAGACCTGGCTGGCAGGGTGCAGCCACCATTGACGGACCGGGAGCTGGTAGATATGTTTTTGGGGACCCTATCTGGTCCATTTTTCAATCATCTCATTGGTAATTCCTCTGCTGGGTTTACTGATCTGATCCTGACTGGTGAAAGGATCGAGGCCGGTATAAAATCGGGGAAGATACAGAAGGTTGCCTCCTCCAGTACTAAAAAGAAACCCTTCAAAAAGGAGGCTAGTGCTGTATATAGCTCCCGGAGACCAGAGCAACCTGAACGCCGCCAATCTGTCAGTGCGGTAATGATTGCCAAACCTGCTGCCGCTCCTCGGCCAACTAATCCTCAAAAGTTTGAAAGACCCCGGAGAGAGTTTACCCGGTTAAGCATGACCTTATCACAGATCCTGCCACAGTTGCTATCCACCAATTTAGTGACTGTCAGGGAGGCTCCAAAGTTTCCCAATACTGCATCCCCCAAGTTTAATCCAAATTCTCGCTGTGCTTACCACTCTGATAGCCCGGGGCATAACACAGATGACTGTTAGGCCCTAAAGAATAAGGTTCAAGACCTCATTGATGCAAAGGAAATACAGTTTGAGGCGCCCGAGAGGCCAAATGTTGTAACCGCTCCCATGCCCCAGCATGGAGTGAATGTTGTTGAGGAGGATTTGTATGTAGCTTCGGTGGATGATGTTGCTACTCCGCTGCTGACGGTCAAGAGGAACCTGTTGCTAGCCGGTTTATTTCTGGGATGTAGCGAAGGTTGCCCTCTATGTGCTGCTTTCCCTGCTGGTTGTTCTCTGCTGAAGTCAGGCGTCCAAAACCTGATGGATAGTAGAGAGATTTTGTTCAGAAAGACTGTTGTTCCTGCTGCTCCTGTTGAAGAAGTGTCGATCGTTACCATCTTCAACAACCTTTCCAAGGCTCCTTCAAAGAAGCCTGTCCAAATTTTGCCGGTTCACAAGATTGCTCCCATCACCATTACTGTTCCGGGGCCTATCCCCTACAAATCTGATAAGGCTGTCCCATGGCACTATGGGGCGGATGTTTATGTTCTGGGTGTGAAACAAGAGTTCAACATTGATGCTGGTGTCTCCAACATCACTGGGCCTGCTAAGGTCACTCGTAGTGGAAGACTGTTCTCGCCAGACATTGCTCCTCCGGTAATTCATAGGCCTTTGGTCTTCACACCTGCCAGGGTGCCTGTTTCTCCCCCTGACCAAGTATCCACCCCTGCTACCGAGTCATCTGATACTCGGGACAAGGGGATTGCTGCTGATGTGCCTGCCAGGACGGAGGCACCAAAGACCATTGTTGAGGCTTCCAGGCAGGAAATGGAAGAAATCCTCAAGATAATAAATAAAAGTGATTTCAACGTTGTAGAACAGCTGGGGCACACCCCCTCTAAAATCTCCATGTTGTCACTGCTGCTGTGTTCAGAGGCCCACGCCAAGGCTCTGATTGCTTTCTTAAAGACAGCCCACGTACCCCAAGAGACGTCTGCTGACCAGTTCACCGACTGTGTGGCCAACCTAACCGCTGATAATGGCCTGGGTTTCTCTGATGCCGATCTGACAGCAAAGGGGAAGAACCATAATGACGCCCTATATGTCTCCATTGAATGCATAGGCATTACTCTTGCTCATGTGCTGGTTGACACAGGTTCTTCATTAAACGTGCTGCCCAAGAAGGCTCTGGATAGGCTGGATTGTGAGGGTCTAGAGCTCAAACCAAGTAACATTATTGTCCGGGCCTTTGACGGGTCCAAAAGAATGGTACATGGTGAGGTGGACATCCCAATCAGGGTTGGGTCACAGGTATTTGATTCAAAATTCTATGTGATGGACATCCATTCGTCCTATTCTTGTTTGCTGGGTCGCCCGTGGATCCACAAGGCTGGAGCTGTGACCTCCACGTTGCATCAGAAGCTCAAGTACCCGGTCATGGGGAAGATCGTAACGGTGCAAGGGGAAGAGGAGTACATGGTCAGCCACCTCAACTCCTTCAGATACGTAGAAATGGATGGGGAGTTCATTGAAACCCCCTTTCAACATTTTGAGGAAGTGCCACAAACTTTGGCAGCAGCAGAAGCAGTGGATGAAGAGGTTTCTCCTTTGAAGATGGCCTCCTTAAAGGACGCCCGGGCTGTGATCGAAAGAGGTGAATATGCAAACTGGGGCAAGCTCCCTGATCTTACTCCTAAGACTAACAAGTTTGGGCTGGGTTTCACCACAGAAGCTCAGAAAGCAGTGCGCAAGGCGAGAATTGGAAGACCTCCTGTGCTCATCACCCACTCAGAAGTGAATGCTATTGGAGAGGAAGACGAAGTGGAAGAGTCAGAGTTCGATAGCTGGATCTACCCGACGACCGACGGTGGATTGACCAATTGGACTGCTAAAGACTTTACACCCATAACTTTTGTTCCCCAGTAATGAACTTCTTTGTTTTGGATTTGTAATAAACAATAATTTGAAACTATATGGCCCGGTGTCTTACCCGAGGCACCGTGGTTGTGTTTATGAGGGCTTTTGTTTGTCACTGTCATATATCATAAATAAAAGCATTGGACGTTTTTCACATTTCAAATTTTGCGCTCCTTTTCTTTCCTTTCTTTACATATTGCAAAACAGCTGTATTTACACACACACACTCACTCATACAGGTTTCAATCCACTCTGGATCTCACTGGTAACGACTCTGCTGCTGCCAGTTATGACTTCGAAAATCCGATCAACTTAGCCGAAGACGAAGGTGAAGATGATTGCGAAGTGCCTGGTGAACTTGCAAGACTGTTACAACAGGAAGAGAGGGCAATTCAACCCCATGAAGAGCCAGTGGAAATAATAAACTTGGGTACTGAAGAAGACAAGAAAGGGGTAAAGATTGGTGCCAACCTAGAGCTCAGCGTGAAGCAACGGTTGACTCAGATGCTGCATGACTATATGGAGATCTTTGCCTGGTCCTACGAAGATATGCCCGGATTAGATACCGACATTGTGGTCCATCACTTACCAACTAAAGAAGATTGCCCGCCGGTTAAGCAAAAGGTCTGCCGTATGCGTCCAGAGATGTCTGAGAAGATTAAAGCCGAGGTTATGAAGCAGTTTGATGCCGGGTTTCTTGCAGTGACTTCTTACCCTCAGTGGGTTGCTAATATGGTGCCGGTACCTAAGAAGGACGGCAAGGTCAGAATGTGTGTCGATTACAGGGATCTGAACAGGGCCAGCCCCAATGATGACTTCCCTCTACCTCACATTGATGTCCTTGTTGATAATACAACTCAGCATAAAGTGTTCTTTTTTATGGATGGTTTTTCAGGCTACAATCAGATCAAGATGGCTCCTGAAGACATGGAAAAGACTACATTTGTTACTCAGTGGGGCACCTTCTGCTACAAAGTCATGCCTTTTGGACTAAAGAATGCTGGGGCAACCTACCAACGTGCCATGGTTGCTTTATTTCATGACATGATCCATCATGAGATAGAAGTGTATGTTGACGACATGATCGCTAGGTCCCAGACTGAGGAAGAACACCTTGATCATCTACAGAAACTGTTTGACCGTTTGAAACTGTACAAGCTGAGGTTGAACCCGAACAAGTGCACCTTCGGGGTAAGATCTGGAAAGTTGCTAGGCTTCGTGGTAAGTGACAAGGGAATTCAAGTGGACCCTGCTAAGGTCAAAGCCATTCAAGAGATGCCAGTTCCTAAGACAGAGAAGGAAGTCAGAGGCTTTCTAGGACGTCTGAATTACATTGCTCGGTTCATCTCACACCTAACTGCTACCTGTGAACCAATCTTCAAGCTGCTGAAGAAAGATCAGGTAGTACGTTGGAATGATGAATGTCAGGCTGCTTTTGACAGAATCAAAGAATATCTCCAAGAACCACCCATCCTTATGCCACCAGTTGAAGGGAGACCTTTGATACTTTACCTGACAGTGCTTGATAATTCAATGGGGTGTGTGCTGGGGCAGCATGACGAGTCTGGCCGAAAAGAGCATGCCATTTATTACCTTAGCAAAAAGTTTACCGACTGTGAGACCCGATACTCATTGCTTGAGAAAACTTGCTGCGCTTTGGTATGGGCTGCTCGCCGGCTGAGACAGTATATGCTGACTCACACTACCTTGTTGATCTCAAAAATGGATCCTATAAAGTACATATTCGAAAAGCCTGCTCTGTCTGGGAGAATTGCAAGATGGCAAATGATCTTGACGGAATACGACATTCAGTACACAACCCAGAAAGCCATCAAGGGAAGTGTATTGGCAGACCACCTGGCACATCAAGCTGTCGATGACTATCAGTCAATGAATTTCGAGTTTCCGGATGAAAGCATTATGATTGTAACTGATTGTGAAGTACCTGGACCGGATGAAGGACCTGAACCAGGATCCCGATGGTCTATGCACTTTGACGGAGCCTCCAATGCTTTGGGAAATGGTATCGGCGCCATCATCATATCCCCTCAAGGTACTCATACTCCACTCACTGCCCGGTTGTGTTTCAACTGTACCAACAACATGGCGGAGTATGAGGCGTGTATCATGGGTCTTCAAGCTGCGATCGACCTAAGGATCAAATTTCTGAGTGTCTTCGGAGATTCCGCTCTTGTGATCAATCAGATCAAGGGAGAGTGGGATACGAAACATCCAAACCTGATTCCTTACAGAGAATGTGTGTTGACCCTGATCCCCCACTTCACAGAGATAACATTTGAGCACTTTCCAAGAGAAGAGAATCAGTTGGCGGACGCGTTAGCTACAATGTCTTCAATGTTCAAGGTCAAATGGGATAATGAGGCTCCCCGGATCATCATCTGGAAACTGGACGAGCCGGCATACTGTTGTGATCTCGAAATTGAATTGGTGACTGAGAAGCCTTGGTACCACGAAGTGAAGAGATATCTGGAAACTCAGGAATACCCTGAAGGTGCATCTATCAACGATAAGAAATTCCTGAGAAGATTCGCAGCCAAATTCTTCCTTAGCAACAACATCTTGTACAAGCGAAACCATGATTCAACCTTACTGCGTTGTGTGGATAAAACTGAAGCAGAAAGAATCATGGAAGAGCTACATGAAGGGACCTTTGGTACACATTCCAGTGGACACACTATGGCTAAGAAAATCCTACGGGCAGGATACTATTGGTCCACAATGGAAGCTGACTGTTACCAACATTCCAGGACATGCCACAAGTGCCAGATTTATGCAGACAAGGTGCATGTTCCTCCGGTCCCCCTGAATGTTCTGACTGCGCCTTGGCCGTTTGCAATGTGGGGCATAGACATGATCGGCGAGATTAAACCTACGGCATCTAATGGACATCGCTTCATCCTAGTGGCAATTGATTACTTCACGAAGTGGGTTGAGGCAGCATCCTATGCTACGGTAACCAAGACTGTTGTAGCACGGTTCATTCGGCATAACCTGATCTGTCGGTACGGCGTCCCTGAGAGAATTATTACAGACAACGGTACCAATCTGAACAATAAGATGATCGCTGAGCTTTGTGAACAGTTCAAAATACAGCACCACAATTCTTCTCCTTACAGACCGAAGATGAATGGGGCTGTAGAAGCAGCAAATAAGAACATCAAGAAAATCATGCAGAAAATGACAGTGACTTATAAAGATTGGCACGAGACGTTACCGTTCGCTCTACATGGGTACCGTACCTCAGCTAGGACGTCAACCGGGGCAACTCCTTTCTCTTTGGTTTATGGTATGGAGGCAGTCTTGCCAATCGAAGTGCAAATACCCTCTCTCCGGATAATGAAGGATGCAAATCTGAACGAAGATGATTGGATCCAGACACGACTTGATCAGCTCAACCTTATTGATGAAAACAGACTTGCTGCTATCTGTCATGGTCAGACGTATCAGAAACGGATGATCAGGGCATTTAACAAAAAGGTCAGACCACAAGAATATCGAGTCGGGGATCTGGTAATCAAGCGAATCATCCTTCCTCAGAGTGATCCAAGGGGCAAATGGACCCCTACGTACGAAGGGCCATTTATGGTTAAGCATGTGTTCTCAGGAGGAGCAATGATATTAACCAATATGGATGGTGACGACCTTCCTCACCCCGCCAATGCAGACATAGTAAAAAAATATTACGCATGAAAAAAAAAGACCCGCTAGGCTGACATGCCTAGGCAAAAATTAGGGCTTCCTGTCGAACCAAAAGGGTTCGGGCAAAATGAAGGGATGAAAATGGAAAAAATCTGTACACCCGGCAAGTCGAAAACCTGAAAGGGCGGCTTGGGCAAAAATGGATATCCCGGTGGACTGAAAACCCGAAAAGGCGGTCCAGGCAAAAATTAGGGATAAAAGCGTAATGCTATGTCTCATTGATCACTTTGCATCCAGAATCCGGTATCTACATCAAGATCAGACGGCATCGATCAGTCAGCTTCACCTTCAACCAAGGTCATCAAGTGATGAGACGCTCGGAGTTATAAAGGCAATAGCAGAGTTGAAACCCAGTGGATCATTCATTTCACACAGCTGTTTTATTTTCTTTTGTACAAAATTTGTATAAACCCTTTTTGCTTGGTGGCGTTCTCTTATTAGGACGTCAGCCTCTTGTATACCAAATGCCTATTTACAGGCCACTCAAAAATCAATACAAATATACTTTTCAGTTAAAATGTGCCTTTTGTTTTTTCCTTTTCTGTTTTGTTTTGCGAAGAACGTCCAAGGTTCAATTTGTGATATATGCATTGACAATAATTTGCTAGCTCATAAATATTTGCATACGAAACAAAGAATTAATTACAGGGGACATTAGAAACATGGGCAATAAGGAGTTGTCTAGCCAATCTAATTGTTCTATCCTCCAAAGTACCAAGGTAGGTTCAGCTAAAGAACATAACCAGGCATCTTAAATTCCCCAGAGAGTGAGACAGCAAGTCAGTACACTCTTCTCCAAGAAAGGTTACCAAATCTTAAGGAAGCTGAGTATCCTCCAGCAGATCTCAACATGCCCCAGCAGCATACATATTCTTAACAAGCATCCCCAGCAGTCTTGGTCTAAAGATCGTTCCCCGGCGTCATATCAAATATTCAACGGAATCACTTCCCCGCAGTTCAAAACTTCCCTAAGAAAGTCCAATCCAATTCCCCCAGGAGAGTTGGATTTTATCTCCCCAAGCAGTAAGCTCATCCCCAGTAGATTCTGGAAGCTTATCCCTTCGCAGAGCACGAACGCGTCTCCCGGCTTTATTCAAAGAGTTATTTCCTTAACAGGGTATAACTGGGTTATCCTCAGCCAAAAGCTACGGAAAGAGCATCCTCGACGAAGTCTTCTTACCCCAGCGAAGTCCATCAACACTTCCAATACAGCAAAGATATCCTCAGCAAGTCATTCTCAACAATTCAGCAAAAGCATCCCTCTTCCCACAGAGTATTGCTTCCCAGCATGGTCGCTAGAGTATCTTTTCTCCCCGCAGAATCTTCCATTTGCTAAGTTTATTCCGCAACGGAATCATCTTCTCCTACCGGTATTCTTGCAGTTATCATCCCCAGCAGAAGCAAAATCTATTCTTCAACATCAGCCCAGGATATGACTTCCCGGCACCCGGCAAGGATTCACTTTCCTAGACAAAAACATACATAAAACATCACATACATCATTATAACATGCATCGACACATCATATCATACAAGTCTCATTTATGTTGAGAACATCATTGCTTGATCCATATCATGCATTGCATATGACTGACCTTTACCTTTCAGGAAAGATCCAGTTAAATTCTTAGCTATATTCAAAGGCCTTCTCTGGTTCAGTCAGATCGACCCTAAGATCTCCCTGATGCTTATCCAGTTGAAGATATTCCAAGACCTTGTCCGGTTCAGTTAAATCGACCCTAAGATTTTCCTGATGCTTATCCAGTCAAAGGCCTTCTCTGGTTCAGTCAGATCGACCCTAGGATCTCCCTGATGCTTATCCAGTTGAAGATATTTCAAGACCTTGTCCGGTTCAGTTAAATCGACCCTAAGATTTTCCTGATGCTTATCCAGTCAAAGGCCTTCTCTGGTTCAGTCAGATCGACCCTAGGATCTCCCTGATGCTTATCCAGTTGAAGATATTTCAAGACCTTGTCCGGTTCAGTTAAATCGACCCTAAGATTTTCCTGATGCTTATCCAGTCAAAGGCCTTCTCTGGTTCAGTCAGATCGACCCTAGGATCTCCCTGATGCTTATCCAGTTGAAGATATTTCAAGACCTTGTCCGGTTCAGTTAAATCGACCCTAAGATTTTCCTGATGCTTATCCAGTCAAAGGCCTTCTCTGGTTCAGTCAGATCGGCCCTAAGATCTCCCTGATGCTTATCCAGTTGAAGATATTTCAAGACCTTGTCCGGTTCAGTTAAATCGACTCTAAGATTTTCCTGATGCTTATCCAGTCAAAGGCCTTCTCTTGGTTCAGTCAGATCGACCCTAAGATCTCCCTGATGCTTATCCAGTTGAAGATATTTCAAGACCTTGTCCGGTTCAGTTAAATCGACCCTAAGATTTTCCTGATTCTTACCCAGTCAAAGGCCTCTCTGGTTCAGTCAGATCGACCCTAAGATCTCCCTGATTCTTATTCCAGTAGAAGACACCCAAGATTTTTCTCAACAAGCGTTGTTGAAGTTAAAGACACCCAAGATTTTTCTCAACAAGCGTTGTTGAAGTTAAAGTCGCCCAAGGTTCTCTTACCATTCATGCTAAGGTAGTAACCATCCCTGGTTCTTTCATCGCCGTTTGAAGCTCCAGACTCAGCTCCTGTAACCAGTCAGGACACATCTATACCAGGCATCTAAAAATCAGCTCCTGCAACGTGTCAGGTACTCATTTTTTCTTTGCAGGTATGCAGGTCCTCGCTAAGGAAGCTCTTACGCAATCAAACATCCAGATGGCATCTATAAGCCCATTCCACCATCACTGCCACTATGTGAGCGCAAATTTCTGGGCACTCTAGTGTCCAATCATCTTCTACCCTCGGATTACGAAAGGCACGTCAGCCAATCTGCATCCTCAGGTCTAAGAAGATTGAACAGGGGCAACTGTTGTACCCCAAAATTTGCCCTCCCATATTCTTCAAGAAATTGCCAAGCCAAGTCACAAAATTCCCCAAGGGTTGCACAGTGCAAGGGCCTCCTAAACAGTCAAAATTAGGGTTTTGAGTCTGATCAAGAAAAGGAAGTGTTCAAAGGCTCAATCAAGTCTCATATGCTCACAATCATGGTCAAGCATCCTCATATCAAGTTTCAAGGCATTCAGCTCAAAATTGCACAGTCAAAACCCTAAATTGCACTACAGTCATCTGTAGGGGCAAAATGGTCATTTGGCAGTCAAAAGTTCAAATTTTTGGTCAACATATCATTTTGAAGCCACAAACATCATTTGATCAATTCTTGATCATGATTCTCAAAATTTGGCTCAGAAAATCATCAAGATGCAAAAGTTTCCTTATTTGGACAGTTGAAAAAGTCAACTGAAATTGACCAGGGCATAACTTTCACATGGATTATCAGAAAAATTCCATCCAAATCTCATTTTGAAGAGAAATACATTTCCTACAACTCATCTTCATACTTCAAGTCCAAGAAATGCTCTCACAAAAAGTTATCAATTTCAACATTATAGGTCATTTTCAAAAGTCAACAAAAAGGGACTTTAAGTCAAAGGCCATAACTTGAGATTGGAAAATCAAAATGACATGGGACCAAAGGCATTGGTTAAAGGACTCAAAGACCTTTCCAAAATGTCCAAGAACATGAGAAAAGCTTAAAAATTGAGCAAGTTATGCATTGGAGAAGTTGGGAAATTTTTGTGAAATGGCAAAAGTCAACTATCCTTGAAACTTCAATTTTTGACAAAAGGGCCCACTTTCTTCCACTTTATTCAGCCTTGTCATGCCACACACGTGTCCCATGATTAATTTCAAGATCAAACATTGATTTTTCTATTTTATTTAATTTTTATTAATTTAATTCATTTTAAATCTTTAATAATTCAAATAAAATTTAAAAATCAATGGAATAGTGTCATTTGAATTTGGATAACTTCCATATATCATGTGCCAGCTCACAAACTCATGCTAGGGTTAGGTTGTACACCAAGTCTTGGTTTTGCTTAAAAAAGGGAAAGTTTGTTAATGGTGAAAAACCTAAGACTAGTTCTCTCATGGGCATGGATCAAGGCCAGCTAATGACTTAATTCCCTTCCCTCATAAGTACTGAGTCTAACCCTAATCACAGGACACTCCAAGCTGCGCTCTAGAACACATTGAAAACTTGGAAAATTCACCAAAAAATACAAAACTGAAAACCACTTTAGAGATTGATTCAAGGCATAATTCATAATCCAATAGCTTCCTCAAGTCCTCCTGATCACATTGCAATCTAAAACATCAACTTAAACTCCAGGAATTGGTATATAGAACCCTCCCTGTACAGCAAAAAAGTGACAATCGTATTTTCGATTCTAGGCATCCTCATGACATTCTAATTATGGATTCTTGTTCCTTGTGATGTTTTAAAGCTAACCCTTATGTTTGATTTGATTATCGTGTTGTGTATGAGATTTTACCATGCGCGATTTCTAGGGTTTACAGGTTTGTCAATTTAGGGCTTTGGTAACGAGGTAAAATTAAGCCTCCAAACCATGACCATCCAACTCAGTGCAGAGAGACGAAGAAGGAACACTTGTCGCGAACAATTTATAAGCCATGTAGCGCTATTCGCTATTTTCCCTAAAGCCCTCTAAGACCACGCTCTGAAAACCGTGGCTCAATGTTTTTTGTTTCAGGGGAAACGAGGAAGAAGACCTCGTGGCAAAGCATGATTCGTTGTTTTTAAATTTCGCGCGCTCCAACCACTAATGCTTTCGTTTTTCTTTTTGTTATTTGTTTATTATAATATGTTAACATATGTTTCATAGCTCAGCTGGCAAACGTTGAAGGCAATAACGTCCAAGACCTGGGTTCGAGTCCCAGGTCTGTGTAACTTTCAATATTATTTTTCCATATTAGTTCCTACGCAGGCACAACATTGTGGATCACCATACGCTCATCATATCAAACCATCCACGCGTCTAGCACATTCAAATCAAAGGCTAGGATTCAACGAACACGCTGCACCCCCAGTCAACAAGCCACATAATGCATGGAAAGGTCAACGAATTGCAAGCTTATTGGGCCAGCTTCTTGGATCACACCTCACAACTGGGACTGAACCCCCCACTGGTTTGCAATTTCCTATTTTTTGTCTTTCTTATTTTTTAATTGTTATCTTATTTTCTTTATTATTTTTAATTTGATTAATTATTTTACAAAATACAAAAAAGGCTTAAAAATCAGAAAAGACAAAATATAATAAATAATTTTTATTTTAATATTTTTCTTGTAAATAAATTAGCATGTAAATAAATTTAGTATTAAATAGGTTTTAATTTTAATTCTTTTTAATAACTAAAAATCCAAAAACATAGAATTTAGGTTTAATTGATAATTTTTTCCTTTTAATTTTTCCTTTTATCATAATATTATTTATTTATTTATTTTCATAATTAAATTGTACATAAAACTTAGGGTTAAATTAGTTAAAAATTCAATATTTTTCATAATAACTAAAAATAATTAGAATTAGGGTTGGTTAATTTTAATTAACGTTTTTTTATTAAATCTTAAAACACACAAAAACCCAAAAAACAATTTCTTTTAATTTTAATTCCTAATTAAATTAGTCTTTTTTTGTTAATTAAATTCATTAACTTTAATTTTTCGCAAAAGGCTCCAACGCCCTCGTTCGTAACTTATTTAATTCGCGCATTTATTTTCTTATTGCTTAAATAATTATGTATCTCTCCCAAAGCGTTGTAACTTAACTTCTCGCACTTTTATTTCTTTTGCTTTATTTACTTTCCGTCAAATCGGGTCCGGTTTAATTTTGGCGATGTGGACCCGCGCCATTTGTAATAGTTTAGGAACTTTTATCTTTCCGCATCTTTTTTAACTGTTAAATAAATGCATGCAAGAATGAATGACAAAAAAATAAAAACAAACGCATAGATCACCCATAACCTGACAAGACAAAAATAAATGAATCTGACACACAAATCACACACCACCCCTAGGGTACGCCTCACTGTTGCCTTGCCTCGAAAGGTGATCGTCGAGTAGAGGATGTCTTAGTAAGTCCTCATGATCCGGGAACCTGGCATGAGGGTAGCTTCTAAGGTGTCTTTCTATTGCTCTGGTGATCACCATGTCCCGAACCTCGAATTGACCCGAACACCTCCAACGGTGGTGCTACCTACCTCTCAATGGTGGGATGGCACTACTTTAAAGGACATTTACACAGACGAATTCCTTAGGGTAGGTAGACGACTCTAGATACTTGCTCTAATTTCAAAACAAAATTCAAAAATACTTTTCACACCGACACCTTTTCAAAAAGCTTTCGAAAGCAATTTTTCAAACACTCTTGAGGACCGATACAAGAGTCGAACTGGAATTTTCAAAGAAACTTTTTAAAATCCACAGTTGAAAAGCAAACAAACCATTTTTGAAAACACAATGAGCAAGTATCTAAGAGCCCATGGATAACCATGGATAGAAAGGGTGCTAACACCTTCCCTTTCTATAATATACCTCCCGAACCGAGAGCAATCTCTATAAGGAATTTTTCTGTGCTTTTGTCCTTTCCATTTGGAGAAAATAAAAGACGGTGGCGACTCTTGCTTCCGCGACATTTCGCGAACCAGCTTTAAACAGTCAGTTCCAGATCCACCGATCACAGAACTGGCGACTCTGCTGGGGAATACTTTTAAAGTGAGGTGTACCTTAGGGCTAGTTCATAACTGTGTTTTCAATTGCTTTCCTTGTGTGCTTTATTATTGTGGGTTGCTTGGGAGTTCTATAGATCCTAACCCGTATCTGGGGGATACCTTCTTAGAAAGTAGCAACAAGGCTGTGAGGGAACTGTGCGGGGTATACCGACATGGTTGAAACAGTCTGCTACGTTGATGTGGCACTTTGGTCTGTACCGGTAACCCTTGAGTTCAGTCAAGGAGAGTACGGGGCCTCCATGTGGTGTCATGAAGCATCAACAGACCTTAGGAACCTTAATTGAACCATCTTGGCCTCTTTAGGGTAGTGAGATAACTGACTTTGGTGCAGTCCGAGGTTGGTTGATACTCGATACTACACTCAATTGAGGGTTGCTTTCCTGGAATATTTCGGTCGCCAGTTCAGTGGCTAAATCGAAACGATGAACAATGAAAGCAATCCCGTGATATTGGGAACCTTAGAACCCGGTTACTTTGATTAGGACAGGTTGAACTCACCAACTTCAAGAGGGTACTACCCAGACCCCATGCTGGCCTTAAACCTTAAGGGCTTGTCTTGTGTGCCTTGTGTGCCTTACATGTTTGTCTTTGTACATATCTGTGGTGTGTTTAATCATAGCATCATGACATCATCCAGCATCATATGTATTAACTAACCATTTCAGGGGTTCGAATTTTCATCTTTGTTCTTGTTTTGTAGGACATGGAAACTGTTCGTAGAAAGACAATTCAAATCAGTCTTGTAAGGGTACCTCCTCAGCTTAAGGAGCTTATATCCAGGATTCCCGAGAACTCTTCATTCAGTGAAAGGCATGGAAGCCTCATCAGCTTGGTCAACACCAACATTGAGGAAGATATGATAAAGGTCTTGTTCCAGTTCTTTGACCCTCTGCATCACTGTTTTACCTTCTTGGATTATCAGTTGGTACCTACATTGGAGGAGTTCTCCCGGCTCCTGAAGATCCCTATCCTTGATCAGCTACCCTTCAACGGTACAGAAAAGGAACCTAAGCTTGAAGAGATTGCTAAAGCCTTGCACCTACAATCATCTGACCTCAAGGGACATTGGGAAGTCAGAAGTGGTATTAAAGGGTTCTTAGCCAGGTTTCTGTTTGAAAAGGCCTATGAATGTTGGAACTCCCTTGACTTGCAAGCTTTTGAAGAGGTTGTGGCCCTCCTTGTTTATGGTTTGGTATTGTTCCCTAACCCAGATCAGCTCATTGATATCAGTGCTGTCCAGATCTTTATGTCCATGAATCCTATACCTACGTTGCTGGGGGACATCCTTCACTCATGTTACACTCGAACCATGAGAAAAAGAGGTGTCCTTATGTGTTGCACTCCTCTCCTGGGAAGGTGGTTTATTTCGCACCTTCCACAATCAGTCCTGAAGAATGAGCGGGGTTTGAGATGGTCACAACGGTTGATGACTCTTACACATGCAGATATACATTGGTGCCCTAGGTCCAGAGAAGATGTCACTATCATTGATCGTTGCGGGGAGTATCCTAATGTTCCTTTACTTGGAATCAGAGGGGGTATTACTTATAGCCCATGCCTGGCTTGGAGACAATTTGGTTATGCTCGGAGGGATGGTCCTCATGACATGTTAATTCCTGACATAGTTTTTGACTTCGACAACGATACTCAAGGACTTCGCCAGAGATTTATCAGATCCTGGAGGATGCCTAGTAGGATAGACAGCAAGACACTGGGGCACAGGAACTCCATCCCTTTGGAGCCTTACCTCAAGTGGGTACGAGCCCGCTCTCAGAAGTTAGTAATGCCTTATCCTCACATGCTTCCAGTAATCAAAGAGCCTGCCTTGGAAGGAGAACTGTCTCACGTTATTCAGCACCCTGATATGCCCACATCCTGGGAAGAGATGCAGAACAGCTGGATCCAGCTTAAGGAAGAGCGGAATTCTCTTGAGACTAGTCTGCGTGCCAGTGAAAAGAAGGTCTTGGAGCTCACCCGCATGTTGCATGAGGAGAGGAACCTCAACACTTACATAGCTCCAAAGAGGATGCGCAGCATATTTTGGGATTGATTTGATTTTTTGTACTTTTGCCCATGAGGCTTTGATGTATTAAACAATGATTTTCTTAATAATGACGTGTGTTCCTTTTGGTCTACAACAAATTTGAATTTTCAAACTCTTGAATGCATTGCATAAACACATATCATTCATCATGTGCATCACAGGTACTCTTCTTTTCAGGTTGTTTACTGTTCTTCGCTGTTTATTTCAGCATCATGAACCCTGAATCATCAACCGAGGCATCTATCAAGGCTCTTCAGGTGCAGAACGCCCAATTTCAGGAGTTGATCAAGGGCTTGGCTCAGGGTCAACAAGAGTTGAAGACCATGCTTCTGAAGAAGACTAAGAAGAAGAGGAGGACTGTGCTATTTAACACTGGGCGCAGACTCGGGAACACCTTACAGGTTGAGGCTGAAAGGACTACTCCATCTGTGGGGGAAGGTAGTCACCAAGAAAGGGAGGTCCCTACTCCTGTGGGCTCTGATACTGAAACATACTTCAACGACGAACAGTACCCTCCTGCTGAAGACCGGTACAAGCAGCTGGAGGACAGATTAAAGGCTATGGAAGTTCAGCGGGTGCCTGGACTGGATTTCGGAGACTTGGGGTTATCTACTGGGGTGGTAATTCCACACAAGTTCAAGGCACCTGCCTTTGTGAAGTATGACGGGGCTTCCTATCCCAAGATGCACCTCTGTTCTTATGTAAGGAAGATCCAGCCTTACACAGCAGACAAGAACCTTTGGATCCACTTCTTCCAGGAGAGTCTTTCAGGGACTCACCTCGAATGGTTCTATCAGCTGGATGGAATCAGCATTCGTAACTGGGAGGATCTGGCCACTGCTTTTTACAAGCAGTATCAATATAATTCCGACCTCGCTCCTACGCGTACCCAGCTCCAGGGTATGTCTCTAGGGTCGGGTGAAGGTTTTAAGGAGTACGCCCAGAAATGGAGAGACCTGGCTGGCAGGGTGCAGCCACCATTGACGGACCGGGAGCTGGTAGATATGTTTTTGGGGACCCTATCTGGTCCATTTTTCAATCATCTCATTGGTAATTCCTCTGCTGGGTTTACTGATCTGATCCTGACTGGTGAAAGGATCGAGGCCGGTATAAAATCGGGGAAGATACAGAAGGTTGCCTCCTCCAGTACTAAAAAGAAACCCTTCAAAAAGGAGGCTAGTGCTGTATATAGCTCCCGGAGACCAGAGCAACCTGAACGCCGCCAATCTGTCAGTGCGGTAATGATTGCCAAACCTGCTGCCGCTCCTCGGCCAACTAATCCTCAAAAGTTTGAAAGACCCCGGAGAGAGTTTACCCGGTTAAGCATGACCTTATCACAGATCCTGCCACAGTTGCTATCCACCAATTTAGTGACTGTCAGGGAGGCTCCAAAGTTTCCCAATACTGCATCCCCCAAGTTTAATCCAAATTCTCGCTGTGCTTACCACTCTGATAGCCCGGGGCATAACACAGATGACTGTTAGGCCCTAAAGAATAAGGTTCAAGACCTCATTGATGCAAAGGAAATACAGTTTGAGGCGCCCGAGAGGCCAAATGTTGTAACCGCTCCCATGCCCCAGCATGGAGTGAATGTTGTTGAGGAGGATTTGTATGTAGCTTCGGTGGATGATGTTGCTACTCCGCTGCTGACGGTCAAGAGGAACCTGTTGCTAGCCGGTTTATTTCTGGGATGTAGCGAAGGTTGCCCTCTATGTGCTGCTTTCCCTGCTGGTTGTTCTCTGCTGAAGTCAGGCGTCCAAAACCTGATGGATAGTAGAGAGATTTTGTTCAGAAAGACTGTTGTTCCTGCTGCTCCTGTTGAAGAAGTGTCGATCGTTACCATCTTCAACAACCTTTCCAAGGCTCCTTCAAAGAAGCCTGTCCAAATTTTGCCGGTTCACAAGATTGCTCCCATCACCATTACTGTTCCGGGGCCTATCCCCTACAAATCTGATAAGGCTGTCCCATGGCACTATGGGGCGGATGTTTATGTTCTGGGTGTGAAACAAGAGTTCAACATTGATGCTGGTGTCTCCAACATCACTGGGCCTGCTAAGGTCACTCGTAGTGGAAGACTGTTCTCGCCAGACATTGCTCCTCCGGTAATTCATAGGCCTTTGGTCTTCACACCTGCCAGGGTGCCTGTTTCTCCCCCTGACCAAGTATCCACCCCTGCTACCGAGTCATCTGATACTCGGGACAAGGGGATTGCTGCTGATGTGCCTGCCAGGACGGAGGCACCAAAGACCATTGTCGAGGCTTCCAGGCAGGAAATGGAAGAAATCCTCAAGATAATAAATAAAAGTGATTTCAACGTTGTAGAACAGCTGGGGCACACCCCCTCTAAAATCTCCATGTTGTCACTGCTGCTGTGTTCAGAGGCCCACGCCAAGGCTCTGATTGCTTTCTTAAAGACAGCCCACGTACCCCAAGAGACGTCTGCTGACCAGTTCACCGACTGTGTGGCCAACCTAACCGCTGATAATGGCCTGGGTTTCTCTGATGCCGATCTGACAGCAAAGGGGAAGAACCATAATGACGCCCTATATGTCTCCATTGAATGCATAGGCATTACTCTTGCTCATGTGCTGGTTGACACAGGTTCTTCATTAAACGTGCTGCCCAAGAAGGCTCTGGATAGGCTGGATTGTGAGGGTCTAGAGCTCAAACCAAGTAACATTATTGTCCGGGCCTTTGGCGGGTCCAAAAGAATGGTACATGGTGAGGTGGACATCCCAATCAGGGTTGGGTCACAGGTATTTGATTCAAAATTCTATGTGATGGACATCCATTCGTCCTATTCTTGTTTGCTGGGTCGCCCGTGGATCCACAAGGCTGGAGCTGTGACCTCCACGTTGCATCAGAAGCTCAAGTACCCGGTCATGGGGAAGATCGTAACGGTGCAAGGGGAAGAGGAGTACATGGTCAGCCACCTCAACTCCTTCAGATACGTAGAAATGGATGGGGAGTTCATTGAAACCCCCTTTCAACATTTTGAGGAAGTGCCACAAACTTTGGCAGCAGCAGAAGCAGTGGATGAAGAGGTTTCTCCTTTGAAGATGGCCTCCTTAAAGGACGCCCGGGCTGTGATCGAAAGAGGTGAATATGCAAACTGGGGCAAGCTCCCTGATCTTACTCCTAAGACTAACAAGTTTGGGCTGGGTTTCACCACAGAAGCTCAGAAAGCAGTGCGCAAGGCGAGAATTGGAAGACCTCCTGTGCTCATCACCCACTCAGAAGTGAATGCTATTGGAGAGGAAGACGAAGTGGAAGAGTCAGAGTTCGATAGCTGGATCTACCCGACGACCGACGGTGGATTGACCAATTGGACTGCTAAAGACTTTACACCCATAACTTTTGTTCCCCAGTAATGAACTTCTTTGTTTTGGATTTGTAATAAACAATAATTTGAAACTATATGGCCCGGTGTCTTACCCGAGGCACCGTGGTTGTGTTTATGAGGGCTTTTGTTTGTCACTGTCATATATCATAAATAAAAGCATTGGACGTTTTTCACATTTCAAATTTTGCGCTCCTTTTCTTTCCTTTCTTTACATATTGCAAAACAGCTGTATTTACACACACACACTCACTCATACAGGTTTCAATCCACTCTGGATCTCACTGGTAACGACTCTGCTGCTGCCAGTTATGACTTCGAAAATCCGATCAACTTAGCCGAAGACGAAGGTGAAGATGATTGCGAAGTGCCTGGTGAACTTGCAAGACTGTTACAACAGGAAGAGAGGGCAATTCAACCCCATGAAGAGCCAGTGGAAATAATAAACTTGGGTACTGAAGAAGACAAGAAAGGGGTAAAGATTGGTGCCAACCTAGAGCTCAGCGTGAAGCAACGGTTGACTCAGATGCTGCATGACTATATGGAGATCTTTGCCTGGTCCTACGAAGATATGCCCGGATTAGATACCGACATTGTGGTCCATCACTTACCAACTAAAGAAGATTGCCCGCCGGTTAAGCAAAAGGTCTGCCGTATGCGTCCAGAGATGTCTGAGAAGATTAAAGCCGAGGTTATGAAGCAGTTTGATGCCGGGTTTCTTGCAGTGACTTCTTACCCTCAGTGGGTTGCTAATATGGTGCCGGTACCTAAGAAGGACGGCAAGGTCAGAATGTGTGTCGATTACAGGGATCTGAACAGGGCCAGCCCCAATGATGACTTCCCTCTACCTCACATTGATGTCCTTGTTGATAATACAACTCAGCATAAAGTGTTCTTTTTTATGGATGGTTTTTCAGGCTACAATCAGATCAAGATGGCTCCTGAAGACATGGAAAAGACTACATTTGTTACTCAGTGGGGCACCTTCTGCTACAAAGTCATGCCTTTTGGACTAAAGAATGCTGGGGCAACCTACCAACGTGCCATGGTTGCTTTATTTCATGACATGATCCATCATGAGATAGAAGTGTATGTTGACGACATGATCGCTAGGTCCCAGACTGAGGAAGAACACCTTGATCATCTACAGAAACTGTTTGACCGTTTGAAACTGTACAAGCTGAGGTTGAACCCGAACAAGTGCACCTTCGGGGTAAGATCTGGAAAGTTGCTAGGCTTCGTGGTAAGTGACAAGGGAATTCAAGTGGACCCTGCTAAGGTCAAAGCCATTCAAGAGATGCCAGTTCCTAAGACAGAGAAGGAAGTCAGAGGCTTTCTAGGACGTCTGAATTACATTGCTCGGTTCATCTCACACCTAACTGCTACCTGTGAACCAATCTTCAAGCTGCTGAAGAAAGATCAGGTAGTACGTTGGAATGATGAATGTCAGGCTGCTTTTGACAGAATCAAAGAATATCTCCAAGAACCACCCATCCTTATGCCACCAGTTGAAGGGAGACCTTTGATACTTTACCTGACAGTGCTTGATAATTCAATGGGGTGTGTGCTGGGGCAGCATGACGAGTCTGGCCGAAAAGAGCATGCCATTTATTACCTTAGCAAAAAGTTTACCGACTGTGAGACCCGATACTCATTGCTTGAGAAAACTTGCTGCGCTTTGGTATGGGCTGCTCGCCGGCTGAGACAGTATATGCTGACTCACACTACCTTGTTGATCTCAAAAATGGATCCTATAAAGTACATATTCGAAAAGCCTGCTCTGTCTGGGAGAATTGCAAGATGGCAAATGATCTTGACGGAATACGACATTCAGTACACAACCCAGAAAGCCATCAAGGGAAGTGTATTGGCAGACCACCTGGCACATCAAGCTGTCGATGACTATCAGTCAATGAATTTCGAGTTTCCGGATGAAAGCATTATGATTGTAACTGATTGTGAAGTACCTGGACCGGATGAATGACCTGAACCAGGATCCCGATGGTCTATGCACTTTGACGGAGCCTCCAATGCTTTGGGAAATGGTATCGGCGCCATCATCATATCCCCTCAAGGTACTCATACTCCACTCACTGCCCGGTTGTGTTTCAACTGTACCAACAACATGGCGGAGTATGAGGCGTGTATCATGGGTCTTCAAGCTGCGATCGACCTAAGGATCAAATTTCTGAGTGTCTTCGGAGATTCCGCTCTTGTGATCAATCAGATCAAGGGAGAGTGGGATACGAAACATCCAAACCTGATTCCTTACAGAGAATGTGTGTTGACCCTGATCCCCCACTTCACAGAGATAACATTTGAGCACTTTCCAAGAGAAGAGAATCAGTTGGCGGACGCGTTAGCTACAATGTCTTCAATGTTCAAGGTCAAATGGGATAATGAGGCTCCCCGGATCATCATCTGGAAACTGGACGAGCCGGCATACTGTTGTGATCTCGAAATTGAATTGGTGACTGAGAAGCCTTGGTACCACGAAGTGAAGAGATATCTGGAAACTCAGGAATACCCTGAAGGTGCATCTATCAACGATAAGAAATTCCTGAGAAGATTCGCAGCCAAATTCTTCCTTAGCAACAACATCTTGTACAAGCGAAACCATGATTCAACCTTACTGCGTTGTGTGGATAAAACTGAAGCAGAAAGAATCATGGAAGAGCTACATGAAGGGACCTTTGGTACACATTCCAGTGGACACACTATGGCTAAGAAAATCCTACGGGCAGGATACTATTGGTCCACAATGGAAGCTGACTGTTACCAACATTCCAGGACATGCCACAAGTGCCAGATTTATGCAGACAAGGTGCATGTTCCTCCGGTCCCCCTGAATGTTCTGACTGCGCCTTGGCCGTTTGCAATGTGGGGCATAGACATGATCGGCGAGATTAAACCTACGGCATCTAATGGACATCGCTTCATCCTAGTGGCAATTGATTACTTCACGAAGTGGGTTGAGGCAGCATCCTATGCTACGGTAACCAAGACTGTTGTAGCACGGTTCATTCGGCATAACCTGATCTATCGGTACGGCGTCCCTGAGAGAATTATTACAGACAACGGTACCAATCTGAACAATAAGATGATCGCTGAGCTTTGTGAACAGTTCAAAATACAGCACCACAATTCTTCTCCTTACAGACCGAAGATGAATGGGGCTGTAGAAGCAGCAAATAAGAACATCAAGAAAATCATGCAGAAAATGACAGTGACTTATAAAGATTGGCACGAGACGTTACCGTTCGCTCTACATGGGTACCGTACCTCAGCTAGGACGTCAACCGGGGCAACTCCTTTCTCTTTGGTTTATGGTATGGAGGCAGTCTTGCCAATCGAAGTGCAAATACCCTCTCTCCGGATAATGAAGGATGCAAATCTGAACGAAGATGATTGGATCCAGACACGACTTGATCAGCTCAACCTTATTGATGAAAACAGACTTGCTGCTATCTGTCATGGTCAGACGTATCAGAAACGGATGATCAGGGCATTTAACAAAAAGGTCAGACCACAAGAATATCGAGTCGGGGATCTGGTAATCAAGCGAATCATCCTTCCTCAGAGTGATCCAAGGGGCAAATGGACCCCTACGTACGAAGGGCCATTTGTGGTTAAGCATGTGTTCTCAGGAGGAGCAATGATATTAACCAATATGGATGGTGACGACCTTCCTCACCCCGCCAATGCAGACATAGTAAAAAAATATTACGCATGAAAAAAAAAGACCCGCTAGGCTGACATGCCTAGGCAAAAATTAGGGCTTCCTGTCGAACCAAAAGGGTTCGGGCAAAATGAAGGGATGAAAATGGAAAAAATCTGTACACCCGGCAAGTCGAAAACCTGAAAGGGCGGCTTGGGCAAAAATGGATATCCCGGTGGACTGAAAACCCGAAAAGGCGGTCCAGGCAAAAATTAGGGATAAAAGCGTAATGCTATGTCTCATTGATCACTTTGCATCCAGAATCCGGTATCTACATCAAGATCAGACGGCATCGATCAGTCAGCTTCACCTTCAACCAAGGTCATCAAGTGATGAGACGCTCGGAGTTATAAAGGCAATAGCAGAGTTGAAACCCAGTGGATCATTCATTTCACACAGCTGTTTTATTTTCTTTTGTACAAAATTTGTATAAACCCTTTTTGCTTGGTGGCGTTCTCTTATTAGGACGTCAGCCTCTTGTATACCAAATGCCTATTTACAGGCCACTCAAAAATCAATACAAATATACTTTTCAGTTAAAATGTGCCTTTTGTTTTTTCCTTTTCTGTTTTGTTTTGCGAAGAACGTCCAAGGTTCAATTTGTGATATATGCATTGCCAATAGTAGCCATCTCTCAGGATTTTCTTAGCCATCGTATGCCCGCTTAAGTGAGTACCAAAGAGACTATCGTGCATGTCTTCCATAATTTCTTCTGCCTCCTTCTTGTCCATACATCGGAGTAGAGTGGAGTCATGGTTGCGCTTGTACAATATTCCATTACTTAAGAAGATTTTGGCTGAAAATCTTCGTAAGAACTTTCTGTCATTGATGGATGCTCCCCCAGGGTACTCTTGTGCTTCAAGGTATCTCTTCACCTCATGGTACCATGTCTTTTCTAAGTCATTGTCAAGCTCATAACAATGTGCAAGTTCGTTGAATCTTTTAATTGTAATCATAGGGGCTTCGTTGTCCCATCTGACCTTGAACATTGAAGACATGGTTGCCAAGGTGTCAGCCAACTGATTTTCTTCCCTATGGAAGTGCTCAAAGGTAATCTCTTCAAAGTAGGGAATCAGGGATAGCACAAGTTCCTTGTAAGGGATGAGATTGGGGTGCTTAGTGTCCCAATCTCCTTTTACTTGGCTGATCACTAGAGCAGAATCCCCAAACATATTCAAATGCTTGATCCTTAAGTCAATGGCAGCTTTCAGACCTAAAATACACACTTTGTACTCGACCATGTTGTTCGTGCAATCGAAGCATAATCAGGCAGTGAAAGGAGTGTGGCAACCTTCAGGAGAGATGATCACAACACCAATTCTATTACCCAAGGCGTTGGAAGCCCCATCGAAGACCATAGCCCATCGGGATCCTTGTTCAGGTCCGTCATACGGTCCAGGTTTTGTACAGTCGGTCACTAGCATGATATTCTCATCAGGGAAGTCAAAGTTCATGGACTGATAATCATCCACAGCTTTATGGGCCAAATGATCTACTAGTACGCTTCCTTTGATGGCCTTTTGTGTAGTGTATTGAATGTCGTGCTCAGTCAAGATCATTTTCCACCTGGCTATCCGTCCGAAGAGAACAGGTTTCTCGAAGATGTACTTGATTGGGTCCATCTTAGAAATTAACAGAGTGGTATGAGTCAACATATACTGTCTTAGCCGACGAGCAGCCCATGCCAGAGTGCATCAAGTTTTCTCGAGCAATGAATATCTGGTTTCACAGTCGATAAACTTTTTACTCAGGTAATAAATAGCATGCTCTTTTCGGCCAGACTCATCATGTTGGCCCAAAACACACCCCACATAGTTCTCTAGTACTGTCAAGTACATGATCAAGGGTCTTCCTTCAACTGGAGGCATGAGAATAGGAGGCTCTTGTAGATATTCTTTGATTTTGTCGAAGGCAGCTCGACATTCATCATTCCGTCTGACTACCTGATCTTTCTTCAAAAGCTTAAAGATTGGCTCACAAGTAGCAGTCAAGTGAGATATGAAGCGGACTATGTAATTGAGATGACCCAAGAATCCTCTAACTTCCTTTTCAGAATGAGGGACTGGAATTTCTTGGATGGCCTTTACCTTGGCAGAATCAACTTCAATGCCTTTATTGCTGACAACAAAACCTAGAAGATTTCCAGATCGTACTCCAAATGTGCACTTGTTAGGGTTTAACCTCAACTTGTACTTTTTCAGCCTTTCGAATAGTTTGTACAGGTGATCGAGATGTTCTTCCTCAGATTGTGATCTGGCAATCATATCATCCACATATACCTCTATTTCATGATGGATCATATAATGAAACAAAACTACCATAGCTCTTTGATACATTGCCCCTGCATTCTTCAATCTGAATGGCATGACCTTGTAGCAGAAGGTGCCCCATTGTGTAACGAAAGTTATCTTCTCTGTGTCTTCAGGATCCATCCTTATCTGATTATAGCTGGAGAAACCATCCATGAAAGAGAAGACTTTATGCTGAGCAGTATTATCGACCAAGACGTCAATGTATGGTATAGGGAAATCATCTCTGGGGCTTGCCCTATTCAAATCCATATAGTCTATGCACATGCGAACCTTTCTGTCTTTCTTCGGCACTGGCACCACATTGGCAACCCATTGGGGATAGGATGTCACAACTAGGAATCATGCATCAAATTGTTTCATCACTTTAGATTTAATCTTTTCAGACATGTCAGGCCTCATGCGATGAACCTTTTGTTTAACATGCGGACAATCTTCTTTTGTCGGCAGACGATGAACTACGATGTCGTTATCCAACCCTGGCATATCTTTATAAGACCAAGCAAATACTTCCATATAATCATGCAACATCTGAACCAACCTACTCTTGACACTACTTTCCAAGTTAGCACCGATCTTGATTTCCTTCTTATCTGACTTAGTACCCAGATTGATGACTTGAACTGACTCTTCATGCGGATGAATAACTTTTTCCTCTTGCAATATAATTCTGGCTAGTTCTCCTGGTATTTCACAATCTTCCTCACCTTCTTCTTTGGATTTGTTGATTGGACATTCGAAGTCATAGTCAGCAATAGTAGAGTCATTAACAATAAGATCTAGAGTGGATGAGGACATGCAAGTGTGTGTGTATGTGCATGTAAGATACATGGCTAATTTGAAAAATGTATTTGAAAGAAAGACAATTAACACAAAGATTTGAATGCAAAAGAGTCCAATGATTTGTATTGAATGACCATATGATTAGATGAACATAAATAAAACCCTTGGCAAATGGACCAAAGTGCCCCGGGCCAGGCACATGGCTTAAAAGTGATTGTTAAATATTACAGATTGAATGTTCTTGAATTGAAATAAAGCAATAAACAAGTAGATTACTCCTCAATGAAGGATATGGGCACAAAGTCCTTTGCATTCCAATTCTTCAGCTCTGTTGTAGTTGGATACACCCAATCTTCAAATGTAGCTTCTTCATCCGAATCACTCACAACATTAACTTCATGGCTTCCAATGTGGAGAGGTGTCTTTCCTACACAAGCACGCCTCACTTCCTTCTGAGATTTACTGGTGAAACCCAAACCAAACTTGTCCGTTTTGAATAGGATATCGAGGAGTTGCCCCCAAGTATCACAACTTCCTTCTTCAATCGCAGCACAAGCATCTTTAACTGAAACCATCTTCAGCACGACCTTGACAGCTTTGGATTCATCAGGGGAACATTTGGTAGCAGCGACCATTGGTGGCACAACTTTAAAGGCTTGGCATGGGGTCTCAATGAATTCTCCATCCATCTCTACGTACTTGAAAGAGTTGAGGTGGCTTACCATAAACTCTTCCTCTCCACAGACGATGACAATTCTTCCCTTGACCGGATATTTGAGTTTTTGATGAAGATTTGAGGTTACTTCCCCAGCTTTATGGATCCAAGGGCGACCCAACAAACAATAATAGGCAGGATGAATATCCATGATGTAAAATGTGGAATTGAAATTTTTTTAGCCCACCTTGATTGGAAGATTTACCTCCCCATGAACTGTTCTCTTTGATCCATCAAACGCCCTTACAATGATATCACTTGGCTTCAAGACTAAACTTCACAGTCTAGACGGTCTAACGCCCCTTGGGTAGCACATTTAGAGAAGAACCAATGTCGAATAGAACATGTGCTAAGGTGGTCCCCTTGCACTCGACAGAAACATGTAGAGCTTTATTGTGGTTCTTCCCTAACGGTGCTAGGTCAGCATCTGAAAATCCCAAGCCATTATCAGCCGTCAGCCTTGCCACGCAATTCTCAAATTGGTCTATTGTGGTCTCATGAGGGACATGAGCCTTTTTCAGGAATTTGATTAATGTTCGAGCATGGGCGTCAGAACAGAGTAACAATGATAACATAGAAATCTTAGAAGGGGTTTGCCCCAACTGTTCCACAATCTTGAAGTCTCTCCTTTTTATCATCTTTAATATCTCGTCCATCTCACGAGCAGAGGGTTCTCCATCAACAACATCCTTTGCGGGTATTTCTGTTATGACCGGCTCAACAACTTTCTCTTTCCCTCTAGTATCAGTACTTGGCTTAACAACAGTGGTGAAGATGAGTGCCTTTGTAGCAACTAGTGGTGAAATATTGGGTGAAAAGATTCTCCCAGTTTGAGTTACCTTACTTGAGCAAGTTATGTTACCGACATCATCATATTTTTCTTCTTCAATCCAAGCGTCTTGTTTTATCCAATGATAAAACACCTAAGGACCATAGTTCCATGGTACTGCCTTGTTTGAAGAATAGGGAATTGGTTCGGGATTGGTAATTATTAAGGGAGCAACAATGGGTTCATTTGAAATCCTAATAGGATCTTTGGAGGAGATCCTAAGAGGCTTGTTTGAGATGGTGATAATGGAGAGATGTTCACATTTGTTATTCAAACTTTTGGCAAGTGGAGTCTTCTCAAATATAATTTCGTGGATATCCATTAGGCGTTGAATGCCTTCCTTCAACCCTTCGCATCCATTGAGTTGTTTAGTACAACAAACACAATCTTTCACACAGCCAGGGAAGATCCTGACTTTCAACAGGTTCTTTTTTATGATGTTCAAAGGAGTAGTAAAGTCTTCAACAGAGTCAATGAAAATTGTATCTTCAACAACATTAACACCTTTGCCATGGTTCAACATAGGTGCAACGATTACATTCGGAGTTGGAGGAGTATCAGACTCAATAGTCTTGTTATCAATCAAATCTTGAATCTTATTCTTCAAGGCCCAACACTGGACAGTCTCATGCCCGGGGCTACTTGAGTGGTAAGCACATTTGGCGTTCAGATTATACTTTGGTGAAGAGGTATCTGGGTTGGCAGGAGGATCGCACAATGTCACCAAATTATCCTTGAGTAAGTGTTGTAAGGCTTGAGACAGTGACATGCCTAACCTCGTAAATTGTCTTCTTGGAGTTTTAAAACATTGATGATTAGCAGATGGTCTTGGAGTAGGAGTTAGATTGGAGATTCGGACAACATTTACAGACGGATGATCATTCTTCTTGGTACGGGCCCTTGCCCCGTACACAACATTGACTTCTTTCTTTGTAGTAAAAGGTTTCTTGACAGGATTGGAAGTTGAGGCAGATGCCACGAAGATCTTCCCACTTTTGATGCCGCTTTCAACTCTTTCACCGGTCAAGATTAATTCGGTGAACCGGAAGAGGAACAACCAACCAATAGATTAAATAATGGACCGGATAAAGTTCCCATAAACATGTCAATTTGCTCCCTATCAGTCAAAGGTGGTTGCACCCTACTAACAAGGTCTCTCCACTTTTGTGCATATTCTTTAAATCCTTCGTTCTTTCCCATTGTCATATCTTGTAACTGAACCCTTATTGGCGCCAAGTCGGTGTTATATTGGTAGTGATTGTAGAAGGCGGTAGCTAAATCCTCCCAAGTATTGATACATGAACCATCTAACTGATAAAACCATTCTAGTTGCGTTCCGGCCAAGCTCTCTTGAAAAAATGAACCCATAGTTTCTTATCAGCAGTGTGCGGCTGTATCTTGTGCACATAAGATTTCAGGTGAAGTTTTGGACAAGAAACTCCATCGTACTTTGTAAAGACTGGTATTTTGAATTTGTGGGGGAATGACAACCCCAGAGATCAAACCCAAAACATCAAAATCTAAACTGGGGACGACTTGGATTTCAACAACTTCCAATCTGTCTTCTAACTGCTTATACTTGACATTGGCGGGTGGATACTGCTCGTCGAAGTAATCATCATCAGACGCTTGACCGTTGATGCACCCATCCCGGGTACTCTTAGATTCTCCAATCTGATTCTCATCTTCTTCAAATGAGTCTTCCACTATCGAGATATGACAGACTGTCTCCTTGAACCTTCTACCCATGTTGAGCAGAGCTTTCTTCTTGGGCTTCTTCTTAACTGCCAACAATGCCATCATATCTTGCCGCCCCTTGGCTAGGGCCAGTAGAGTCTCTTGGAATTGAGAGTTTTGTACCTGGAGATCCTTCACGGTTTTCTCTAGATCCATCTTGCTGAAATAAACAACAGAAAGATAAGGAAACCTGTTATGTGAAAATCTGTCATGTTATGATGCATGAAAGATGTGTATGCAAATGATTTCAAAGATTGATGAAATTTAAATTTGTATAGACAAAATAATGAACAAATATCAATTTTCATTAATTAGTTCAAAAGATTACAACATGCCTCCTGGGCTTACATAATAACTTTCTAAGATGAAAATACTAAACGCATCCTCTTCGGCGCAAGGTAGGCGTTCACACTTTTCTCTTCTTGTAGCTGCTTAGTAAGCTCTAAGACCATCTTCTCACTAGCATAGAATTGAGCTTCGAAAGCATCTCATTCTTCCTTCAGCTGAATCCAACCCTTTTGCAAATCTTCAAGAGAAGTAGCCATGTCTGGATGGAGGACAGTGTATGGGACATCTCCTTCGACCACAGGTTCCATGATAACTGGTAAGATGGAGGGATAAGACATCACAAGTTTCTGAGCACGAGCTTGTACCCACTTAAGGTAAGGCTCAAGGGGAATGGAATTCTTCTGTCCCAACGTCTTTCTGTCCACTTTTATTACCATCCTCCAAGCTCGTATAAACCTCTAACGGTAGCTTTGATCGTCATTCTTATAGTCGAATACCACTCCTTGTATAAGCATCTTATGTGGGCCATCCCTTCGGGCATAACCAAACTGTTGTAAGGCTAAGCAAGGGTTGTAAGTGATACCTCCCCTAATACCAAGCAAAGGGACATTATGGAATTCCCCACAACGGTCAATGATAGTAACATTCTCCAAGGACCAGGAACACCAATGAACATCTGAATGTCTGAGCGTCATCAACCTATGGGACCACATCAAACCTTGCTCATTCTTCAACACAGATCGGGGAATATGCGAAATAACCATCTTTCCAAGATAGGAGTGCAACACATGAGGATCCCTCTTTTTCTCATAGTGCGAGAGTTAAAAGAATGTAGAATGTCTCCCAATAAAGTAGGCATTGGGTTATGAGATATGAAGATTTTGACAGCGTTTACATCAATGAGTTGGTCAGGGTTTGGAAACAAAACCATCCCATAGATGAGAAGGGCCACAATTTATTCAAAAGCTTGTAATTCCAAGGAGTTCCAACAATCTTGAGCTTTCTCAAACAAGAACTTGGCCAAGAAACCTTTGACACCACTCATTGTTTCCCAATTAGTTGTGACATCAGATTATTGCAAGTGTAGTGCTTGGGAAATCTCTTCAGGTTTTGGATCTCTTTCCGTACCGTTGAAGGGTAGTTGATTGAGAATGAGAATCCTCAAGAGTTGGGATAATTCTTCTAGAGTAGGCACAAGTTGATAATCGAGAAAAGTGAAGCAAATGTGTAGAGGATCAAAGAATTGGAAAAGCACTTTCATCATATCTTCATCAGTGTTGGAGGTAACCAAGTTTAGGAGACGACCATGTATTTCGGTGAATGAAGTGTTCTCAAGGACCCTTAATGATAACTATTTTAATTGATTAGGAATCCTTACGAGATTGACTTGGATAGTATTCCCGCGGATGGAAGCCATGTCCTACAAAACAGAACAAAGATAAATCCCAAAAATCCTTGAAATGGTTAGTGAGAATGAGTATGATGTTATGATGTTTATGATGTTATGTACAAGTAATTATATACAAACAAGTCCTTAGGTTTAGGCTTGCACGGAGTCTCATAGGTAAGTACCCTCTTGAAGTTTAGTTGACTCAAACCTATCCTATAAATAGTAACCAGGTTCTAAGGGATCTCAATATCACTAATCTGTCTTCTCGAGCATTATTTCAGCGCAAGCCTCTTTCACGGAGACCGAAATATCCCCAAAATTCAAACCTCAATGAGTGTAGTATCGAGTATCTACTAACTTCAGACTGCACCAAAGTCGGTCATTTCACTACGTCCTAATGGCCAAGTTGGTCAAGTAAAGGTTCTAAAGTCAGTTAGTGCTTCATGAAATCACTCAGCGGTCCCGTATTCTCCTTGACTACTCAAGGGCTACCGGTACCCATAAATATGTCACACTAACATAGCTATTGCTTAGACCATGTCGGTATACCCCGCACAGTTTCCACAACGTATTGCTATTTACCTATAAGGTATCTCAAATCCGGGTAGAGGATTTAAACAAGCCCAAACAAGGAAACAAAGTGTAAAGCAAACAAATCAAACAATGAAAGCAAGTAAAGGTGATCTAGCCCTAAGGTAACCCCACTTTTAAGTTTTTCCCCAACAGAGTCGACGATTCTGTTATACGGTGGGAGAATTGACTTGGGTGTTTTGCGTTTTATCGCAAGTGTTGCGGTTAGCAAGAGTCATCATCGACTTTTATTTTATCCAAAAGGAAAGGCTGAAAATAACAGGAAAGACCTTTGAGATTTTTTCTTGAGTTCGGGGGTTAGATTATGAAAATGTAAGGTATTAACACCCTTTTCATCCATAGTTATCTATGGGCTCTTAGTTGCTTTCTAGATCACTTGCTTTTGTTTGAAAATGTGATTTGTGTGGTTTTTTGAAAGTATTTTGAAAAGGCGCCATCATTTAGGAAAACTTTGTAATATTCTCGTTCGTAAGGACCTATACAAAGTGTTGATCTTTTGAAAATATTTCATGTTTGGAAAATGTTTTGAAAGTGTTTTTGAAAGTGTTTGGTGTTTGTTTTGAAAATAAGCAAGAGTGTTTGATTTGAAATTGAGCAAGCAACTATGAATAATCTACCTACTCAAAAGTCTTAGTTCATTTCTTCCTTTTCTTTGATATTGCTATCTTACCGTTGATTTGGTAAGAAGCCTTATCTTTGGATGTAAAGGGACGAGCGTGGGTCATCATATAGCCATGATATCGATGTTGTGAGATATCTTAGCAATTCTCTTTGAGGGACTAAGATAATTTTGAAAGGCAACATTGATAGCGTCATCGAGGGACTATGATCTTATATTTTTTACTGCTTTTTGCTAAGATACCCCACATGCATAACATGGCCATTTTGGTAAGGCGACAAAGTGGAATTACCCTAAGGGTGTAAGTGTGCAAGTGTGTTTGATTTACATGCTTGCTTATCTTGAATTATGGTTTGCTAACTTGTTGATTATAGTCTTTCCATACAAACCCTAAGTTACTAACATTTATATAAAGCGATAAATTGCGGAAAGTAAAAATACTAAGTTATTACATCATTAGGGGAGGGGATATACAAACTTACAAATGGGGATTTTGTAAGAAAATTAAACCTAATTATCTATTTGTTGTACCCCAAAATTTTCCCTCTCATATTTCTTAAGACATTGCAAGAATAATCTCCAAATGGCTCAAGATTGCTCAAGAATTGGACAGTCAAGCTATCTCCTAAGGCAGTCAATCCCAAATTAGGGTTTTGTTTTTCATCAATGTACTTGCATACAAATGATCTCAAGTGCTCCCCAATGTCCTAATATGTTCTCAAGATCATCCATATCAAGTTTCAAGCCTTGCAGAGGAAGTTTGCTCAGTCAATTGCTCAAGGGGTCCAAAAATCGACTATGCTAGGGCAAAAGTCAACTGTGACCTATAAATAGTCAAACTTCAAGATTTTTTGTCAACATTCTCATTTTGAAGTATATTTCATCATTTGATCAAGGGTTGATCATGATTCATCAAGGATTGCTCAAAATTCATCAAGACTCAAAAGTTGCGAAATTAGGGTTTTGTAGGAAAAGTCAACTCAACTTTGACCAAGCATAACTTTCTCATACTTTATGAGAAATGGCCCATCAAAATATAATTTTGAAGAGGATGCAATTTACTACAATCCATATTCACACCCCAAGATCAAGAAATGCACTCACAAAAAGTTACAAATTTGGACATTATAGGTCATTTTTGAAAATCAACAAAAACACCTTTTTTTCCAAAGCTTATAACTTGAGAATGGAATATCAAAATGCGATGAGACCAAAATGGTTGGTTAGAGGACATATCAAGCTTTCTAAAACGTCCAAGAACACTTCCAAAAGTTAAAAATTGAAGAAGTTATGCATTGTTGAAGTTGGGCATTTTTGCAAAATTGCCAAAAGTCAACTATCCCCAAAACTTCAAATTTTGTCAAATGAGCCCATTCTTTTTCACTTGATTTGATCTTGTCACACTACACACGTGTCCTAGCTTCAGCCTTGTGTCCATTTATTAATTTTTCTATTTTATTTGATTTTTTATTGAATTAATTCATTTTAAATCAATTTAAATCAAATAAAATTCAAATGTTGATGACTTAGGATCTTTTTGGTTGTTATAGGTCTTAAATATCATCATTATCATGATCAAATCCGTATCAAGCTTTTCATGTACAAAAATATTGGATTTTGGACAAATTTGGAATGTTATCAATGGAGGATCAAATCATATCTCCAAACATCAATGTGCAAAGATTCAATACCCAAAACTTGACCTAATCCAATGATGCATACATATACAAGCCAAAGGTACACAAATTAGAGGTTAGAGGCTGCAAAATCACAAGAACCAAACTTGAAAAATTTGGCAAAAAGCTTGAAACTGAAATTGCACATAGAAGTGTTTTCAAGGCCAAATCTCATCACCAATCCATTGCTGGACATCCACTGAAGCGAAACCAACTCCTAACCGGCCTTCATACGCGCCCTAGAGCACTGTAAATGATACACGACCTCCCTCTGAACTTGCTTTCGTGTTTCAAAATTTACGCATCATTACAAGAAACTAATGGCATATTTGCAATCACCAAACAATTTCCATGCTTTCCATGTTATTTGATTGTATTTATCTGTTCTATAATCCAAAACGCCATTGAAGGGTTCTTTAGGGTTTTTTTAGGGCTTTCCATTATAGGAACAATTGGCTTGTGAGAAGGATACCATCTTATTCAGAGGAACAAGACGAGTTTATCCATGGTATCACCTTTCATTTATATGGCCTGAGAAGGATTTTTGAATCAACCTACGCCTTTTGCTGCGGATTTAAATCCGCAGGTAATCTCTGTATAAATCTGAGGACAGGGACGACAACGTGTCCCCATCCTATTGCTCCATTCAAATTTTCGCGCTTTATTTTTTTGTTCTGGCATAATTACACGTTTTTGTATATTATCTTTAATTTGTATTCTATTAATAATTGAGAAGCGGTGGCTCAGTGGCGAAGGCGTTAATGCAAGTTCCAATAGGACCTGGGTTCGAAATCCCAGGTCCCCCCATATTACTTTGCTATTTTTCTTCAGGTGTTCTAGCGCTTTTCAGCAATTATGGCCTATCATACACCTACATCCAATCCCTTGCCAGATGGCCCCAGGCCAGATCTGGTGGTCCAGAATGAAAGTCCATCATACTCTCAAGTCAATGGGCGTGCATGGGATCCAAAAAAGTCAGCACAAACTTGCACTATTGGGCCACAAAGATTTCTAATCTCATCACCTTATACAGGCCCAAACCCTAACTCTCTCTTATACTTTTTATTTTTTCTTTTAATTAATTTATTGTTTATTATTATTTTTATTATCATTAACCAATCAAAACAATTTTTTCTTAATAAAATCAAAAACTAAAAAATATGTTTTATTTATTAAAATTAAATTCAACACTTTATTTTTGTAAATAAATATTAATGTAATTAATTTAGTTTAATTAGGAAATAACTTTAATCTTTTTTGTAATAATTAAAATCAACTTAGATAATTAGGTTTTACTAACTTTGATCAAATTTATTTTATTTCTTTAAATATCAAAAATCCAAAAATATTATTTTCATTAATTAATTAATTAATTAATTTAATAATTAACTTAGATCTAATTTCTTTTTAATTCAAAAAATAACAAAAATGCTTTCTTTCAAAAAAGGGGTCAAAACCCTAAAAAATTCGCATCCGATTTAATTTCTCGCACGCGATCCATTTATCATATTATTGTACTTGTTCCCAGAATGTAATAGTTTTAATAGGACTTTATTATTTTTATCGCTTTATTTATTTTCCGCATTTTAATTTCAATGGTTGTTTTTGGCGATGTAAATACCCGACGCCTTGTAATAGTTAGTTTAATTTCCGCAATTTATTTTCCGCAACTTATAAACTGTTAGATGTTTGGTAATAGGGAATGCATGACAAGATCAAATGTTTAAACCTAAAATCAACATAGATAACCATTGACATGTACAAAGATAAAAAAATAACCGAAACAACACACTCGCACATGCGCACTCTTAGGGTATACCTCACTTGGTTGCCTTCGAACGTGGTCATTGAGTATAGGAAGTTTTAGAGGTCGCCCTCTTGTCCAAAGATCATAGTTGCCTCGAAACGGTTGCCTCGGAAAAATGATCTAAGACATTAGGATTACCGCTAAGGTATCCTAACATTGCTTTAGTGACCATACATCCCTTAATCGAATTGACCCTTAAAACTCCAATGACGATGCTACCTACTCATCAATAGTGGGATATCATTGTCTAAAGGACATTAGTACATATTGATTCCTTTTTTTTAGTAGGTAGATGGTTCTTAGCTACTTGCTCTCTCAAAACAAAACAAAACTTTTCGCACTTACACCTTTCAAACAAAAACTTCTCTCAAACCCACAAACACAAAGAAAAGCAAATTTTGAAAACACTTTGATCAAGTACCTAAGAGCCCGTGGATAACCACAGGTAGAAAGGGTGCTAACACATTCCCTTTCTATAATCTACCCCCAGACCCGAGAAAAATCTCGAAAAAGGAATTTTTATGTGCTTTTTTCCTTTACTTGTCGGATAAAATAAAAGACGGTGGCGACTCTTGCTTACCGCGACATTTTGCGAAAACAAACGCAAAGACGCAAACCAGCATTCTAAAAATAGTCAGTTCTCTCCCACCGTATCACACTATTACAACCATATTGAATATTGTACAAAGAATTGAAAATAAAATGCAAGAATGTAAATGGAAAAAGAAATGATTTTTGTTTGATTTTTATGAAAGGGTTTTAACCTAATTAAAGAAGATGATTAATTAAAAATTAATTAAAAATTAAACAAAAATTAAAACTAAATTAATTAACAAAGAAAATAAGTTAAAAATGATTTTTTAGGTTTTTTATGAAGAGGTTTTAAATTAATAAAAATGAAATGAAAATTAATTAATTAAAATAAACCTAAATTCTAAGTTGTTTTTAATTTAAAAGAAAATAATATAATAAATAAACCTAAGTTTAAATATTTATTAATTAAAAAATAAATTAATTTGTTAAGAAAAATGTTTTTAGTCTTTTTATATTTATAGAGAAAATAAACTAAGTAAATGTAAAAATAATAAACAATTTTTTTTTGGATTTTTTATTAATAAAATTAATAATAATAATAATAATAATAATAATAATAATAATAATAATAATAATAATAAAAATAATGAAGAAAAAATGAAATGCAAATAAAATAAAAAAAATAATAATAAAAGTTGGGCCAGGGGTGTAAACATAGACAGAGAGTCAGAAATTAGCAAAAAAAGCAAAGCCCAACTGTTTGGAGGCCGAGACGTCTGTTTGGAACCAAAAAGAGTGAAAATGTTGAAAAAATAACCAAAAGGGTACCATTGGGGCTCGAACCCAGGTCCCAAAGGTTAACAGGCGCGTGCTTTACCACTGAGGTGGCTATACATCCGTTAACATTGGTGAAATAATAAACATATAATACAAATCAAGTCCTGAATGAACTTCATCTTCAACCTCCAGCCATGAATTATGTAACTCATTCAATCCATTCATAAAACTTCCAACATCAAACTTGTTAGAAATTTCCTCACGATTTTGAATATGTAAATAACTTAAGCCAATTCTCAAAGATGAGCATGAATTTCTAAAAGTGCTAAATTTTGACCTAAATATTTCAACAAGTTCAAACTCAAAATCCTCCTTACTCAAGCAATATAAATGAAATCTATGGACATGTATAATTTCAGGGCAATGATGTCTACATTTTATCTTCACAAATGCAAGCCTAACAATGCCTAAATGAGAAGATAGAAGTTCAAGAAAAATACCTCAAAACTGGAAATCGTGAAATGAGTTTGAGCTTGATTCAAGGTGCTACAATGATCAGGTTAGCTTCCTTGAATCTCTAGGAAGCTAATGTAATGCTTAGCTTGAGTTGAGAGTGGCTGAAATGGTCTGGAGAAATCAATGTATAGTGTTTTGTTTTTGGTTATGGGGGATGATAGAAATGGAGTTACAGTCGTGTAACAGGGACAAGGATGAGTTGTATTTGATGTAAGGAAGCTTTAAGGACTAAAAGGCCAAAGAACGCACGGGGGGAAAATGAGTTTGGAGTTCAAGGTCAGAAACTGTGCAACAATGGGGTTTTTGGGCAATTTCTGATTTGAGAGAGTTTGGGAGTGTTTCAGGGTGTTTAAGCTCGTGTTCTAGCTCACAAATAGTGACTCTATTTATAAGTAACAAGTTTGGAGACTTGTTGTTGATCAGAATTCAAAATCACAAGTTTAATAACATGTGATTTTTGAGAAATCCAAGTTTCAAAGTCTTGTGTACTTGTTAAGATAGAATGATTATGCTTTAAACACACTTGCTTCTGACTTTGTAGATGGAGTGTGATCAGAGGGAACAAGTTAGAGGCTCAAGAATCGACTTTGTGCAAAAAGCTTGCTTTTCAAGAATGGCATTCTTCACTTTCTTCTCAAAATGGTAATGTGAATTGGATAAAGCTTAAACCACTTGGATTATAGCTCAAAAGTTTGTGTAATCTATTAATGATGGATAGATACACAAGGTAGAAGGTCTGCAAAGCAAGATAATGCAGCCTAACATTGAAATCCAATTATGTGTTCATCAAGAAATGACTTGTAATTCAAGAATGAAACCCTAACTTCTTGCCTTCGATTCTCCTTGCTCAAATATAATTTTAATGAGTTCTTGGACATTTTTGAAAGCTTGTAACATTATATACAACATCTATGTTGGAAATTTTTGAAAATTCATATTTGAACTATGTGTAAAATTGCTATGAAGTTAGGTCAAAATCTTGCCTAAAATAGGGCAAACTTTCACTAAGTTTCCAAGTTTCAAGAACATGTCTTCTTAAAATTATAACTTGAAATACATGCATTTCTAGAAGAAGTTGTGTTCTACAATGTTTTAGATCTCATTGAGATCTACAACTTTCATGTTGGAAGTTTCCTTTGAATCATCTTGCATCATGGTGAAAATTTTGCTCAAAGTTATGAAAAATATGAATTTTTCAACACTTAGAAAAATTTCTAAGTTTAGAAATTTTGACTTTATAAAATGAAATCTTAAATTTTTGATTTCTTGATGAATAAGTTTCATATTTTGACATGTTTTGATGAATTGTGATCTTTGACACTTGATTTTGACCAAAAAGTCAAAGTTTGACTTTTCATTGTACAATTGACTTTTCATCAATTGACTGAAATTCAATTGTCAATCAATTGATCTTGAGAGATGTTTTGAACCATGTCATTAGGTCAAAATTATGAATTTGAACCATTGAGATCATAACTTAAACCAATCAACCATTTGCTAGGTCAAAAATAAAAAATTGCACTTCCTCAGTTAAAACCCTAATTTTGACCATTTTGCCCTTTTGATGATCTGATCAAATTTCTTGAGGAATTGTGATCCAAACTTGATCAAATGATATATATGAGTTTATAATGTCGATATGGACCAAAAATCATGAAGTTTGACTGTAAATTGACCATATTTGACTTTTTCCCCAATATAGTTGATTTTAGGTCAACTGATCAATTGACTGAGCAAAAATGTAATCCAAGACTTGAAACTTGACATGAGAAATCTTGAGGGTCCAAAATGATCCATGAAAGTCATATGGGGCATTAAAAGTCTATTTGTCCTTGTGCAAACTCAAACCCTAATTTTCAATCATCAGTGCTTAAAGAGGTGTCTTGAGCTGATCAAACCCTGTGCAGTCTTGAATCCAAAGAGATCTTGTGAGAGATTATTTGAGAAATGAGATGGAAAGTTTTGGGGTACAACACAAGTCTTCTTTATATATCCAAAGAAATATTCGTTGGAGGGTAGAATGAGAATACCAAATTCTAGTTGTATTTTAGCGTAACGGTCATTAAGAGTAGTAGACAACATCGTACCATAGTACAATCCTTGCGCCATAGAATTAGAGTAATGAGATGAATATTTGATCTTGTACTATGTACTATTCACTCTCGTAAAACTTTTTCAATTTTATCCTTTAATCTTTAGAGGCTTCAGAATATGTATTGATGAAGCATACTTAGAAGGATCAAAACCAAAATGAGAGTTTTCAGAACCTTGTCTTCATAGTCTTCAGAACTTGTTCAACAGAACCTTGTCTTCAGAGTCTTCATAACTTGGTCTTCAGAACCCCAGAACTTGAAAGCGCGAAATTTTCAGAGCTTGAGAAGTCTTCAAAAGCTCTTCCATTAGAGTTATAGTCAGAAGCTTTAGACTAACGTTCTTCAGACTCGTTATTTTGAAACAATCCAGAACTTGACAATATCTTGGTAACACATACTTTGGATCTCTATAGAGTTAGAGTGTGTTGATTCTAGAAATTGGCGACGTCACACGCTATTCTAGCAGAGTCAGAATAAGTTAGCAAAATCTACACACTAGACAAAACCATTAGAATACAAAATTATTCTCTAACAAATGATATATTGTTATCATCAAAAATCATTCTTACAAATACTCCTAGTCTTCTTATGTAAGACTCTAACCAAAATCACCAAGAATAATCCTTTTGTGATTTTACACATTTATCTCCAATAATCCTAGAAGATAAGTACATACTTCTACAAGAAGATGCAACCCACCTTCTTATAGATCCCTCCTAATACCTAACAATCCTTGATACTCATGAATTTTTAACATATACAATAGATAGAACATATATGGAGTTTGTTGAATATTTACAACTTATTCAAATGAACAAGATCTTGTTCTATTTCAAATATGAAGATTCAAGAACGAATACTCTCTAAGTACTCAATGATACTTTTTGATATGAAAATATGTTTCAAAAAGTATCCAAGAATGAAAATTCCATTGAAGAAAAATGCAGATAGATTTGATATGTATTTTGAAAGTGGTGGTTGTAAATTGAAATTTTGAAATCAATTTATAATGATGAAACAACCATTCATAGAATCATGGCAATGGTCGAAAGATTTTTTGAAAAAGGTTAATGAATTGTTATGGAAAGATATCATTAAAAGGTTTAGTGAAAATGTGTTATGAACAAAAGCATTTTTTAGAAAATTCCTAGTGACAATAGATTGCACCAAATCATAGTCCATTGTCATATGTATAACGTTAAAAAAAAATTCAAAATCTGCCAGTGACAATCAACTACACAAAATGACAATCCATTGTCATGCCTAGAAAGTGCAATTTTAGGAGTGAAAGAGGCAAAAACAAATTTGTGACAATCCATTGCACAAAAATACAATTGATTGTCATGCCTCATAAATTGAAATTTATCTAAGTATTTGAACTAACCTTATGCAACATGATTTATCTAAGTCAATAGATTATATTTGAAAGTGATTTAACATGGTTCAAATATGACAAAATAACTTTTTCAATGCATGATAAAAAAATATTTTGAGCATCAAGAACTGTATATGATATGAAATTCATATACTTTAGATGATGAACAAAATTTTGTGAACCAAGTCAAATCTTCATAGATCTTTTTCTCCTTCTTTGATAAGGTAGTGTTGAACTTGTCTTCATCGAAACATGTTGGAAGCTTGTCTTCACATTCCTTGTTGGTCTTGTCTATAAAGGATTGATCTATGTCTTCCTTTGTCCTCTTTCGTCTCAGTGTGCTTAGGGAGAATGCTTCGCTTCCTGACTCTAAAATGACGATGTTGTAGTACTCATCGTCTTTCCAAGATGAGTGTTTTGGCGCTTACGATTCATCTCGATTAGTTTCACCTTCTTTTTGAGTCGTTTAATATGGACTTCCATCACACAATATAATATCTCCAATTTATGATTATATCAAATAGGTCAATTGATTGTTCGATCATATATAGAGATAAATTCTTTATAGAGTGACTGAAATATGATACGCTTCACGTAGTTGTTTCTTCCATTGATACGATCTATGAGATCATTAATAAATAAGTATAAGTTTATTGATATAATTGATTTCAAAAATAAATAACACTTGTATAGTTTAAACACGCTTCATATAACTCCAACCATATGAACACGTTCGTATTTTTAGAGACTAAACATCGTCTCAACTTTTTCTCTTTTGTATTTCTTCTTTGAAAATATAAATTCTCCGATTAAATCTGAATAATAGACATATTTATTATTGAAAATAAATAAATAAGCTACTTTAATAATGTGACATTATCAATACAAGTTTAAATATTAATACTAATTGTACCATTGAAGACGGTGTTATGAGCACCACACCATATGAGAGCTTGGAACAAATCAATCTATGTGTTCCGAGAAGTAGCTCTCTTTCGCTTTCAATCTCGTTATGCTCAATATTAGAGATTGCAATTTTTAATTATTTATATCATCGCAAAAAATAAATGATTCAAGTAAGTACTACAGGTACATTGTTATAATCCACCACACCAAACTTTAGCAGATACAAACAACTATTCAGAGTTAAAGTGTCTCTTTTCATATGGATTGTGAGGATGTCTATACCTAATATACCTTTCTTTATATTTTCATATGCAATGGAAGGTTATATAAATACTCCCTCATTTCTAATTTATAACTAAATAATGAAGATTATAATTAAGCCTAAATGTTAGTATTAATATTAAAATTAAAATATAGACTTTTATTACCGAAGAATAACTTTTAGTAACATCTAATTATTCATATATATATATATGTCAAAAAATGTAATAAATTCTTAGAAAGAAGTTTAAAATAAAGGATATATATGAGAGTAATTTTGCGTATAATTTACTACTAACATCAATCGAGTTGCCACTACTGATGAACTATCATGTTCTGAAGAAACCGTGACACCTCTTTCTCTCTCTTTCCCTATCTTTCCACTTTCAATGCACCCATTTCATCACCATTAGTAACCAAAAAACCCCAAAACGGAAAACCCATACCAAAATGCGGTTTTCCATCCCGACGCTACTCTTTTCGTCGCTAATATGCTGCTTACTCAGCTTCCCGGTATCCGCCGTATACAGCACCGGTTACCTCCCTCTACAGCGCGCTGTTCCGCTTAGCCACCGCGTTGAGATACACACAATCAAAGCTCGCGACAGACTTCGTCATAATCGATTCTTCCGAGATGGCGGTGGTGTTGTCGACTTCACAGTTCAAGGCTCCTCCGATCCTTTTACCCGTGGGTATGGGTAATCAATCCTCTCTCTAGTATAGCTTATAGATTACACCTTAACTTATATTCAAACTTTTTTATTTTTTCGTGAGAGAAATAGTTTTTGTATATAACTACTTTTCTATAAGCACTTATTTAAGTTGTTTATTTATAATTTTGGTTTTTTTGTTCAGGCTGTATACTACTAAAGTAAAGATGGGAAATCCACCTAAGGAATTTAATGTTCAGATTGATACTGGAAGTGACATTTTGTGGGTTAATTGTAATACTTGCAGTAATTGTCCTAAATCTAGTGGAATTGGGGTTAGTATTTTCACTTTTCATCATCACCGTGTTTTTTTTTACTATTACTTATGGTGTTATGTGGTTCTTCTGATTTGGAGGTTAATGCTTTGATGTTATTTTGTTTCTTGTGTTGTGTAATGTATAGATTGAGCTCAATTTCTTTGATACTGTTGCTTCATCCACGGCTGCGATGGTTCGTTGCTCGGACCCTGTATGCACTTACGGTGTTCAAGGTGCTGCTGCTCAATGCTCCCCTCAGGTTAATCAGTGTGGCTACACGTTTCAGTATGAAGATGGGAGTGGTACCTCGGGTGTTTATGTTTCTGATGCTTTTTACTTTGACATGATCCTTGGACAGTCTACTTCTGACAATGTTAACTCTTCAGCTGCCATTGTTTTCGGGTGAGAAACTGTTGTGCTTATTTTTTGTGGACAATTATAATGGCACGTGATACAGAACCGGGCTTAGATGTAGGAATGAGTGCTAGGCACAAGGTGTGGAGAGTCTTAACAAGGAAGGGTAAGAAAGTTGAAGTGAATGCTGACGTGGCATTACATGTAACAGAATGAATGGAAGAAAGGGGATTATGCATTATACAAGGAATTGGGGGGGGGTGAGGGGAGGGACTACCCTGAAGTTGTTAGGCAGAGAGCTCTAGATGCCAATTTGCATCTATCAGTGGCGATCCCCTTATGTGCAACCGTTGTGCCTATTAAACTCAGAAGGATTCAGAACATATAGAAATTAGACCTGGATCTACATGTCAATAAGATAGCCTGTCCTTGTAGAGGGAACTACAAGACACGCTTGGGTTGGTAGGACTGAACGTCAGAGAGAATGCTGGCAGAGTGGAGTGTTTTTTTGTTCCTTCTTTTTTTTGGTAAACAGTGGGATTTGCTTATCTTTTCTGTCAGTTTTTGCATATATTCCAATGCTATTTGTTAACACTAGTACTTAATATGGATTTTGGTTTAAAATAAAACTTTATTTGATGATTGTTTTGGCAATAGTTGTAGCATTTCTCAGTCTTTTTGTTAACACTAGTACTTAATATGGATTTTGCTTTAAAATAAAAAATTTTATTTGATGGTTGCTTTGGCAATAGGTGTAGCACCTCTCAGTCTGGAGATTTGACCAAGACGGATAAAGCAGTTGATGGAATTTTTGGGTTTGGCCCCGGTGATCTATCTGTTGTATCACAATTGTCATCACGAGGAATAACACCCAAAGTTTTCTCTCATTGCTTGAAAGGAGATGGCAATGGAGGAGGCATTCTAGTTCTTGGTGAGATTTTGGAGCCAAGTATTGTTTATAGTCCACTTGTCCCATCACAGTATGTTCTCTTCTGTACTGCTTTTTTCATTTTCTTTCCCCAGTTGGTCCATCACTTTTCCCTGATATCACACAATATTGATATAAAGGAACATACAAGTTACATCACATACCACACCCTTGGTGGTTATGATTGAATGAGTTTTTTGATTGAATGTTAATGGTGATATTGCTAAGAATCAGGTTCTGAAAATGCTACTTATGCTGTTTTTGTTCTTGTCCGATAATTCACACTTCTATATGATATTCTTGCAGTACACTAAACTGGTCTTTTCCTTTTTAATTAAATCCCAGGCCTCATTACAACTTAAATCTTCTGAGCATTGCTGTCAACGGGCAACTTCTCTCAATTAATCCAGATGTATTCACAACGTCTGACAACCGAGGAACTATAGTTGACTGTGGTACAACATTGGCATATCTTGTTCAAGAAGCTTATGATCCTCTTGTCAATGCAGTAAGTTTTCTTTGTACATCGCCCAAATCTTTGAAACATTAAACTATGTTGGCCATACTATCCTCTCTTCCCTTTCTATGATGATGAATTCTGCATTGCAAGTAACTAATGATGATACTTTCTTACTCTTTGGTCTGCATGTCTTGTATTTTTTTCTGTTTACTGAAATCATTGATTGGCATTTCTCCATTGAGTTCATTTGGGTTCTCACGTTCCTGTCTTGTTTGACTGGTATGAAGTTTTATTTATGTGGATATAGATCAGTTTGAACCATTCATCCATCTATTAGATACATGTTTTTTGTTTAAATTAAAATCTGGAAATGCTTTAACGGCGACTTGTATGCCTTAAGATGCTTCAACAACAGAACGTCATATTGAAATTTACATCCTTTTTTATTTTTATGTATATGATTCTTGTTTTTAAAATTTTCAAAGGGAGTTTTGTAGAAAGGTTAACAAATTTTCCTTTTGCTTATTTCTCTTTTATTTTATGAATGATATCGACCTTAGTGTATATTGATCTTGAGTTTCCAAATGGATGTATAGGTAAATACTGCTGTGTCACGTTTTGCTACTCCCTTTATTTCGAAAGGAAGCCAGTGTTATCTGGTCTTAGCCAGGTAATTATAAATACAATATTTGTTACGAATATCTTTATATACTTCATATGAAAAGCAAGTCTGTCCCGTTAGGATTGTTGAATATGTCATTAAAATTTGTGTTTGTTACATATTCAGTATAGATGCTTATTTTCCTCCAGTCAGTTTAAACTTTGCGGGTGGAGCATCGATGGATTTAAAACCATCACAGTACCTTCTGCATAATGGTTATCAGGTAAACATGTCTGTCGCACATCTGGTTATATTCTTATTTCTTAGATATAAGAAAGTTGTTCTTAAGAATTGTATATGCCACTTATGGTACTAATTTGCTTTAACAGGATGGTGCTGCAATGTGGTGCATAGGTTTCCAAAAAGTGCAAGAGGGAGTCACAATTTTAGGAGGTTAGTTGATTGGGCAAATTTAAGCAGACTTAACTCTGCAAAGAATTGGTAAAAAATAGAATTCTATCGTTTGATTATAAAATAGTCACCTTTATCATCGACGCTGTTTCTTCTTTTGCAGATCTTGTCCTGAAAGACAAGATCGTTGTTTACGACTTGGCTCGTCAGCAAATAGGATGGACTAACTATGACTGTAAGTTCACCACAGTAACTGTTATCTCTTGCAAAAAAGTATATTCGGTTTTTCACGCTATCTTAAGATTATATTTGCTGCCAGGTTCCACGTCTGTAAATGTCTCGGTGACTACAACCAAGGATGAGTACATCAATGCAAGAGCAAGACAGACTAGTGTCTGCAGCTCAAAAATAGGGACTCTCTCCAAGTTACTACCATTAAGCATTATGGCTATTTCTATACACATAATAATCTTCATGAAGTCACCACATTTATAATTTAAACTCAAGTTCAAAAGCTCATTCCTTGTTTCTAACACTGAGAGACCTACTTGAGTTGGCAACCCTTCCCGTTTTTTGATCGGGAGTGGTAGATGTGTTTAATCTATGTTATAAAAAATGGGGTATCCTCCCTTTATACAATGAAAATGAGGATCTTGTTGTAAAGAGAGAACTGGAAGCAATGTACATTAGTGTATCTCTACTGGTTCAAATTGTAATATTTATATATGGCTCTGTGGTCTTCAGCTCTCACTCTTAGATAGGTGTATAGGATTGGATTCATGAATGGTGCTCATATAATTTTATGATATTTAGTTCAATATACTTAATTAAAGGTTTTATTCACATTTATCTTTCCCATGAAATTGCAACCTTGTCTGAATTGTCCATACTTTTTTTGAATGGTAAAGTAAATATATATTTTATAGGAGAAAAAGTATTACACTCAACAATCCGCCATAACCCCGAACCAAAGTCTAATTACCGGCACAATTTAATTGCTAATTAAATTAGATTTTTATTAATAATTAAATTTTAAATTTAATTATTAATAAAGATTGTAATTTGATTAGTAATTAACTTTGTTTTAGATATTGGTTTTTTCATTTTTATTTTCAATAGAATCAAGTATTTTTGTTTATTTCAACATTTAGAATAAAATAGTTTATTTTTTCCAAGTCACTACAAAATTAAAAAAAAACTATTGAAGTTGCTATTTCTTGTTGTTTTTTACATTTTAATTGGAAATCACATTTTTATTAATTATTTGTTTTATACGCTCTCTTTTATTGATGCAAATAGAATAAGGTTTTAAACATAAATTGTTGCTTCTTTTGTTTTAATAGAAAAAATATAAAAAGATTTTGTTTTTATTCATAAAAGTACATTTGTTTACATTAAAAAAATGAAAAGAACAAAAATACTGTCAATACATTGCATTTACGGTTACTCTAGTGATTAAAAAAAAGCAAAAAAAAAAAAAAAATCCTTCCAGCATCACGTTTTCTTCGAGCATCATCTTTCACGTATTGAGTACACCATACACCGTACGTACATCACACAATTAACTTCACAATTTCAACCCTCATATGTATCATTCCCATCACAATACAATACCTGTAAAATACAATGGGGAAAGAGTCAGTTAACAATTATACATCATACATACACACCAAAGCATACTCATGTTACATACAAAACTCACAAGTTTCATGCCCCAATTAATTCACAATTTTCTCACAAAACTGATTCAAAATAAACTCAAAAGCTCACAAGATGTTTCAATCTCAGCCCCTCTTTCTCCATTAATCAACAACTTACGATTCTTTTAAGAAAGTCACGCGGATTCCTCCTTATTATCATACCTTAATTTTTATCCCTAAGATCCTATCTATCATTACCAATGCATCTCATCATAATCACAAATTTGATAACCTCCTAACTCTTTGGTCTTTGGATTTGTTGTGTGGGAGATCACCAAACACCCTTTGTATTTTCTTTTATCCTAGTGTTTATTTACTTTTATGTTTTACTAATCCTATTCAAAATAAAAAAAATATGTTTTGTTTCCTTTTCTTATTTTGAAGGGTAGATTTTTTTCATCAAAAGATCAAGATGGTTTCCAAATTAGAGTTTTGATCTCTCAAGTTAAAGATTGCTCAACAATTGATTCTCAAGAGCTTCAACTTCAAGGCACGAGCTATACTCTTAGGTCACATTCATGTCAAACTTTATTCAATACCAATTGATCAAAAGTAGGTTCATGATTAATCAAAGATCTATCAAGGGTACATCCTTTGAAGTTCATATGATCATCATTGTGCCTTGAAATGCAAGTAAACATAAAGCATGTCAAGTTGGAACCATGTTGATTTGACCTAAAACTCAAGAATAGCATGTCTTTGGTCCAAACACCATAACTTCTTCATTTTTCATAATTTATGGGTGTTTCTTTTTGGAAAGTGTCAAGGATGATGTCCTCTACAACTTTGATTCAGGAGTCAAAAGTCAATTATGTCTCTAAAGACCTCAAATTTTATATTGGATTCAAGGCCACATGTAACACCCCAAAATAATTAGATTATTCATTTAATTATTTAATTGATTTATGTTGAGTATTTGTGACGTATTTGTGAAATATATGTGATGTTGTGATGAACATGATGATTGATATGATGTTTTGTGTGGTGTATGATGGGGTAGTGAGAATTAAGATGATATTGAGTATTTTTAGGATAATTTGGATAATTAGAATAATTAGTTGAAATTATTTTAATTAATTAAATAGAATAACAATAAGAGGTAGAGACTATGAGGACAAAGTGATAATATTGTGATGTAAGTGAGGGTAAGATGAGAATACCATAAAAAGAGTCCAAGGGTTAAACAAGGAATAAAAGGAAACGTGTCTCATTTTGTGCGATCGTGGATGTAAGAGGAACGTTGTGGAGAGAGTTAGGGCACAGAGGAACTCAGAGGGATTTTATAGAACGCGGAGAGGAATCAATTGCTAGGAAGAATCTAAGGTAAGAGGAGTTTATCGTTGTTATTATAATAGATCTAATGTTTAAATAATTATAGATTTGTGTTAGGGTTTTGTGATGATGATGTAAATTTGATGATTTGATGAAAATTGATGAATTTGTGAGATTATTTTCCAATAAATTGAGGCAAATGATGCATGATAAATTATGTTGGTATTGTATGATGAAACTATATGAAACTATGATGAATTGAGACCTGTAATGTAAAAAAATCGTGAAAAAATTGAACTGGTGTAATGCAGAGATCGCAACAGGGAATTCCTGTTCGCGCTGGCTCGTCGGGCGAGCATGATGCATCGGCGAGCGAAGGAAGTTTGCCCTTGACGCGCTGGGAAGAGTGAGGTGAAAGGAAGGGGTGAAAACTAGAGCCCCTGAAATTTTGTATGAGAGAAGAGGACTCGCTCTAACTTCGACAGGCGAAACAAATGCGACCTAAGCTCGCCGGGCGAGCTAACAGCCTCGCCGAATGAAGGAGACAAGAGGGAAATGCATGCTTTTGGATTTTGTATGGGGGAAACTGATTCGCCCCGCCCTTAGCGGGTGATCCTCAGGCGAGCAACCTACTTTGTCGGGCGAGCCTTAGGCGAGTGGTGTCTGGCTGAACTTTAGCAGGCCGTAACTTAAGTTTTAGGACTCCGTTTGACACATCGTCCGAAGTATTAGAAAGCTAACATGATGCATTATACTATGGTGGAACAAAATGATTCATATGATGTGTTTTACAGTGACTATGTTTTGATGAATATGATGATTTATTGATTGTTCTATTATGATGTATGTGTATATGATAAAATGTTGTTGCTATGATGATGACGTGTGTAATATGAAACATGTGATGATATTATGATGATTATATGAATGATGATTCATCTTGACTAGCAGTGGCTATATTGTTATTGATATGTTTTGCATCATGCATTCACGGATACGTTAGGGCATAACCCAATGATGGTTGCATGACATTGTTCCAATGAAGTTTGTAAGACGAGTGGTCCAGTGATGGCCTCAATCCCATAGTGTGGATTGAGTGCAATTTTATGACGTGCTCTAGTTTCAAGCGAGAATCAATCCTATTGATGGGGATCTTTGGAGAAATGATGATTGTGTAATCAATGCAGTTTTGGTACCACGTGTATGAGTCTAATGAAGTTGCATTACATTCTTTGTGATATTGCATAATGATTGATTAAGTGATGCTTTGTGAATATGTGAACTAATGATGTTTTTGATGATGATTGTTGACTGATGATATGATGATGCTATGAATAAATAATGAACTGAAGGTGTGGGTATAACATGAAGTTTTGATGGTGTAGGGTGTCTTGCTATTGTGCTATGACTACTATATTTATTCCTTATGTCTTTTATAATGACTATAATTACTCACCCCTTTCTGCTTGAAAATGTTACCTTTATACGTGAGTAACTTACAGGTGATCATGATTAGTGAATTAAAGCTTAGAGGATTAGCTTCAGAGTGCGTCAATTATTTTGTTGAATAAAAGGGTCTTTCTCTGATATGTAACATCAGAGTTGGGAACGTTTATTTTGAAACTATTATGTTCTCTTGCTTATTTTGAGATGATGGGTTACCTTTCATGGTATCTATTTGTTGACTTATGAATTATAAACGATGGAGTATTTTAATAAAGATGTTTTGAGACTAGGATTCCACTGCGATAATCTAAATTTTGATGTGTGGAGGATATCAAAGGAATAGTTGTTTTAGATGTTTTCAAAGCCCGTGTTACAAAACAGGATGCGTTTATATGATGCTTTTATGAAGATGTGACACCCTTGTTGGTGATTTTATTTTGATTTAATTTCATAAAATATATGCGAATTATATATGAATTTAGAAGGGTGTTACATTAGTGGTATCAGAGCAGGTTGGTCCGTCCGACCAGGTTTTTTTAATGAAATATGTGTCTTGTCAGTCGATTAGTGTGAGTACACTATCCATGCACTATTTTTTGACATTGTTTTTCTTTGTGTAAAATGGCGGGAAGAAACAATGTTGTGATTGTTGTTGCTTTGCAGGCTGTGGCTCAGGCTGTGCAACATCAGTCTAATGCTAGTGAGAATGACAGGTCCCGTGTCTTGGAGACGTTTCAAAGGAACCATCTGCCTACTTTCAAGGGTCGGTACAATCCTGATGGAGCGTAGACTTGGCTTAAGGAGATTGAATGTATCTTCCGAGTCATGGATTGTACAGAGGCACACAAGGTGCATTTTGGTACGCATATGCTGACAAAAGAAGCCGATGATTGGTGGATTGACACCCGTCAGAGATTCGCCTTATATGATTGAGGTGATACAAGGCGAATGACTTAACAACTTTCTGAAGATATTTTCGAAGCGGGTTCGATAGATATTTAAAATAGGGCTATAATTGATTTTGGCGCCTATTAGATCTTTGGAAAAGGATACGTGGAAGCATTCGAAAGGCGAGAGACATGCAAATGAGAACGTGTCATCCTATCAGAAGAAGACCGTTCGTGGTAGTTAGTTTCAAATTAGTATATATAAAACTTTTTATGATAGAATTATGCGTGTTCACTTCTTTGTACAAATTAATCGAAATAACTCAAAGTATCAAGTTTTAGAGAAACGAGTTTGCTGAAAATGTACGTATGAAGCACCAATTTTATATTCAATGTTATTCAATTTCAATCAAAGTAATTTACACTCCTTTTAAGTTTAATTCAAAATTGCTTTACATTCCAGTCTTTATTTTAAGTCATTTTATTACTACTTTCGAAATAACGATCTCTATCTGTAACACCCTCTAATTCCCCACACAAATATATTATCCAATCAGAGTAAATTAACATACATATCAAGAGGACATCACATATATCTCTAAAATAAAACAACACATACGATGGTCATGCTTAAACACACATATTTAAATTCATGTTTATATACATTTAATAATTATGCATGTCACAACAGAATACTTGCGTCTCTACATGATACCAACTAGGGGTGTTCAAAATCAAACCGGCCCAATAGAAAATTGCCGAACTGAACCAAATCAAATCGAAACCGCAAAAAATCACATTTGGTTTGGATGTGTTTGAGTCATTTTCTAACGGAACCGCGCGATTCGATTCGGTTTGTGGTTTGTATTTTGCAAACCGAACCAAACCAAACAAAACCGCATTATGTTATAAAATCTTACTAACCAATATATATTTCTTTAATTCTTTAAAAAAATCAACATGTATTATGTACATATTTTATCATACTTTATATGATATTTATTTTAATTTATAAATCATAAAAAATAAAATATTATTCAATTATAAATACTACTTTCACAAAATATATTTTATCGTATTCTTTATATAATATTTATTTAAGAATGCAATTTGTGTACATTATTCTCTAGATTTAGATAAAATTATAATACACAATTTTATGTATCAAGTTATAAAATTATTTTGACAATTATAATTTTTTTTATAGTAATGTATAAATAACTAAACACAAAGTTATATTTTTCTCTAAATGTGTATGTATGAATTAATAATTTTTTTTATAAAAAACCGAACCAACCAAACCAACACAAACCACATTGGTTTGGTTTAGTTTAGTTAGGATTTATTTTTAAAAGTCAACGGAATCAAACCGAACCACATGTTTTTTTTCTTACGGTTCAGGTGGTTTTTTGCTTCAAAACCGCCCAAACTGCACCGCGAACACCTATAATACGAACACATGAATCTTGAAACAACATCATATAATAAATCATTAGGCACTAAGTCTATCCATGTAAATATCTCCACATACAATACCAAATACGAAATGATAATATTTGTATCATGTTCTCAGCACATCATAACACAGACAAATAACACAAAGTATGTAAAATATCTCATACAAATCAAACATGAACCGATCGATTCCCGTGCTACATGACCAAAGCAATGACTCACTACCTAAAAAAGCGGATAAATATAAATATCTCCTCTATCTAATCCTTTCTATAAGCGCCACTAACATCGATACCTGAGCGATGTCGTATAAAATATTATTCCAACAGAAGAGTGAGAACTCACATAATTATCGAAATTATAAGATAATATATAATTGATAGCATACATGCATAACATAATTATTCTCACACTCCAAGAGTTTCATCAACAAGTTATCACTCAAGTAGTCATGCTAATCACAAGTATACATCCAAAATTCTACAATTCAATTGATAATTAATCATGAATACTACAAATATAACATTCACATTAATATCACATATTGTGCATCAAACCCAACAATTCCACCTTGACATATGCGAATCAAATGAAACTTAATACTATGCAAATTTATGTGGTACCAAATGTTATCCTTACCGATCCAGTTGGGTCCATCCCTCAGACAGATAACCACTAGTAAAAGCTCGATTCGACCTTAAGCTTTCAAACCCCATTTGGCGTTAGGTTTGGGACAAGTCCATAATTCCCACAGAATTACCAAACATTGCCTCTTGACACAAGTGATGCATGTAAATATGAAATCTCAATCATCATATGCAATTAAGACCATCTCTCAATCCTAATCATACAAGTATATTTCACATAATTCATCATATTTGAATTATCTCACCGAGTTGCACATCATACATATATCATGTCAACAATCACATACAATACATACTCATAGAATTTATCAACTCAACACATTACAATAACACATAGCAAATAAAGTCAAACAATGTTATTCACATCTGTGATACGGTGGGAGAACTGACTTGGGTGTTTTGCGTTTTATCGCAAATATTGCGGTTAGCAAGAGTCGCCACCGACTTTTCTTTTATCCAAAAGGAAAGGTGAAAAAGCACAGGAAAGACCTTTGAGATTGTTTCTTGAGTTCGGGAGTAGATTATGGAAATGGAAGGTATTAACACCCTTATCATCCATTGTTTTCCATGGGCTCTTAGTCACTTTCTAGATCACTTGCTTTTGTTTGAAATTGTACTTTGTGTGGTTTTTGAAAGTATTTTGTAAAGAAGCTATTGTTTAGGCAAACTTTGTAACGATTCTCGTTCGTAAGAATGTATACAAAGATGTTGATCTTTTGAAAATGTTTTCAAGTTTGTAAGATGTTTTGAAAGTGTAGGTGTTTGTTTTGAAAATAGAAAGAATGTTTTGTTTTGAAATGGAGCAAGTAATTAGGAGAATTCTACCTACTCAAAAGTCTTTCATGTTCATTTCCTCTTTCCTTTGACATTGTCATCTTACCATTGATTTGGTAAGTAACCCTATCTTTGGATGTAAACGAGATAGGCGTGGGTCATCGTATAACCATTATTAGCAATGTTGCAAGGTATCTTAGCATTCTCTTTTAGGGACTAAGATCATTTGAAATGCAACATAGATAGCGTCATCGAGGGACTATGATTTTATACTTTGTTTGTTTTTGCTAAGATACCTCACACGCGCAATATGGCCATTTTGTAAGGCAACCAAGTGGATTTTACCCTAGAGGTGCTTGTATGCAAGTTTATTGATTTTCATGCTTGTTTTTTGTCTTGAATTAAGGTTTGCTAATTTATTGGTTTTAGTCTTTCCATACAAAACCCTAATTGCTAGCATTTGTATATAAAGCGATAAATTGAGGAATTTAAAATTACTACGCTATTACAATGCTTGTGGGAGGGGGTGTACAATTTACAAATGGGGATTGCTAGAAAATGAACCTAATTATCTATTACAACCATATTGAATTTGTACAAGAATTGAATAAATAATGTACAAAATGAATAAATATACAAGAATGTAAATGTAAAGAAAATGGATGTTTTGTTTGGATTTTTTAGGGAAAAGGGGTTTTGTTTTAACCTAATTAACTATAAAAAAAATTAATTAAATTAGTAAAAAGTAAAACCTAAATTTACTAGGAAAAGAAATCAAATAAAACCCTAATCTATTAATTGATTAAAAAAGAAAATAAGTTTATAAGAAGAATATTTTTGGTATTTTTGTCTTAAAAATAATTTATAGTATTATAAAATATTTTTGGTCTTTTTATACTTTAAAACAATATATTTAAGTTATGTAAAGGAAAATAACTAAAACCCTAGTTTTTTAAATTAAATTTACAAAATCAATTAGTAAAATAAATAAAGTATGATTAAATAAAATAATTTTTTGTGTAAAAAATAAACAAACTATATCAAAATATAAATCTAATGTTTTTTTTATATATTTTTTCTGATTTTTTTTAGTATTAGATAAAATATTTAAGAAAACAAATAAATAAAAATGAAAAAAGAAAATAAAATGGGCCAGGATGTGAATAGTCAGCAAGGGGGGTCAGAAGTGAAAAAAAACATAAGGCCCAAGGATGAGGCCCAGCGCTGCCAAAAAAGTCAGAAAATGTGAGAAAACATGAAAAAAATCCTAAAGGGTACCATTGGGGCTCGAACCCAGGTCCCTATAGTCACAGGCGCGCGCTTCTACCACTGGGGTGACTATACATCCATTTATATAAATCAAACCATAAATATATATGGTAAACACGTTCCTGAGGCCAACTTCATCTTCAACCTCACGCCCAACCAGAACCTCTGTATCTTATTCAAATCTCAACAAAAATGAAAAGTGTAAACAGGAAACTTGTAGCAAATTTCCTCATGATTTTAGAAATGCAAAGCAATAAAATTAAAGATCAAAGACAAGCATGAATTTTAATGACCCTAATCTGAACCCTAAAAATTTCAGAAACTTCAATCTTAAAATTCTTTAAGTTCAAGCAAAATAAATGAAAACTATGGACATGGTTAGCTTTAGGGCAATGATATCTATATTTTTCATTCACAAATAAACCATTAATGATGCCTGTATGAAGAGTTCAAAAGTCAGAAAACTTACCTTGCAAGAGGTATCGTGTTTGGAATTTAAGTTGCTTTCAGTGAGTTCCAATGATTGGATTAGCTTCCTCAAGTTCCCAGGAAGCTAATGTGATACTTAGCTTGAGCTGAAAGTGCCTGGGGAGTTATGGAGAAGTCAAGGTGCAAGTTGCTATTTTTGAAAATGGTGGATGATGATGGAGGTGTTACAGTGGTATTGCAGGTGTTAGGATTGTTTGTGTATGTTGTTTAGAATCTTTTGAAAGTAAAAGGCCAAGAAACGCACGAGTAAATTTGGAGATTGGATTCAAAACTCAGAAATGATAAGTTTTGAAGTGTTTTTGGTGATTCTGTGTTCTTGGTGTTTTCAGGGCTTAAGCATCCGTGGGATTTGTGGCAAATAAATTGTGTATGTATAAGCAAAATGTCTTGAGTCCTTTGGAGAGCCAGAAGTACAAGTTACAAGCTAATTGCTAGGTTACTTGATTTTGAAGAAAAGTGGGAAAACAAGTTTCAATGTGTAGTACAAGCATGGGCTGGGTGATTGTAAGTGTTGAGATCAACTTCTATTGAGTTATAAGACATGTATGATCAGAAAATAACAAGTTCAAGGCTCAAGAACAAGTTTTATGCAAAAAGCTACTTTATCAAAATGGCATTGTGCATTTTCTTCCCAAAATGGATATAAAGCATGACCTTGCATTGAATGCTTGTATTGATACCTCTAACAGCTATGGAAGAAATTAATTATGGAGTTCCTAACAAGTTTGAGGCCTGAAAAGTAGAGGTTATGCAGCATAAGTTTGAATTTTGAATCTTGTTCATCACAAAATGACTTGTAATTCAAGTGTGAAAACCCTAATTTCATATCTTTGATTCTCCTTACTAAAATATGATCTCAAGGAGTTCTTGGACATTTTGGAAATCTTGTAATGTTCTCTACAACCCCTCTTTAAATCACTTTTGAAAATTCCTCTTGTAACTATATGAAAAAGTTCCATGAAGTTGAGTCAAAATCCTGACCAAATTAGGGCAAAATTTCACTAAGTGTTTTGTTTCATGACCATGTATTATTAAAATTATAACTTGAGATCCAAGCACTTTTGGAAGGAGTTTTGTAAATAAATGTTGTATATTTCATGGAGATCTACAATTTTCATGTTGGAAGTTTCTTTTGAATCATCTTGCATCATGGTGAAAATTTTGCTCAAAGTTATGAAAAAATAAGAAATTTCCAACACTTAGAAAAATTTCTAAGATTAGAAATTTTAACTTTTCAAAATGAAATCTTGAATTTTTGATTTCTTGATGAATAAGTTTCATATTTTGACATGCTTTGATGAATTGTGATCTTTGACATTTGATTTTGACCAAAAAGTCAAACTTTGACTTTTCAGTATATAGTTGACTTTTGATCAATTGACTGAAAATTCATCTGTCAATCCATTGGACTTGAGCAATGTTTTAAGCCATGTCATTAGGTAAAAATGATGCAATTTGACTCTTGAGGTCATGCCTTAAACCAATTGATCATTTTCTAAGTAAAAAATCAGAAATTGCCCATTTCCAATCAAAACCCTAATTTTGACCATTTTTCCTTTTTGAGGATTTGATCAAATTTTTTGAGGAATTATGGTCCAAACTTGATCAAATGATACATATGAGTTTAAAATGTTGTTATGGATAAAAAATTATGAAGTTTGACTGTAAATTGGCCATAGTTGACTTTTTCCCCAATATAGCTGATTTTTAGGTCAACTACTTAATTGCTTGAGCAAAAGTGTGATTCAAGGCTTGAAACTTGTAATGAGTAAGCTTGAGGGTCCATAATGATCCATGAAAGTCATATGAGGCATTGGAAGTTCAAATATCCTTGTGCAATCTCAAACCCTAATTTTGGTCATCAGTGCTTAAGGAGGTGTCTTGAGCTAATCCATCTTAGTGCAGTCTTGAGCCAAAGGAGATCTTGTGAACAAATTCTTGATAAATGAGAGGGAAAATTTTGGGGTACAACAACTTCCCCTGTTCAATCTTCTTAAGCCTGAAGAGTTAGATTGGCGAGTTTTGCCCTTCGTGACTCGAAGGTGGAAGATGATTGGACATTAGAGTGCCCGGAAATTTGCACTCGAGGATGTGATAGTCAATGGTATAGGGAATGGGATTAAAGATGCATTTTGGAGGGATGATGGAAATTTGTTAGAGATGGACTTGTGGATGCCATCCAGAAATGATTGTTGAATCGTATCTGTAAGCTGAAACTGAATGAGTATCATAATGGTGTCCGTGCTGGAGCGTATCTGAACTGTATCTGAAAGTCGAATTTGAATGATTATCAGGATGGCATCCGTATCTGGAGCGTATCTGAATTGTATCTGAAAGTTGAATCTGAATGAGTATCAGGATGGTATCCGTATATGGAGCGTATCTGAACTGTATCTGAAAGTTGAATCTGAACGAGTATCAGGATGGCATCCGTGTCTGGAGCGTATCTAAACTGTATCTGGAAGTTGAATCTGAATAAGTATCAGGATGGCATCCTTGTCTAGAGCGTATCTGAACTGTATCCGGAAGTTGAATCTGAATAAGTATCAGGATGACATCCATGTCTGGAGCGTATCTGAATTGTATCTGAAAGTTAAATCTGAATGAGTATCAGGATGGCATCCGTGTCTGGAGCGTATCTGAACTTTATCAAAAAACTTTGAACATTGTTAATGGTAGTTGTTGATTAACCTTATCCTAAAAAGGGTAAAATGTTAGCTAATATACAATGTCATGTTGTATGAAATGCATGGTATAATGAGATTGTGATACATGCATTCGTGTTATCGATGTTTATGATATATGGATGCGATGTATGCGTATGTGAGCTAATCTGCTGCACTGCTTGTTGGATTGGGGAAAATAAATCCCCGACTGTTGCTGAGGATACGGAGTGCAAGTCTTTATGTTTTGAAGTGTTGATGAATTTCCACTTAGAGAAATAAACTTTGTTGTAAGGGAAACGTCGTGTACTACTTGTAAAATCCCGTTGGGGAATCCTGAGAAATTTGGCGACTTCTAACGGGGAGTGATAACTGGAAGTTTTGTTCCGCTTGGGATTAAACTGCGCACTACGGGGAACTTTATGGAAATAGCTTAGAGACATTTCCCTATCCCTTAAATCCATTAGTGATTTTCTTTCTATTTTGTTTATTTGTACCGGTAATTACGTTCAAATGCATATGTTCAAAAATAAATCATTGGACATTTTTGTAAACAAAACACAAGAGTAAAGAAAAACAGATAGTTTTGCACTTTCAAAGAGATATCTTTGTATTGACTTTGAGTAAGTATTTTTGTACAATGAGACAAACATTCTAGTAATAGAATGCCGTCGTAAAAACTGGAAATTTGATACAAATAAAAGATAGCTATGTGAAATAATCCCATGGGGTTCCCATTCTGTTATAACCTTCGTGTCTCTGAGCATCTTATCTGTTTATTGCCTTATCCGAAGCTGATTGAATTGATCAGAACCGTCGAGCTTGCAGGTTTTCCGTAACGTGATCCAACGGGACATAATCATACGCTTTAATTCCCTAACTTTTTCATGGACCGCTGTGATACAGTGGGAGAACTGACTGTGGTTTTGCGTTTGTTTTCGCAAATGTTTCGGTTGAGCAAGAGTCGCCACCGACTTTTTATTTTATCCTAAGGAAAGGTTTAAAAAGCACAGCAAAAACCTTTGAGATTTTTCTTGGGTTCGGGGAGTAGATTATAGAAAGGGAAGGTATTAGCACCCTTTCTATCCATGGTTATCCATGGGCTCTTAGGTACTTGCTTAGATCAACTTGCCTTGGTTTTCAATTGTTTGAAATGGTGCTCGGTGTGTGGTTTTGAAAATGTTTTGAAAAGATGCCTTGTATAGGCTACCCTTGTAACAATTCTTTACTCGAATGTTTTACAAAAGGTGTTTTGTCTTTTGAAAAGATGTTTCAAGGTTTTTTTGAGAATTTGTTTTGAAAGTGTTTGTGAAGTGTGGTTTGAAAATAGGCAAGTGTTTTCTTTTACAAATTGACAAGTACCTAAGAGTTATCTACCCTAAAGTTCTCAAAGATTTTTGTTATGTTTTAAACCTTTTGACAATTTTGTTCCACCATTGCATTTGGTGGACAATCTTGTATTAGGAGGTGAAAGGGACGGGCGCGGGTCATCGTTTTAGACCATAATTACAATAGTGCTAAGTGTCTTTGGGCAATTTCTCTTTGAAAGGGACTTGATCATTTTAGGCAACTTTTCGAAAGCGTCATCGAGGGACTTATGATCATTTGATTGTTTGTTTTACCCAAAGACACCTAACATGCAATATGGCCCATTTATTTGAAGGCAACAAAGTGGAATACCCTAGGGGTGCAAGTGTGATATGTGTTGTCCAATTTCATGCTTGTTTATCTTTAAATTAGGTCAAACTAATTTGGTTCCTTTTATTTGCATACAAACCCTAATTCTAGCATGGTATATTTAGAAAGCGTTTAAAGTGCGAAAAGTAAAATTCCTACACTATTACAACACAATATGGGAAGGGGGGTACAAATATTCAAATGGGGGGATATTTAGACAAAGAAATTAAACCTAGCTATTACATCATTTTTGGCATATTTACAGGTAATTAATTGCATAAATTAAATGGAAAATACAATAAAGATGCAAAAATGTAAAAAAGGATTTTTATATGTATAAAAAAGGGTATTATTTATGTTAAATAAATAAAATAAAAAAGGTATTATTTTTGGAGTTTTTATGTTTTAAGGGCAAAACCCTAATTTCATTAAATAATATATATATTATTAAATTTACACAAATGTTTATTTATTATGTACAAAAACAAAATAAAATGAAATATATTTATAAAAAGTGTTTTTCATGTCAAATATTAATAAAAGAGTAAAAAAGTATGTATTTTGTATTTTAACTTAAATATACTAATAAATATATATATATATGTATTAATTTCTAGATATGTATTATACATAAAAAATAATAATATTTAATATTTATAAAAAAAAGTATATTTTGTATAAAATATTTTCAAAAGGGAAAATGAAACAAAAATCAGAAATAAGTATATTTGCATTATTTTTTCTAGTTTTCTAAATAATAATATATACATATTATTTATGCACAAATGATTCTTATAAACAAATAAATATCTAAAAAATGCAAAAATGGTGTAAAAAATTATTTTTATATTTTTAATATTGTTAGAAAAAATAAATGAGTCAAAATGAAAAAAGAAAAGTCAAAAAATCATTGAAATAAATCAAATGGGCTCAGGGGGTGTTAAAGTGAAAAGAGTGTGTGAAAAGAAAATGCAAAAACAAGCCCAGCCCAGATCACTTCTTCTTCAACCTCTGAACAAAAACGCGCGCCTGTTCTTCCAATTCAAACACCTGGGTTCTTTGATCTTTTGCACAAACTTCCAACATAAGAAATGTTAAGCATTGAATCACGATTCTAAATATATAAAAAACTCATCCTAACTCTCAGAAATGAGAGAGAATTTTGACATTCCCAAATCCTGACCTAAGTTTTCTGCCATGTTCAGACTCAAAATTCTTGCAGCACACATAACATAAATGAAATCTAATTACATGGGCATGTTCAGGGCTATGAATGTGACATATTATCTTCACAAACTTAAAGCTAACAATGCCTAATAAGAGAGATACGAGTTCATGAACTTACCTGTTCAGTTGAAGTTCTATCTGGCAATGGAGAAGCTTTCAGTGCAAGGTGATGACTGGTATAGCTTCCTTGATGTCCAGTGATACTATTCCAAGCTTTACTCTGTCTTGAAACCTTTTGAATCGTGCTAGAGCTCTTCACCTGCAAATCAGAAAAGTGAAAATGGCCAAAAGGGTTAGAGGAGTTACAGGTTGTTTCTAGTGCTTTGGATAGTTTGGATTGATGGTAGGGAAGGTGTCTGAAGTGGTTTGGGAAAGAATGCTTGAAAGGATTGAGAGTTGGAACTCAATCTGCAGAGGTAGCTCTGTTTTTGCAGTTTGAGAGTGATTTTGGCAATGGGGAGGTATTGATGGTCTTAGGGTCATGCTCCAGCTTGGTTAGGATGATTAGAATGTGTGTACAATATTTTTTTCAGTGTTCTAATGCTGAGATGAAAGTTATTGTATGTTATGATACTTTTCTTCACCCTTAAGCAAGCAAAGCCAACTTGATGTTTTAGGCAAGTAGGGGACCCTTAAACATGCTGCTAACCTTGTCTTGATCAGAGTGTTTTGCTCATAATCTTGTGCCAATTAGATTTCATCTGTACTTGTTGGATTTTCAAATTGGACATAAAACTTGCTTTTGCAAAAATGGCCATTTTGCTTTTTCCATAAATGGATTAAACTTGTATGTAATGCTTGAACTCAAAGAACAACACTTTAACACAATGAACATGCATTAAATTATTGAGTGTTGGATGGTTTAAGGACCTGTAATGTAGCACAAACTATGCTGACTTGAAAATGGCCTAAGTTATGAACATGTACATGACTAATTCAAAAGTGAGTTTTTGCCATATTGTGAAATTCGATTCTCTCAAGTTATGAGGTTGTTTGATAAGTTCTTGGACATTTTGGAAAGCTTGGAATGTGTACTACAATCCATCTTTGAAATGCAAATTGAAATTCCAAGTGGAAGTGTATGGAAAATGGCCTTGAAGTTGGGTAGAAAACCTTGCCAAAATAGGTTAAAATTTCACTAAGTTAAGAATGGTTTAGTACCCTTATTCCAAAAGTTGTAACTTGAGATACAAGCCTCATTTTGGAAAACTTTGTGAATCAAAGTTGTAGATTATGCAAGAAGCTACAACTTTCATGTTTTGACTTTTGTTTGAATCCAAATGAATCTTGGTGAGAAAGTGGGGCAAAGTTGGGAAAAAATTAGGGTTTTTCATAACTTAGAAAAATTCTAAGTTATGAAAAATTCTCATTTCTAACCCTAATTTGCATTTTTTGATTTCTTGGTGAACAAGTTTCATGATTTGGCATGTTTTGATGAAAAATGAATCTTGACTCTTGATTTTGACCAAAAAGTCAAAGTTTGACTTTTCAGTTATACAGTCAAAACTGATCAATTGACTGGGAAATTCAACTGTCAATCTTGTGCACTTGGGATCTTTTGAACTTGTTGAGCATGTCAAGACCATTCCATGGGGTCCTTGAGTCCATATGTGAGCTTGGTTTGCCATTGGATAGGTCAAACAGTCAAAAATTGCCTTTGTGCAGTCAAAACCCTAAAAATGACCATTTTGCCCTTTTGGTGATCTGATCAAATTTCTTGTGGAATTGTGATCCAAATTTGATCAAATGGTCTATATGAGTTCATAATGTTGATGTGGGTCAATTTTCATGAGGTTTGACTGTCAATTGGCCACAATTGACTTTTTCCCCAATACAGCTGATTTCTAGGTCAACTGTCCAATTGACTGGGCAAAACTTGGAATCAAGACTTGAAACTTGATATGGATAAACTTGGGAGTCCAATATGAAGCAAGAAAGTCATCTTAGGCATTTTAGGTCAAAACATCTTTGTGCAAACACAACCCCTAATTTGGGTCAATAGTGCAAGGAGAAGTCTTGAGCAGATGAAACCCTAACTGGATCTTGAGCTTCAAGGGCTTTGTGATAAGAAATCATTGAGAGTTGGGAGGGAAAATTTTGGGGTACAACAGTTGCCCCTGTTCAATCTTCTTGAATCCGAAGAGTTAGATTGGCAGGTTTGCCTTTCGTGACTCGAGGGTAAAAGGAGATTGGACACTAGAGTGCCCTTAAATTTGCACTCGTCAAAGCAATGGATGCGGGAATGGGCTTAGAGATGCCATTTGGAGATGGGCTTAACGATGCCATCGGGAGGAGTGACAGAAACTTGTCAGGGATGGGCTTAAAGATGCCATCTGGAATGAGTATCAGGAAGGTGTCCAAGCTTTGGACCATCTCTGAACTGGGGGCCTGAATAAACAATAGATTGACATCCGTTGTTGGGAGGAATCCGTAAGCTGTTTTCAGAAGTCTTGAGAAGTAACTGAACAAGCGATAGGTTAACATCCGTTACTTGGAGAACCCGTAAACTGTTTTCCGAAGTCTTGAAGTTGAATAAGCAATAGAGCCGCATCCGTTGTTGGGAAGCGTCCGTAAACTGTTTTCAAAAGTTGCATCTGAACAAGTGATAGATTAACATCCGTTGTTGGGAAGAATCCATAGACTGTTTTCAGAAGTCTGGAGAAGAAACTGAACAAGCGATAGGTTAACATCCGTTACTTGGAGAACCCGTAAGCTGTTTTCAGGAATCTTGAAGTTGAATAAGCAATAGAGCAGCATCCGTTGTTGGGAAGCGTCCGTAAACTGTTTTCAAAGGTTGCATCTGAACAAGTCGATAGATTTAACATCTGTTGTTGGGAAGAATCCATAGACTGTTTTCAGAAGTCTGGAGAAGAAACTGAACAAGCGATAGGTTAACATCCGTTACTTGGAGAACCCGTAAACTGTTTTCAGGAATCTTGAAGAGGAACCGGTGTAGGGCTTCCTGACGATGAGCTCGTGTAAAACTACATCTGGATAAATCTGGAATAAGCATTAGAGTGTTGCCGTGTCTGGGTCACATTCGAACTATTCCTGGAAAGAAACTCGGAGGATAATGATTTTAGTCTTTCGACTGATCTTACCTGAAAAGGTAAAGAGTAAGTTATATGCAATGTTATGATGCATGACACAATGTATGCTATATGATATGAATGTAAATGAATGCGTATGTAAGCTGGAGAGCTGTCTTGCAAAGGATGGATGAATTCGAGATGGCTGAAAAGTATCTTGATTGCTGCCGGGGAGAATAATTCCTGGTTGCTGTTGGAGAATAAGGAGCTTGGGTTGTATACCAATCCTCTGGGGAATTCCTGATGACTTCTACTAGGGAGTACCAATCTAGTAGACTCATGTTGGGGATGCAAGACTGAGAATCTTCCGTTTGGCGGGAAGCATCTCTGGCGACTTCACTGGGGAACTCAAGATTTGCCCTCCTAAAACTCTGTGGGGAAGAGGTTCATTAGCCTGGCTTCGCTGGGGATTCTGAAACTTAAACTCTGAGGGGAATTGAATTCCTGAGGATCCTCTGGCTGGGGGATTGTAAAGATAAGTTACTGCTGGAGAATTTTGATGAACTCCGCTGGGGATAGGAAGAATTTTGGCGAGTGCGATCTTCCGTGGTTGTTAGCTGAGGATAACCCAGTTATAAGCCCTTGTGAGGAATAACTTTGAATAAAACTCGGGAGAGACGTCCGTACTCTGCGGGGGATAAGCTTCCAAAATCTACTGGGGATCAGCTTCAGGGTTTGCTGGGATATGGATTCCAAATCTCCTGGGGGTTTCCTTTGAAAGGGTATCAAGATATCCAACTATACCTTTGACCTATCAGTAATCCTCTTTCTTGATTCATAAGGAAATGATTATGTTCAAATGCATATGCCTATTTAACAAAACATTGGACGTTTCTCAAAGTAAACAATTAGTGCAAAATAACGGAAAAGACACAAATTTCTGGGAAAAGTATTTGTATTGACTTTTTATGAGTATATTTGTACAAAGGAGACAACCATCCTAGTAAGAGGATTTTGTCGTAAATATTGAAAGATTTATACAAAATAAAGATGGCTATGTGAAATAACTCCATGGGATTCCATTCCGCTATAGCTTTCACAACTCTGAATATCTGCCCATTCAATGCTTCGTTTGCCGATGACTGGATTGATCAGAAACCTGAAACTGGTTGATGAAGAGATTGCCTTCTGAAGTGATCCGACGAGACATAGTCATACGCTTTAATTCCCTAACTTTTACCTGAATCGCCCTTTCGGGTTTTCGATCCACCGGGAAACCCCTTTTTGCCCAAGCCGCCCTTTCGGGTTTTCGACTTGCCGGGTGTACAATTTTTTTTTGTTTTTATCCCTAATTTTTGCCTGAACCGCCCTTTCGGGTTTTCGATCCACCGGGATGCCCATTTTTGCCCAAGCCGCCCTTTCGGGTTTTCGACTCGTCGGGTTATTTTTATGCGTAGTATCTTTTAACTATGTCTGCGTTCGCAGGGTGCGGCAGATCTTCGCCGTCCATGGTGGTCAGAATCATTGCACCACCAGAAAATATGCTCTTGATCACAAATGGTCCTTCATATGTAGGAGTCCATTTGCCCCTGGGATCACTTTGCGGCAAGATAATCCGCTTGATTACGAGATCTCTGACTTGATACACTTGACGTATGACTTTCTTATTGAAGGCCTTGATCATCCCCTTTTGATACGTCTGACCATGGCATATAGCAGCAAGTCGCTTTTCGTCGATCAGATTGAGTTGATCAAGTCGGGTCTGCATCCAATCATCTTCATTCAAACCTGCATCCTTCATAATCCTTAGAGAAGGAATCTGAACTTCCATAGGCAAAACAACTTCCATGCCATAAACCAAAGAAAATGGGGTTGCCCCAGTTGAAGTACGTGCCGTCGTACGGTATCCATGCAGAGCAAACGGTAACATCTCATGCCAGTCTTTGTAAGTGACAGTCATTTTCTGAATGATCTTCTTAATGTTTTTGTTCGCAGCTTCAACAACACCGTTCATCTTCGGCCGGTAGGGAGATGAATTGTGATGATAAATCTTGAACTGTTCGCACAAGGCGGTGATCATTGTGTTATTCAGATTTGTACCGTTGTCTGTGATGATCCTGTCCGGAACACCATACCGACATATGAGATTTTGCTTGATAAAGCGGGCAACCACATTTTTAGTAACAGAGGCGAAGGAAGCTGCTTCGACCCATTTGATGAAATAGTCAATGGCAACCAGGATGAAGCGATGTCCGTTGGAAGCCGTGGGCTTAATCTCTCCAATCATATCAATGCCCCACATTGCAAAGGGCCACGGAGCAGTCAGAACGTTGAGAGGGACCTGAGGGATATGAACTTTGTCAGCGTAGACCTGACATTTGTGGCAAGTACGGGAATGTTGATGGCAGTCAGCTTCCATGGTAGACCAGTAATAGCCTGCCCTTAGGATCTTCTTAGCCATTGTATGCCCTCTCAAGTGAGTGCCAAATGTGCCGCTATGTATATCAGTCATGATCAACTCTGCCTCAGCTTTGTCTACGCATCGGAGTAATACACAATCATGACTTCGTTTGTAAAGGATGCCGTTGCTCAGGAAGAATTTGGCAGCAAATTTCCTTAAGAACTTCTTGTCATTTACGGAAGCTCCTTCGGGATAATCTCTGGTCTCGAGATACCTTTTGATTTCATGGAACCAAGGTTTTTCCACTACTTCTTCGTTATTAATCTCGTGACAATGCGCAGGTTCATCCATTCGCTCGATGGTGATTTGGGGAGCCTCGTTATCCCAGTTGAGTTTAAACATGGAGGACATTGTGGCTAGAGCATCTGCTAGCTGATTCTCTTCTCGCGGGAAATGCTCGAAGGTAATTTGCTCGAAATGAGGCAACAACGTCAAGACATGTTCTTTGTATGGGATAAGATTAGGATGCTTGGTATCCCACTCTCCTTTGATTTGACTGATAACCAAAGCCGAGTCCCCAAATACGATCAAAGATTTGATCCCCAAGTCTATAGCAGCCTTGAGACCAAAGATGCAAGCTTCATACTCAGCCATGTTGTTTGTGCAGCTGAAGCAAAGTCGGGCCGTGAAAGGTGTGTGACAGCCTTCCGGAGAAATGAGCACCGCGCCGATACCGTTTCCAAGTGCATTTGAAGCACCATCAAAGTACAGGGTCCATCGGGATCCCTTTTCGGGTCCGTCATACGGTCCGTTACCTTCAATGTTGTCCAAATTCATGATGTCTTCGTCTGGGAAGTCAAATCTCATGGGTTGATAATCTTCGATAGCCTGATGAGCCAGATGGTCAGCTAATACACTCCCTTTTATAGCTTTTTGGGTGGTGTACTGGATGTCATACTCAGTTAAGATCATTTGCCATCTAGCTATCCTTCCAGATAAAGCGAGCTTTTCAAAAATATACTTGATAGGGTCCATTTTGGAAATCAACAAGGTAGTATGAGTCAACATATACTGTCTTAGTCGGCGAGCAGCCCATACCAAAGCGCAGCAAGTTTTCTCGAGCAGTGAGTAGCGAGTCTCACAGTCGGTAAACTTTTTGCTAAGGTAATAAATGGCATGCTCTTTTCGACCAGACTCGTCATGCTGGCCCAAAACACACCCCATTGAGTTATCCAAGACGGTCAAATACATGATCAATGGTCTTCCTTCGACGGGTGGCATCAGAATAGGGGGTTCTAGCAAATACTCCTTGATTCTATCAAAAGCAGCTTGACAATCGTCGTTCCATTCAACTACCTGATCTTTCTTCAAGAGTTTGAAAATTGGCTCACAGGTAGAAGTCAGATGCGAGATGAATCTGGCAATATAGTTTAAGCGCCCCAAGAATCCTCTAACCTCCTTTTCAGTACGGGGAGCAGGCATCTCTTGTATTGCTTTTACTTTTGCTGGATCGACTTCAATGCCTTTGTTACTTACAATGAATCCCAGGAGTTTACCAGACCTAACTCCAAAAGTGCATTTACTTGGATTCCGCCTGAGTTTGTATTCTTTCAATTTGGCAAACAACTTTTCTAGATGTTCAAGGTGCTCTTCCTCTGTTTGTGACCGAGCTATCATATCGTCTACGTAAACTTCAATCTCATGATGTATCATATCATGAAATAAAGCTACCATGGCGCGTTGATATGTTGCCCCTGCGTTCTTCAGCCCGAACGGCATCACCTTGTAACAGAAAGTGCCCCATTGTGTGACGAAAGTTGTTTTCTCCATATCCTCGGGGGCCATTTTGATTTGATTGTAGCCCGAGAATCCATCCATGAAGGAAAACACTTTGTGCTGAGCTGTATTGTCGATCAAAATGTCAATATGAGGTAGCGGGAAATCATCTTTGGGGCTGGCCCTATTCAAATCTCAGTAATCCACACATATCCTGACTTTGCCATCTTTCTTAGGTACTGGCACGATGTTAGCGACCCATTGAGGATAGGACGTAACAGCCAGAAAGCCAGCGTCGAATTGCTTCATCACTTCTGCTTTGATCTTTTCAGACATGTCAGGCCTCATTCGGCGAACTTTTTGCTTGATCGGTGGACAGTCTTCTCTTGTGGGGAGACGGTGAACCACGATGTCTGTGTCTAAACCCGGCATGTCTTCATAAGACCAAGCGAAGATTTCAACATACTCATTCAACAACTGTATCAGGCGTTCCTTGACATTCGGTTCCAGATTGGCACCCACTTGCACCTCCTTCCGGTCTTCCTCGGTCCCTAGGTTGACAATTTCCAATGACTCTTCGTGCGGTAAGATGGCCCTTTCCTCTTGTTGCAGAAGTCTGGCTAGTTCCCCTGGTACTTCACAACCTTCGTCGTCTTCGTACTCGACTTGATTGACCAGATCTTCGGAGTTATTGAAAGATATAGCAGAATAGTCACCCATGGAATCCGGAGTGGATGGGTACCTGCAGTGGTGAGTGTGGGTGTGTGTAAGGGATAGCCATCCTTAAACAAAAATGCAAAAGGAAAGAAAAATGAACACAAGCAGTTTATCAAATGAAAAACGTCCAATGAATCATTAAACATGGCATATGAATATGAAAAATAATCAAAACCCTTACAAGTGGACCTACATGCCCCGGGCAAGGCATGAGGTGAAAAGATAGTGTACGAATTGTTTGAAAATAAATATTACAGACCGAATAAGAAATGTTTAACAGATAGATTACTGATGAATAAAAGTGATGGGGACAAAGTCTTTTGCCTCCCAGTTGCTCAACCCTCCTTTGACAGTTGGATAAATCCACTTTTCAATGTTGCTCTCTTTGTCTTCATCCTCCAAAGCGTTGATTCCGTAGGGAGAAATTTTGACTGGCGCCCTTTCAATCTTCGCACGACGCATAGCTTTCTGGCCTGCGGCAGTGAACCCCAATCCAAATTTGTCTGTCTTATGTGGAATGTCAGGTAACTGCCCCCATGCCGAATTCTTCCCTTCCTTTATTGCGGCCCTTGCGTCCTCCAGAGATGCCATCCTGGCCATCTGCCTCGGTGTCTCAGTTGCCAACTTTGCTACTGCTATTTCAGGAAGGACTTCTTCGAAATGTTGAAACGGCGTCTCAATGAATTCCCCTTCAACCTCCACATACCGGAAAGAATTTAAGTGGCTAATCATGTACTCTTCTTCGCCATGGACAGTAATGATCTTCCCCTTGACTGGATATTTCAACATCTGATGTAAGGAGGAGGTGACTGCCCCAACATGGTGTATCCAAGGCCTACCCAGCAAGCAAGAGTATGATGGACGGATGTCCATCACATAGAAAGTAGATTTAAACACCTCAGTGCCTATCTTGATGGGAATTTCAACCTCCCCATGGACCATTCTCTTCGAACCATCGAAAGCTATGACAACAATATCACTCGGCTTCAACTCCAACCCTTCACAATCTAGTCGGTCCAAGGCATTCTTAGGCAAAACATTCAGCGACGAACCAGTATCAACCAAGACATGTGCGAGAGTAGTTCCTCGACACTCGACTGAAATGTGCAAAGCATCATTGTGATTTCTACCTTTAGGAGTTAGGTCGGCATCAGAAAAACCTAATCCATTGTCCGCAGTCAGGCTAGCCACACAATTTTGAAATTGATCTGCAGAGGTCTCCTGGGGCACATGGGCTGCCTTCAGGAATTTTATCAGGGCTTTAGCATGCGCTTCTGAGCAAAGCAATAGTGCCAGCATGGAGATCTTGGAGGGGGTTTGCCCCAGCTGTTCTACCACATCGTAATCACTTCTCTTGATTATCCTCAAAATCTCATCCATTTCCTTCTTGGAGGTTTCCGGGATGACCAAGGGTTGAGCCCTCGTCCTGACGAGCTCATCTTGGATTCCCTTACCTTTGTCAGCAGCGGTAGGAGAGACAGTACTAGGAACAACAACGTCTTCAATCAAAGGAGTTCTAGCAGAAAGTTTTATTGGTGCAGGGATGACCTTGTCAGCTGATGAGGGTCCAAAGATTGCTCTTGGAGGGGCAATCTCTGGAGAAAATATTCTCCCGCTCCTGGTGATTTTGCTAGTGCCCGCAATGTTACTAATGCTGGCTTCTTCATCATCCAAACTTTCTTCAATTATTTCGATTTGCTTGATACCATGGTAGTAGACGTCACCGCCATAGTTCCAAGGTATCGACTTCTCAGAAACATAGGGGACAGGCCCTAGCATTGTTATCTTCAAAGGAACAGATTTCGTAGCTGGTGTAATCTTAACAGGCTTTTTGACGGCCTTGGAAAGATTGGTGTGAATGGTTATGATTGAGACATCTTCAGTATGAATTGGAACAGCAGAAACTTTTTCAAACAAAATTTGTCGACTATCCATAAGGCCTTGGATGCCTTTCTTCAGTAACGGACAATCAAACGGCAGAGAGTAACAACAATAGCAGTCTTCCTTACATCCCGGGAAGATCCCGGCTCTTAACAGATTCAACTTAATGATTAGCAATGGAGTAGTCAGATCATTGACATTAGCAACATACAAATCTTCTTCGATGGCATTGACATTTCGGCCGTGCTTCGGCATGGGTGCAGATATCACATTAGGCTTCTCCGGAGCGTCAAACTCCACCTCCTTCGCCTCTATCAGGTCTTGGATTTTATGCTTGAGTTCCCAACAATCATTGGTGTCGTGTCCAACACTGTCTAAATGGTAGGCGCATTTAGCATTAGCATGATAATGTGGAGAGGACGTATTCACATTCTTTGGTGCCTCCTTGATGGTGGCGATATTCAACTTCAATAGATGGGGAAGCACTTGCGCTGGAGTCATATTAATGCGGGTGAACTGCCGTTGTGGCCGTTCCACCCGTTGTTGATTTGGTCTGGACTGGTTATAGCGAGGCTGCTCACTTGGAGTATTTTGAATCATTACGGCCCCCACAGTTGGCCGACGCTCCGTCTTCCCTGCTCTTCTCTGAGAATATACCACAGCTGTCTCCTTCTTAAAAGGTTTCTTCTCAACACTTGCAGCAACACCCTTCTGAATCTTTCCTGACTTGATGCCAGCTTCTATTCTTTCGCCTGTTAAGATCAAATCGGTAAACCCCGCGGAAGAGTTACCAATTAGATGATTGAAAAATGGCCCAGATAGGGTCCCTAGAAACATATCAACAAGTTCGCGGTCGGTTAAAGGAGGCTGCACCCTGCCAGCCAAATCCCTCCATTTTTGTGCATATTCTTTGAATCCCTCGCCTGTTCCTGGTGACATACCCTGAAGTTGGGTACGAGTAGAAGCAAGGTCAGAATTATACTGGTATTGTTTGTAGAAAGCGGTGGCCAAATCTTCCCAATTTCGGACGCTGGTTCCCTCTAGCTGATAAAACCACTCCAACTGAGCTCTAGAAAGGCTGTCTTGAAAGAAATGAATCCAAAGGTTTTTATCTGCCGTATAGGGTTGAATCTTTCTCACGTAGGACCTGAGATGCATTTTGGGACAGGACAGCCCATCATACCTCACAAACACTGGCACTTTGAATTTTGGGGGAATCACAATCCCGACAACCAAACCCAAGTCTTCAAAATCCAAACCCGGTACTCTTTGTAGCTCCATGGCGGCCAATCTGTCTTCTAGCCCTTTGTATTTGTCATCAGCTGGAGGATATTGCTGATTAGAATAATCTTCATCCTCTTCGACCTCTTCTTCTTCCGCATCAGACTCGGAAGGTACCGCAGCTCCACCTCCTTTGCTGGTTCCTTCATCAGAGATAGGAGGAAATTCAAGCACCCTTCGAGCTTCTCCGTCAAATCTTCTCCCCAAAGTAGCCACCCCGAGTCTCTTTTTCTTCTTTTTCACTGGGTCTTTGTTCCCCAATTGAGTCTTGATATCCTCCTGACCCTTAGCCAAGGTCATCAGGAGTTGCTGGAAATGTGCATTTTGAGCTTGCAGGTCTTTGACTGTTTGCTCGAGATCCATCCTACTGAAATAAACAGCAGACAGATAAGGAAACCTGGAGTGAGACCTGCTTATGCACATGATGAATGGTATGCTTATGTATGCAATGCATTCAAGGATTTAGGACATTCAAAATTGTTTTAGACAAAGAAGAACGCACGTCATATTAATAAGAAGAAATTTGTTAGTACATAAATGCCCCATGGGCCAAATATTACAAAATAACTTCTCAAGGCAAAAAGACATTGCGCATCCTCTTTGGTGCGATGTAGGTGTTGAGGGCCTCTTGCTCATGGAGTCGGAAGGTAAGCTCTAGAACCTTCTTCTCACTGGCGTAGAAGCTAGCTTCAAAAGTATTCCGTTCCTCCTTGAGCTGAATCTAACTTTTCTGCATTTCCTCCCACGATGTAGGCATGTCTGGATGTAGGACGGTGTAGGGAACCTCTCCTTCATTGACGGGCTCTTTAATCACTGGGAGTACATGAGGATAAGGCATCATTAGACTTTGGGCTCGGGCTCGTACCCATTTGAGATAGGGCTCAAGAGGGATGGAGTTCTTGTGTCCCAGAGTCTTGCTATCAACCTTGTTGGGTCTTCCCCAAGCTCTGATGAATCTTTGGCGAAGTCCTTGCGCATCGTTGTCGAAGTTAAAAACTAGGTCAGGAATCAACATGTCATGAGGGCCATCCCTCCATGCATATCCAAATTGCCTCAAAGCTAGGCAAGGGTTGTAGGTGATACCTCCTCTAATTCCAAGTAAAGGAACATTAGGAAATTCTCCGCAACGATCGACGATGATGACATTTTCTCTGGACCGAGAACACCAATGTACATCAGAGTGAGTAAGAGTCATCAACCGTTGGGACCACCTTGAGCCTTGGTCATTCTTCAGGACAGATTGTGGAAGGTGCGAAATAAACCACCTTTCAAGGAGAGGAGTACGACACATGAGAACACCCCTCTTTCTCATTGTTCGTGTGTAAAATGAGTGAAGGATGTCCCCAAGCAATATTGGTATTGGATTTCTGGACAAGAAGATTTTGACGGCGTTGACATCTACCAATTGGTCAGGATTTGGGGACAAGACCAACCGATAGATAAGGAGTGCCACAATTTCTTCAAAGGCTTGTAGGTCCAATGAATTCCAACATTCTTGTGCCTTCTCAAACAAGAATTTTGCTAAGAATCCTTTGACGCCGCTTCTGGTTTCCCAATGCCCCTTGATGTCGGATGGTTGTAGATGTAATGCTCGAGCAACATCTTCCGGCTTTGGTTCCTTTTCCGTACCGTTGAATGGTAGTTGATTAAGGATATGGATTCTTAGGAGTTGAGAAAACTCCTCCAAAGTGGGTACCAACTGGTAATCAGGGAAAGTGAAACAGTGGTGAAGAGGGTCAAAGAACTGGAATAGCACTTTCATCATGTCTTCTTCAATGTTGGTGTTGACTAGGCTGAGCAGTCTACCATGTCTTTCACTGAAGGATGAATTTTCCAGAATTCTTGAGGTGAGCTCCTTGAGTTGAGGAGAGACTCTTACAAGGTTGACTTGAATGGTGTTTCTGCGAGGAATTTCCATGACCTACAAAACAAGAACAAAGATGAAGATCCAAAACCCTTGAAATGGTTAGTGAATGCATATGATGTTTTATGATGTTTATGATGTATGCACAAAACATATGTACAAGCAAATCACACCAAACCCTAGTTTCAGGCTTGCATGGGGTTTCATAGGTAAGTACCCTCTTGAGTGTAGTTGGCTTAAAAACCTGTCCTATAAATAGTAACCGGGTTCTAAGGAGCTCAATATCACGGGATTATTTTCATTGTTCATTGTTTTGGTTTAGCCACTTAACTAGCGACCAAAATATTCCAAGAAAACAACCCTCAATGAGTGTAGTATCGAGTATCTACCAACTTCGGACTGCACCAAAGCCGGTCATCTCACTACTCCTAATAAAGGCCAAGATGGTCAAGTAAGGTTCTAGGTCATTAGTGCTTAGTGACATCACTCAGCGGCCCCGTACTCTCCTTGATTGAACTCAAGGGTTACCGGTACTCACAAATATGTCGCACTAATATAGCTATTGCTTCGACCGTGTCGGTATACCCCGCACAGTTTCCACAACGTATTGCTATCTATGAATGTTTCCCAAAATCTGGGTGTAGGATTGCAAACCCAAACAATAGAGCCAAGATATAAAGCAAACAAATCAAACAATTAGTCATGCAAGAGGGTGATCTAAACCCTAAGGTTACTCCACTTTTAAAATTTTCCCCAGCAGAGTCGCCAGTTCTGTGATACGGTGGGAGAACTGACTGTGGTTTTGCGTTTGTTTTCGCAAATGTTTCGGTTGAGCAAGAGTCGCCACCGACTTTTTATTTTATCCTAAGGAAAGGTTTAAAAAGCACAGCAAAAACCTTTGAGATTTTTCTTGGGTTCGGGGAGTAGATTATAGAAAGGGAAGGTATTAGCACCCTTTCTATCCATGGTTATCCATGGGCTCTTAGGTACTTGCTTAGATTAACTTGCCTTGGTTTTCAATTGTTTGAAATGGTGCTCGGTGTGTGGTTTTGAAAATGTTTTGAAAAGATGCCTTGTATAGGCTACCCTTGTAACAATTCTTTACTCGAATGTTTTACAAAAGGTGTTTTGTCTTTTGAAAAGATGTTTCAAGGTTTTTTTGAGAATTTGTTTTGAAAGTGTTTGTGAAGTGTGGTTTGAAAATAGGCAAGTGTTTTCTTTTACAAATTTACAAGTACCTAAGAGTTATCTACCCTAAAGTTCTCAAAGATTTTTGTTATGTTTTAAACCTTTTGACAATTTTGTTCCACCATTGCATTTGGTGGACAATCTTGTATTAGGAGGTGAAAGGGACGGGCGCGGGTCATCGTTTTAGACCATAATTGCAATAGTGCTAAGTGTCTTTGGGCAATTTCTCTTTGAAAGGGACTTGATCATTTTAGACAACTTTTCGAAAGCGTCATCGAGGGACTTATGATCATTTGATTGTTTGTTTTACCCAAAGACACCTAACATGCAATATGGCCCATTTATTTGAAGGCAACAAAGTGGAATACCCTAGGGGTGCAAGTGTGATATGTGTTGTCCAATTTCATGCTTGTTTATCTTTAAATTAGGTCAAACTAATTTGGTTCCTTTTATTTGCATACAAACCCTAATTCTAGCATGGTATATTTAGAAAGCGTTTAAAGTGCGAAAAGTAAAATTCCTACACTATTACAACACAATATGGGAAGGGGGGTACAAATGTTCAAATGGGGGGATATTTAGACAAAGAAATTAAACCTAACTATTACATCATTTTTGGCATATTTACAGGTAATTAATTGCATAAATTAAATGGAAAATACAATAAAGATGCAAAAATGCAAAAAAGGATTTTTATATGTATAAAAAAGGGTATTATTTATGTTAAATAAATAAAATAAAAAAAGTATTATTTTTGGAGTTTTTATGTTTTAAGGGCAAAACCCTAATTTCATTAAATAATATATATATTATTAAATTTACACAAATATTTATTTATTATGTACAAAAACAAAATAAAATGAAATATATTTATAAAAAGTGTTTTTCATGTCAAATATTAATAAAAGAGTAAAAAAGTATGTATTTTGTATTTTAACCTAAATATACTAATAAATATATATATATATATATATATATATATATATATATATATATATATATATATATATATATATATATATATATATATATATATGTATTAATTTCTAGATATGTATTATACATAAAAAAAATAATAATATTTAATATTTATAAAAAAAGTATATTTTGTATAAAACATTTTCAAAAGGGAAAATGAAACAAAAATCAGAAATAAGTATATTTGCATTATTTTTTCTAGTTTTCTAAATAATAACATATACATATTATTTATGCACAAATGATTCTTATAAACAAATAAATATCTAAAAAATGCAAAAATGGTGTAAAAAATTATTTTTATATTTTTAATATTGTTAGAAAAAATAAATGAGTCAAAATGAAAAAAGAAAAGTCAAAAAATTATTGAAATAAATCAAATGGGCTCAGGGGGTGTTAAAGTGAAAAGAGTGTGTGAAAAGAAAATGCAAAAACAAGCCCAACCCAGATCACTTCTTCTTCAACCTCTGAACAAAAACGCGCGCATGTTCTTCCAATTCAAACACCTGGGTTCTTTGATCTTTTGCACAAACTTCCAACATAAGAAATGTTAAGCATTGAATCACGATTCTAAATATATAAAAAACTCATCCTAACTCTCAGAAATGAGAGAGAATTTTGACATTCCCAAATCCTGACCTAAGTTTTCTGCCATGTTCAGACTCAAAATTATTGCAGCACACGTAACATAAATGAAATCTAATTACATGGGCATGTTCAGGGCTATGAATGTGACATATTATCTTCACAAACCTAAAGCTAACAATGCCTAATAAGAGAGATACGAGTTCATGAACTTACCTGTTCAGTTGAAGTTCTATCTGGCAATGGAGAAGCTTTCAGTGCAAGGTGATGATTGGTATAGCTTCCTTGATGTCCAGGGATGCTATTCCAAGCTTTACTCTGTCTTGAAACCTTTTGAATCGTGCTAGAGCTCTTCACCTGCAAATCAGAAAAGTGAAAATGGCCAAAAGGGTTAGAGGAGTTACAGGTTGTTTCTAGTGCTTTGGATAGTTTGGATTGATGGTAGGGAAGGTGTCTGAAGTGGTTTGGGCAAGAATGCTTGAAAGGATTGAGAGTTGGAACTCAATCTGCAGAGGTAGCTCTATTTTTGCAGTTTGAGAGTGATTTTGGCAATGGGGAGGTATTGATGGTCTTAGGGTCGTGCTTCAGCTTGGTTAGGATGATTAGAATGTGTGTACAATATTTTTTTCAGTGTTCTAATGCTGAGATGAAAGTTATTGTATGTTATGATACTTTTCTTCACCCTTAAGCAAGCAAAGCCAACTTGATGTTTTAGGCAAGTAGGGGACTCTTAAACATGCTGTTAACCTTGTCTTGATCAGAGTGTTTTGCTCATAATCTTGTGCCAATTAGATTTCATCTGTACTTGTTGGATTTTCAATTGGACATAAAGCTTGCTTTTGCAAAAATGGCCATTTTGCTTTTTCCATAAATGGATTAAACTTGTATGTAATGCTTGAACTCAAAGAACAACACTTTAACACAATGAAAATGCATTAAATTATTGAGTGTTGGATGGTTTAAGGACCTGTAATGTAGCACAAACTATGCTGACTTGAAAATGGCCTAAGTTATGAACATGTACATGACCAATTCAAAAGTGAGTTTTTGCCATATTGTGAAATTCGATTCTCTCAAGTTATGAGGTTGTTTGATGAGTTCTTGGAAATTTTGGAAAGCTTGGAATGTGTACTACAATCCATATTTGAAATGCAAATTGAAATTCCAAGTGGAAGTGTATGGAAAATGGCCTTGAAGTTGGGTAGAAAACCTTGCCAAAATAGGTTAAAATTTCACTAAGTTAAGAATGGTTTAGTACCCTTATTCCAAAAATTGTAACTTGAGATACAAGCCTCATTTTGGAAAACTTTGTGAATCAAAGTTGTAGATTATGCAACAAGCTACAACTTTCATGTTTTGACTTTTGTTTGAATCCAAATGAATCTTGGTGAGAAAGTGGGGCAAAGTTGGGAAAAATTAGGGTTTTTCATAACTTAGAAAAATTCTAAGTTATGAAAAATTCTCATTTCTAACCCTAATTTGCATTTTTTGATTTCTTGGTGAACAAGTTTCATGATTTGACATGTTTTGATGAAAAATGAATCTTGACTCTTGATTTTGACCAAAAAGTCAAAGTTTGACTTTTCAGTTATACAGTCAAAACTGATCAATTGACTGGGAAATTCAACTGTCAATCTTGTGCACTTGGGATCTTTTGAACTTGTTGAGCATGTCAAGACCATTCCATGGGGTCCTTGAGTCCATATGTGAGCTTGGTTTGCCATTGGATAGGTCAAACAGTCAAAAATTGCCTTTGTGCAGTCAAAACCCTAAAAATGACCATTTTGCCCTTTTGGTGATCTGATCAAATTTCTTGTGGAATTGTGATCCAAATTTGATCAAATGGTCTATATGAGTTCATAATGTTGATGTGGGTCAATTTTCACGAGGTTTGACTGTCAATTGGCCACAGTTGACTTTTTCCCCAATACAGCTGATTTCTAGGTCAACTGTCCAATTGACTGGGCAAAACTTGGAATCAAGACTTGAAACTTGATATGGATAAACTTGGGAGTCCAATATGAAGCAAGAAAGTCATCTTAGGAATTTTAGGTCAAAACATCTTTGTGCAAACACAACCCCTAATTTGGGTCAATAGTGCAAGGAGAAGTCTTGAGCAGATGAAACCCTAACTGGATCTTGAGCTTCAAGGGCTTTGTGATAAGAAATCATTGAGAAATGGGAGGGCAAATTTTGGGGTACAGCAACTGCCCTTTCGAGTTTTCAGTCCACCGGGATACCCTTTTTTGCCCAAGCCGCCCTTTCGGGTTTTCAGCTTGCCGGGTGTACAATTTTTTTTTGTTTTATCCGTAATTTTTGCCCGAACCTTTTTGGTTCGCCGAGATGCCATTTTTTTACCTAGGTGTGTCAACCTAGCGGGTCTCTTATGCGTAGTATCTTTTGATTATGTCTGTTGTTCACAGGGTGTGGCAGGTCGTCACCATCCATAGTGGTCAAGATCATTACTCCACCAGAGAATATGCTTTTGATCACAAATGGTCCTTCGTATGTAGGAGTCCATTTTCCCCTGGGATCACCTTGCGGCAATATGATGCACTTGATCACCAGATCACCCACTTGATATACTTGACGTATGACCTTTTTGTTGAAAGCCTTGATCATTCGGTTTTGATACATTTGACCATGACAGACAGCAATAAGCATTTTCTCATCAATCAATTTTAGTTTATCAAGTCGAGTTTGGATCCAATCTTCTTCATTCAGCCCTGCATCCTTTATAATTCTCAGAGAGGGGATCTAGACCTCAATAGGCAAGACAACTTCCATTCCATATACCAAAGAGTAGGGTCTGATTGATGTGTGCGCTGTGGTACGATACCCGTGGAGAGAGAATGGTAGCCTCTCATGCCAGTCTTTGTATGTGACTGTCATTTTCTGTATGATCTTTTTTATGTTCTTATTTGCGGATTCGACAACATCACTCATCTTTGGCTGGTAAGGGGAAGAATTGTGATGCTAGATCTTGAATTGCTCGCACAGGGCAGTGATCATAGTATTGTTTAGATTCATACCATTGTCTGTGATGATCCTCTCCGGGATACCATACCGATATATGAGATTCTATTTAATGAATCAGACTACAACATTCTTGGTAACAGAAGCGAAAGAGGCTGCCTTAACCCACTTTGTAAAATAGTCAATGGCCACTAAGATGAAGCGATGTCCATTAGAGGCTGTTGGTTTGATTTCCCCAATCATACCGATGCCCCACATAGAAAAGGGCCAAGGAGCCGTCAAGACATTCAGAGGAACTGGAGGTACGTGCACCTTGTCAGCATAAATTTGACACTTGTGGCAGGTTCGAGAGTGTTGATAGCAATCTGCTTCCATGGTAGACCAGCAATAACCTGCCTGTGGGATTTTCTTTGCCATCATATGCCCACTGGAATGGGTGCCAAAAGTGCCTTCATGTAGATCAGCCATGATCTTTTCTGCCTCAACCTTGTCTACGCACGGAAGCAAAATAGAGTCATGGTTGTGTTTGTAGAGAATGCCATTACTAAGGAAGAACTTAGCAGAGAATCTCCTTAAGAACTTCTTATCATTGACTGAAGCTCCTTTCGGATATTCTTGAGCCCCGAGATACCTCTTGACTTTGTGAAACCAAGGATGGTCCACTACTTCTTCAGTATTAATCTCGTGACAGTGAGCTGATTCATCCATTCATTCAATGGTGATCTGGGAGCCTCGTTATCCCATTTAAGTTTAAACATGGATGACATTGTGGCTAGTGCGTCTGCTAGCTGATTTTCTTCTCGCGAGAAATGCTTGAAGGTAATCTTCTCAAAATGTGGGATCGATGTCAACACATGTTCTTTGTAGGGGATAAGGTTAGGGTGTTTGGTGTCCCATTCCCCTTTGATATGGATGATGACCAAAGTTGAATCTCCGAATACATTTAAGGATTTGATCCCCAAATCTATGGCAGCTTTGAGGCCAAAAATGCACGCTTCGTATTCTGCCATGTTATTTGTACAATTGAAGCAGTGTCTTACCGTAAAAGGGAGTATGACATCCTTCAGGAGATATGAGTACAACACCTATACCATTTCCGAGCGCGTTGGACGCCCCATCAAAAACCAGGGTCCATTGGGATCCTTGTTCAGGTCCGTCATATGGTCTGAATTCTTCACAGTTGTTCACCATCATGATGTCTTCATCTGGGAATTCGAACTTCATAGACTGGTAGTCCTCCACAGATTGGTGAGCCAGGTGATCAGCTAGTACACTGCCCTTTATTGCTTTCTGGGTAGTATACTGTATGTCATATTCTATCAGGATCACCTACCATCTCGCTATTCTCCCAGAGAGGGCAGGTTTCTTGAAGATGTATTTTATTGGATCCATTTTAGATATCAATAAGGTAGTATGTGTCAGCATATACTGTCTTAGCCGGAGAGCAGCCCATTCCAAAGCGCAACAAGTTTTCTCGAGCAGTGAATATCTTGTTTCACAGTCGAATAACTTTTTGCTCAGGTAATAAATAACATGCTCTTTTCGGCCAGACTCGTCATGCTGCCCCAACACACACCCCATTGAATTTTCCAAAACGGTTAGATACATGACCAAGGGTCTTCCCTCGACTGGTGGCATCAAAATCGTAGGCTTTTGTAGGTATTCTTTGATCTTTTCGAAGGCAGTTTGGCACTCATCATTCCATTTGACTACTTGATCTTTCTTCAGTAATTTGAAGATTGGTTCACAAGTAGCTGTTAGGTGAGAAATGAATCTGGAAATGTAGTTTAACCTTCCCAAGAATCCTATGACTTCCTTCTTGGTACGAGGAGCAGGCATCTCTTGTATTGCTTTTACCTTGGCAGGGTCTACTTCAATACCTTTACCACTGACGACAAAGCCTAGGAGTTTACCAGACCTCACCCCAAATGTGCATTTATTCGGGTTCAACCTCAGCTTGTATTTCTTTAACCTCTCAAACAGTTTCTGTAAATGACCAAGATGCTCTTCTTCTGTTTGAGATCTAGCATCATGTCGCCCACAGAGACCTCTATTTTGTGATGTATCATGTCGTGAAATAGAGCTACCATGGCACGCTGATAGGTTGCCCCAGCGTTCTTCAACCCGAATGGCATAACCTTATAGCAGAATATGCCCCACTGTATGACAAAGGTTGTTTTCTCTATGTCTTCAGGTGCCATTTTGATTTGGTTGTAGCCTGAGAAACCATCCATGAAGGAAAACACTTTATGTTGTGTCATATTGTCAACTAGAATATCAATGTGGGGAAGTGGAAAATCATTCTTAGGGCTTGCCCTATTCAAATCTCTGTAGTCTACGCACATTCGTACCTTGTCGTCCTTTTTGGGCACGGGAACGTCATTGGCAACCCATTGTGGGTAGGAAGTGACAACCAAGAATCCGACATTGAATTGTTTCATGACTTCTACTTTGATCTTCTCTGACATGTCTGGTCGCATGCAACAAACCTTTTGTTTTACCAATGGGCAGTCTTCTTTTATTGGTAGACGATGTACCACGATATCTATATCAAGTCCTGGCATGTCTTTGTACGACCAGGAAAAGACCTCAACATAATCATGTAGCAACTGAATCAGACGTTCTTTGACACTGGGTTCCAGATTGGCACCTATCTTGACTTCTCTTTTGTCTTCATCAGTACCTAGGTTATTGTGTCCACTGGTTCTTCGTGGGGCTGAATGGTCCTCTCTTCTTGTTGTAGTAACCTGGCGAGTTCCCTTGATACTTCACAATCTTCCTCACCTTCGTCTTCGGCTTAGTAGATTAGATTTTCAGAATCACAGAAGGCCATAGCAGAATCGTTACCCATGGGATCCCGAATGGATGTAGATCTGCAATTTGAATGTGAGTGTGTGTAAGAGTATATCTATCTTTGAAAGAAATGAAAATGTAAAAAGAAAAAACAACGAGCACAAAGTTTTGTATGCAAAAATGTACATGATTCATTGATGTCATATGGAAATGAGATAATAACCCTTACAAATGGACCATTGTGCGTCGGGTAAGACACAAGGTTTTAAGAGTCTGAATTGTTTAATATTACAGATCCGACAAAATTTAAAGACAAATTACTGTTGGATAAAATTGATCGGGACAAAATCTCTAGCTTCCCAGTTGCTGATCCCTCCATTGACAGTTAGGAAAATTCAATCCTCCAGGTTATAGCTGTCTTCATCATCCTCCACGGCGTTGACTTTGTGGTTTTTGATCTTCAAGGGCGGTCCTCCGGCACGAGAACGGCGTACAACTTTCTGAGCTCCTGAAGTGAAACCCAAACCAAATTTGTCAGATTTGTATGGGATATCTGGGAGTTGTCCCCAAATAGTGCACCCACCTTCTTCTATCACTGCCTTGGCATCTTTCAAAGACGACATCTTGAGCGGAGGCCTTGTAATCTTTGGGATTTGAGAAACAACCTTGGTTACTGCCACAACTTGCGGGACTTCTTCAAAGTGTTGGAATATGTTGTACCTCAAAATTTGCCCTCCCTTTTTCACAAGAAATCACAACCCTAGGGTTTTCTCAGATTTTCAAGATTGGCTCAAGAATCGATCAAACAGACTTTTCTTTGGCAATAAATCAAGAATTAGAGTTTCTCTCGCATTTCTCAGAAGAAACTGAATTCTCAGAAATTCCATTAACTGTCACATGTTTTCATACTTTTTAAGCCTACTGAAAGATTGCTGGTTGTTCTCAAGGCTTGTTTATCTGGGATAAGAGATAGGAGCTGAGATGGTCATTTGAAATATTCAGGTTTTGTCTGATCCAGGTTAACCAGACAATGTGCGTCTGTTAAGACATTTGCTTGTTAATGGAATGAAGTGCTTTCTAGTTTATTGGAATACCCAATGTGTATTTTGATTGGAATGCTGTTGCAAGGTTACGAGATTGCAAAGTTATTGGATTGCTTAAAGTTTAAGTTATCTGTATTAGAATTATTGGAATGCAATTTCAATTATTTTGATCTGAGAATCTTAAAGGATTAAGTGAAGATGCAGAGAAAGAGTTGCAAGTTATTGACAGTAGAAGAGTTTAATTGGATAAAGACTTTTTCATTTATTTCAAATATTGTTACAAAAAATAATTTATTATTTCATGTGCTTTAAGTTTTACAGCTTATAGTACTTGAAGAATAAATTATTACAATTAAACGAAAAAATCTCTCAAAGAAAAAAATCCATTGCTCCATTGTTCCCGTGCTCGCCACAAAGTCTCCGCTTCTTCTGCTTTGTCACCGTCCAATTTGTGCTCACATGAAAAAGACAAAAGAAAACAGGATTAGTACAGTTAATTAAATAGAATTTTCAAACAAAAAAAAAGAAAGGAAAATATTCATCATTAAAGTTTGTCGTCCGAAATCAGAATGCTATTTTTCATCACGTTTTATTTTTCTCTTCGCAAATCACAAGAAGATTGCTCTGCTTGGTTCACAAAGAAAAAAATAAAAATACACATTGAAGAATGCAAACAAAGCAAATTATTCAAAAAAAACATAGCAAAGCGCCAAACTGGATGCAAGACATGCTGTACAAAGCAAGCATACAAAGGTATAAAGCAACTTACAAAGGCAAACTGGATGCAAGCAACCAAGTAGTGCAGCAAACAACATTACAACAAAACTAAACAATGCATTACATAACTGGAACCTGCTGTAACAAACAGCACAAGCAAGGTGCCAAACTGAGCTACAAAGCACAAGGCGCCAAACTGCATTTACAAAACATAAGCAAACTGAACAAAACAAATTGGATGCAAACTGTACAAATGCAGCAAGTACAATGCAGCAGGATGGCAGTAAAAGGCAGGAGGTAATCCAAAGTCACAAGTCAAAGACTTGTCACAACTTTTCATCATTTTCCAGGAAGGCAAAATTTTCAGAAAATAAAAAAGGCAAAAAGCAAATTTGCTTTGTCATTGAGAGAGAAAGAGAGAAAAGGGAGCACCTTTTTAGTATTTGTACAGTTGGCTAAGAAAATGGATCAAGATATAATACCATAAAAACAACAAGAAGAAAAGACCCAACAGTTTCAAGCACAAACCATAAGTCCCAGCCTGCTAACCAAAGGTAGAGGGATCTTTTATAAAACAGAAGTCAAGAACCTGTAAAGACCACAACAAAAAACTCCAAGCCAAGCCTAAAAACTCACAAGTTAAAAACCTGTAAAACCTTTGAACAATTTCAACCAAGCTGAAAAATATACCAAAGCAATTGCATAACTCTCCCAAAGCCAAAAAAACTGTAGCAGTTTCATTACCACCCCAAACCTGTTACAAAAACTGCATAACCAAACTGCAATAACCACAAAAACCCTTAACAAACCAAAACTTCAACAATACTAAAAAAAACCTGTGAACCACAAAAACTGCATAGCCAAACTGTAAACCAGAAAAACATGCAACAGTTCTCAAACTTCCAAACCAGTGCCACCATTTTACAAGCAACAAAACTCAGTCCAAACAAAAATCTAAACCAACAAATCAGTTTCAGAAACAACCAATCAGAAACCCTGCAAATCACAAAACCAATACAACAAAGCTGTAAACAAAGCTCTCAACCAAAACCTGCACAACAGAACCTACAGTTCCCACAACAAAACAAGTTTACCAAAACTGTAAACCAAATAACATAACCAGTTGCAGAACAACCACCAAAATACTCACAAGCCTGCTAACATCATCAACAAATCTGCCAGTCCAAACAAAGTTTAAACTAACAAACCAGTTTCAGAACATAAACAATCATCACCAAACCATTATTAAAAAAAATCAAGTTTCAGAAACAAATCCAAACGCCAAAGTTTCAGAACCATCATCATTGTAAATCATCCAACAACAACAAACCAACAAAGTTTCAGAACTATACTCATCATCAACATTCAAGAGAGAGGAGAGAGTTTCAGAAGCAATAAAAATCAGTTTCAGAAACCATCATCATCAACATTCAAGAGAAAGTAAAAGAGTTTCAGAAGCAACATCCACAACAAGTTTCAAAACAATAAATCATCATCAACTACCAACAAAAATAAGTTTCAGAACAAATCATCATCAACGTTCAACATTCAAGATAGAGGAAAAGATCAAAAGTTTCAGAACGGGCATCATCATTAACAAAAACAATCAAGAACAATCAAAGGTTTCAGAATAATCATCATCAACAAAAAGGGTGACCGAAAAGCTCGCCGTCAGCATCTTCCCCTTCGCCTCTAGCCACCAAGGAACGCCGTCACCTCCCTCAAGCCTCACCACTCTCTTTGGTCACAGAGAAAACCCCAAGGTACGTTTCATCACCTTAATAAGCCATGCAATACAATAGATTAGCCAAACTATAAAATCAAATAAACATGAAACTGTAAAACTCAAACAAGAAACGAACTATACCGTCTTAAAACAAAGCCATGGATCTTTGTGAGGAGATGAGAGGGTGAGGGTTGCTCCGGCGGCTAGGGCTTAGGAGAAGGAGATCAGAATCCTAGAGTGAGAGAGATGAAGATAGAAAACGAGAGAGCGACGCTGTTGCAAAGCAAATTGCACAAACCCTAATTTTTGAGACCCCAAAACAAAACGTTGTAAACTTTGTGTGATACGGTGGGAAAGAACTGACTGTTTTTTGGAATGCTGGTTTGCGTTTTGCGTTTGTTTTTGCAAAATGTCGCGGTAAGCAAGAGTCGCCATCGTCTTTTATTTTATCCAACAAGGAAAGGAAAAAAGCACAGAAAAATTCCTTTTTCGAGATGTTTCTCGGGTCCGGGGGGTAGATTATAGAAAGGGAAGGTGTTAGCACCCTTTCTATCCATGGTTATCCACTGGCTCTTAGGTACTTGCTCAAAGTGTTTTCAAAAATTGCTTTTCTTTGTGTTTGTGGGTTTGAAAGAAGTTTTTGTTTGAAAGGTGTAAGTGCGGAAAATTTTTGTTTTGTTTTGAAAGAGCAAGTACTTAAGAACCATCTACCTACTCGAAAAAGGAATCGTTCTATGCTATCTTCCTTTAGACAATGCTATCCCACTATTGATGAGTAGGTAGCATCGTCGTTGGAGTTTTAAGGGACAATTTGATTAAGGGACGTGCAGTCACTAAAGCAATGTTAGGACGCCTTAGTGGTAACCCTAATGTCTTAGCTCATTTTTCCGAGACAACCGTTTCGAGGCAACTATGATCTTTGGACAAGAGGGCGACCTCTAAAACTTCCTATACTTAATGACCGTGTTCAAAGGCAACCAAGTGGGGTGTACCCTAAGAGTGCGCATATGCGAGTGTGTTGTTTTCAGTTAATTTTGTCTTTGTACATGTCAATGGTTTTCTATGTTGATTTTAGGTTAACGTTCAATCTTGTCATGCATTCCCTATTATCAAACATCTAACAGTTTATAAGTTGCGGAAATTAAATTGCGGAATTTAAACTAACTATTACAAGGCATCGAGTATTTACATCGCCAAAAGCAACCCTTGAAATTAAAATGCGGAAAATAAATAAAGCGGTAAAAATAGTAAAGTCCTATTAAACTATTACATCCCAGGAAACAGATACAATATTGAATAAAAATGGATCGCGTGCGGGAAATTAAATCGGGCGCAAGTTTTTAGGGTTTTGACCCTTTAGTTATTCAAGAAAAGATCTTTTGGTTATTTTTTAATTAAGAAAGAAATTAATCTAGGTTAATTATTAAATTAATAAACTAATTAATTAATAAAAATAATATTTTTGGATTTTTGATATTTAAAGAAATGAAAATAAATTTGATCAATGTTAATAAAACCTAATTGTCTAAATTAATGTTAATTATTGCAAAAAAAGATATTAAAGTTATTCCTAATTAAGACTAAATTAATTAAATTAATATTATTAACAAAAATAAAATGCTGAAATTTAATTTAATAAACAAAATATATTTTTTGGTTTTTTGATTTTATGAAGAAAAAGATTTAATTGGTTAGTTAGTAATAAAATAATAATAATAAATAATTAAAAGAAAATAAAAATAAAATAGAAAGAGTTAGGGTTTGGGCCTGATTAAGGGGGTGAGAAGGCAATTTTGTGGCCCATTAACATGCAGGCCTCGTTTGACTTTGCTGATTCTCTATGGCACTTTGATTTGATCTCACCATAGGCCATTATCCTTGGATTGCCAGATTTGGCCTTGGGCCATCTGGCAGGTGATTGAGTGAGGGAGTATGATGCATCACGCGCCTGGGTCAACACTGGATCACCTGAAGAAAAATAATAACAATGCAATATGGGGGACCTGGGATTCGAACCCAGGTCCTGTTGATCATTGGACAACGCCTCTACCACTCAACCAACGCGCTTCAACTGTTAACATATTGGACAATAATAATAATATGAAAAAAAAACAAATTAATGGATCAGAAAAAAATAAAGCGCGCCATATTTGAACCATCCAACCAGGGGGAGACTCGTCTTCATCTTCTTCCTTCAACCCTGTATATTTACCTGCAGATTTATATCCGCAACTAAATTCGTATGTCCGACCTAAAATCCATTCTAGGCCATGAAAATCAAATCCAAGACTATGGTTGTGCTTGTCTATCTCCCCTGGTTACGTCCATGTCCATCAATGGCACTGATTTTGCCTGAAAAAGAAATGCCCAAAAAAAAACAAACCGCGAACCCTAGGTTCGGCTATGGAGCTACAGGCCAGATAAATGCAATTGGCTAATGCAAAATGCTTTTAAATTGGACGATAATCATGAATATGCAAAGATTTTGTAAGAAAAGTGCAAGAATAAGGATCTATGAATTCAAATGAAAAGCATTTTTCTGAGACACTTACAGAGATTTTGTGCGTGTATGGAGATTGGCTATGGGTTGGTTTTGCTTTAATGATTGTCCAGCAATGGATTAGTGTTGAGTTTCGCTTCTGAAAATGCCTCCAAGGCTGATTTCAGTTTCACACTTTTTCCACCTTTTTTCAAGCTTTGTTCTTGATGCTCTTGCAGCCTCTGGGTCTCAAATTCGTGTGCTTTGGATTGTATATGTATGCTGCAATGTATTAGGTCAACAAATTGGTCTTGAATCCTTGTACATTAATGCCTTGAGATTGGATTTGATCCTCCATTGAAAACCTGCTTAATTTGACAAAAATCCAATATTTTTGCACATGGAATGATTGATACGAATTTGATCATGACATTGATGATGATTAGGTCCTGAAAATAGAAAAAGATCTCACATAGTCAAGTTTTGTGATTTTATTTGATTTAAATTGATTTAAAATGAAATAATTTAATAAAAAAATCAAATAAAATAGAAAAATTGATAAATGGACACAAGGCTGAAGCTAGGACACGTGTGTAGTGTGACAAGATCAAATCAAGTGGAAAAGAATGGGCCCATTTGACAAAATTTTAAGTTTTGGGGATAGTTGACTTTTGGCAATTTTGCAAAAATGCCCAACTTCAACAATGCATAACTTCTTCAATTTTGAATTTTTTGAAGTGTTCTTGGACTTTTTAGAAATATTGATATGTCCTATAACCAACCCTTTTGGTCTCATCTCATTTTGATATTCCATTCTCAAGTTATAAGCTTTTGAAAAAAAGGTGTTTTTGTTGACTTTCAAAAATGACCTATAATGTCCAAATTTGTAACTTTTTGTGAGTGCATTTCTTGATCTTGGGGTATGAAGATGGATTGTAGGAAATTTCATCCTATTCAAAGTGAGATTTGGATGGGTCATTTCTCATAAAGTATGAGAAAGTTATGCTTGGTAAAAGTTGAGTTGACCTTTCCTGCAAAACCCTAATTTAGCAACTTTTGAGTCTTGATGAATTTTGAGCAATACTTGATGAATCATGATAAACCCTTGATAAAATGATGAAATATCCTTCAAAATAAGAATGTTGACAAAAAATCTTGAGGTTTGACTGTATTTGGGTCACAGTTGACCTTTGCCCTAACACTGTCGATTTTTGGACCTTTTGAGCAATTGACTGAGCAAACTTCCTCTGCAAGGCTTGAAATTTGACATGGATGACCTTGAGAACATATTAGGACATTAGGGAGAAATTGAGGTCATTTGGACTCAAAGATCTTGATGCAACACAAAACCCTAATTTGGGGTTGACTGCCTTAGGAGATGACTTGTATGACCCACTCTTGAGCAATCTTGATCCACTTGGAGATTTTTCTTACAATGTTTTGAGAAATATGAGAGGGCAAATTTTGGGGTACAACAGATGCCCATGTTCAATCTTCTTAAACCTGAGGATATAGATTGGCTTTCGGGCCTTTCGTGATCCGAAGGTGGAAGATGATTGAACACTAGAGTGCCCAGAAATTTGCACTCGCATGAAGTGGTATCAGCCTTGTGATATCGGGAATTGGCTTATAGATGCCATTTGGAGATTGTTGATAGGTGGTCTGAACTTCGGCTGGAATACGAATCAGGGAGATCTTATCGTCGATCTGACTGAACCAGAGAAAGTCTTGGATTAACTTTGGCTGGATACGAATCAGAAAAATCTTAGGGTCGATTTAACTGAACCAGACGAAAGTCTTAGAGTATCTTCAACTGGAATACGAATCAGGGAGATCTTAGGGTAGATCTGACTGAACCAGAGAAGGTCTTGGATTAACTTTGGCTGGATCGGAATCAGAAAAATCTTAGGGTCGATTTAACTGAACCAGACAAAAGTCTTGGAATATCTTCAACTAGAATACGAATCAGGGAGATCTTAGGGTCGATCTGACTGAACCAGAGAAGGTCTTGGATTAACTTTGGCTGGATCGGAATCAGAAAAATCTTAGGGTCAATTTAACTGAACCAGACAAAAATCTTGGAATATCTTCAACTGGAATACGAATCAGGGAGATCTTAGGGTCGATTTGACTGAACCAGAGAAGGTCTTGGATTAACTTTGGCTGGATCGGAATCAGAAAAATCTTAGGGTCGATTTAACTGAACCAGACGAAAGTCTTGGAATATCTTCAACTGGAATACGAATCAAGGAGATCTTAGGGTCGATCTGACTGAACCAGAGAAAGTTTTGGATTAACTTTGGCTGGATCGGAATCAGAAATATCTTAGGGTCGATTTAACTGAACCAGACAAAAGTCTTGGAATATCTTTAACTGGAATACGAATCAGGGAGATCTTAGGGTCGATCTAACTGAACCAGATAAGGTCTTGGATTAACTTTGGCTGGATCGGAATCAGAAAAATCTTAGGGTCGATTTAACTGAACTAGACAAAAGTCTTGGAATATCTTCAACTGGAATACGAATCAGGGAGATCTTAGGGTCGATCTGACTGAACCAGAGAAGGTCTTGGATTAACTTTGGCTGGATCGGAATCAGAAAAATCTTAGGGTCGATTTAACTGAACCAGACAAAAGTCTTGGAATATCTTTAACTGGAATACGAATCAGGGAGATCTTAGGGTCGATTTGACTGAACCAGAGAAGGTCTTGGATTAACTTTGGCTGGATCAGAATCAGAAAAATCTTAGGGTCGATTTAACTGAACCAGACGAAAGTCTTAGAATATCTTCAACTGGAATACGAATCAGGGAGATCTTAGGGTCGATATGACTGAACCAGAGAAGGTCTTGGATTAACTTTGACTTGATCGGAATCAGAAAAATCTTCGAATCGATTTAGCTGAACCAGACAAAAGTCTTCCATAGGTGTAGTTTTTCTTTTGAGGGGACTACCAGGTCATATGAGTAGTCAACGGTGTTTACTGATTCGTCTTTCCCTGAAAAGGTAAAGAGTCAGTCATATGCAATGTCATGATGTATGAAATGCATGATATATATCAAGCAATGATGCTCTCAAAATAAATGAGATTGTGTGGTATGATGCGTATATGCATGTATCATGATGTATGAAAATGTGATGTTTTAGATGGGGAAAATAAATCCCGGATAGCTGCTGGAGAATAGAGTTGAATTCTTCATTTCCGCTGGGGATGACGAACGAAGATGATTGTGAGAATAGACCTGTAGGAGAGGATAACTCCGTTGGGGAATAAACTGATGAGGAGATTACTCTGTGGGGAAGAGATGCTCTACTGAGGATTCCACTGATAAATTCTGCCGGGATGAATTATCGTTGTTGGTGATATTGAATCTGTTGAGGATTGAATTCCTGTTTGTGAAAGGGAAGAACTCCGCTGGAGACGATCTCTCAGTGGCGATGTTACTGGGGATACCCTGTTAGACTTTTGTAGGGATAACCCTCTGAATTCTGCTGGGAATGATCCTTTGAACTCGGCTGGGGAGATTTATTTTGTACTCCGCTGGGGATAAACTTCCAGAGTCTACTGAGGATGATGCTTCAACTCCGTTGGGGAAGCTTTTTCAGACTGTGCTGGGCAAATTTTAACTCCACTGGGGGTATCTTGTATTCTGCCGGGGAACATTCTTATACTCCGCTGGGGAATATTAAGACTGTCGGGGGTATCAAGCCTTTTTAGTACTGATGGTAGATCAACTCTGCTTGGGGAGAGCATTGTTGATTTGCTCATATTTGCAAGTCCCAGCTGGGGGAGAGCCACCATTAGTGTCTTACTCTGCGGGGAATGAAGGTATCTTAGCCATATTCTTCAACTGAATCTACCTTTGTACCCGGTGGACAAAGCAACTATACAACTCGGACAATTCTTATTGCCCCTATTTATGATATTACCCGTAACTGTCTTTTGTTTCGCATGTAAATATTTATGAGCAGCAATTAATGTCAAATGCATATATCAAAAATGAACATTGGATGTTCTTTGTAAAACAAAACAGATAAAGGAAAAATAGTTTGAAATTTCTCTGAAAAGGAATTGTATTGATTTCGAAGTTTGTCCTGTAAATAGGCATTTTTGTACAAGAGGCTGACGTCCTAGTAAGAGAACGCCGCCGAGCAGATAGAATTTACACAAATTGTGAAAAACAAAACAGCTATGTGAACAATCCCACTGGGTTCCAACTCTGCTATTGCCTTTATGTCCTCGAGCATCTCATCACTTTGCTACTTGATTGATTATTGTCGTCTGAGCTTGATAGTCGATACCGAAGTCTGGTTGCAAGGTGATCCAATGAGACATAGTGTTACGCTTTGATCCCTAACTTTTTCCTGGACCGCCCTTTCGGGTTTTCAGTCCACCAGGATACCCTTTTTTGCCCAAGCCGCCTTTTCAGGTTTTCGACTTGCCGGGTGTACATATTTTTTCATTTTCATCCCTTATTTCTGCCTGAACCCTTTTGGTTCGCCGGGAAGCCCTTATTTTTGCCTAGGCCAGTCAACCCAGCGGGTCTTTGATTATGCGTAGTATCTTTTCACTATGTCTGCATTAACGGGGTGAGGAAGGTTATCACCATCCATGGTGGTTAGAATCATAGCTCCTCCTGAGAAAATATTCTTAACCATAAATGGCCCTTCGTAAGTAGGGGTCCATTTGCCCCTGGGATCACCTTGAGGTAGGATAATGCGCTTGATCACCAGATCCCCAACTTGATACTCTTGTCGTCTAACTTTCTTGTTAAATGCCTCGATCATCCGTTTTTGGTATGTCTGACCATGACAAATAGCAGTAAGTCTCTTCTCGTCAATTAAGTTCAGCTGATCAAGCCGGGTCTGGATCCAGTCATCTTCGCTCAAACCTGCATCCTTCATAATCCGAAGAGAGGGTATCTAAACTTCAATGGGCAAGACTGCCTCCATGCCATATACCAAGGAGTAGGGTGTTGCCCCTGTTGACGCCTGTGCTGAGGTACGGTACCCATAAAGAGCGAATGGTAACATCTCATGCCAATCTTTGTATGTTACTGTCATCTTCTGCACAATCTTCTTAATGTTCTTATTATCCGCTTCAACATCCCCATTCATCTTCGGCCGGTAGGGAGAAGAGTTGTGATGCTGTATCTTGAATTTCTTGCAGAGCTCAGTGATCATCTTGTTGTTAAGATTGATACCATTGTCCGTAATGATTCTCTCTGGTACACCGTATCGACAGATCAGATTGTTCCGAATGAATCGTGCCACGACGTTCTTGGTTACTGTAGAAAATGAAGCTGCTTCAACCCACTTCGTGAAGTAATCAATGGCTACCAGGATGAAACGATGCCCATTGGATGCCATAGGTCTGATCTCGCCGATCATATCAATGCCCCACATTGCAAAAGGCCAAGGAGCTGTCAAGACATTCAGAGGAACTGGAGGTATGTGCACCTTATCAGCATAGACCTGGCACTTGTGACATGTCCGAGAATGCTGATAACAGTCAGCTTCCATTGTGGACCAATAATATCCTGCTCGAAGGATTTTCTTTGCCATGGTGTGTCCACTGGAATGAGTTCCGAAAGTACCTTCATGTAACTCCGCCATGATCCTTTCTGCTTCATTCTTATCCACACAACACAGTAAGGTCGAATCATGGTTACGCTTGTAAAGAATGCCATTGCTGATGAAGAACTTCGCCGCGAACCTCCTCAGAAACTTCTTGTCATTAACAGATGCACCCTCGGGGTATTCCTGAGCCTCAAGATACCTTTTTACTTCGTGAAACCAGGCCTTTTCCGTTGCCTCTTCAGTCTCAATGCCACAGCAATGTGCAGGTTCATCCAATCTTTCAATGATAATCCCGGGAGCCTCGTTGTCCCAATTGACTTTGAACATAGAAGACATCGTAGCCAGCGCGTCCGCCAACTGATTCTCCTCAAAATGGGGAAGCAAAGTTAATACATACTCCTTGTAAGGAATAAGATTTGGGTGTTTCATATCCCAATCACCTTTGATCTAACTGATCTCGAGAGCGGAATCTCCGAAGACACTTAGAAACTTAATCCTTAGGTCAATTGCTGCTCGAAGACCCATGATGCACGCCTCATACTCCGCCATATTGTTGGTGCAGTTGAAACATAGTCGGGCGGTAAACGGAGTATGAGAGCCTTTAGGAGATATGATCACGGAGCCAATGCCATTACCTAAAGCGTTTGAAGCTCCATCAAAGTACATAGACCATCGGGATCCTTCCTCAGGTCCTTCATCCGGTCCAGGTATCTCACAATCAGTCACTATCATGATATTCTCGTCCAGGAATTCAAAGTTCATAGACTGGTAATCATTCACTGCTTGATGTGCCAAATGGTCTGCCAACACACTTCCCTTGATTGCCTTTTGGGTCGTATATTGGATGTCATACTCAATCAAGATCATCTGCCATCTCGCTATTCTTTCGGACAAAGCGCGCTTTTCGAAGATATACTTGATTGGATCCATCTTTGATATCAATAAAGTAGTGTGAGTCAGCATATACTGTCTCAGCCGGCGAGCAGCCCATGCCAAAGAACAGTAAGTTTTCTCGAGCAACGAGTATCGGGTCTCGCAGTCAGTAAACTTTTTGCTAAGGTAATAAATAGCATGCTCTTTTCGGCCAGACTCGTCATGCTGCCCCAGCACACACCCCATTGAATTATCGAGTACTATCAAGTATAAGATCAAAGGTCTTCCTTCAACTGGTGGCATCAAAATAGGTGGCTCTTGGAGATACTCTTTGATCCTTTCGAAAGCGGCTTGACATTCATCATTCCAACGTACTACTTGATCTTTCTTCAGTAACTTGAAGATTGGTTCACAAGTAGCGGTCAGGTGTGAGATGAATCGGGCAATATAGTTTAGTCGTCCCAGAAAGCCTCTGACTTCTTTCTCTATTTGGGGAGCTGGCATCTCTTGTATGGCCTTCACCTTTTTCGGATCCACTTGAATACCTTTGTCGCTTACGACGAAACCCAACAGCTTACTAGATCTCACCCCGAAGGTGCACTTGTTCGGGTTTAACCTCAGCTTGTACAACTTCAACCTGTCAAACAGCTTCTGCAAATGGTCCAGATGTTCTTCCTTAGTTTGGGATCTTGCAATCATGTCGTCGACATATACCTCAATCTCATGATGGATCATGTCATGAAACAAAGCAACCATGGCACGCTGATACGTTGCCCTAACATTCTTCAGTCCAAAAGGCATGACCTTGTAGCAAAAAGTACCCCACTGAGTAACAAAAGTTGTCTTCTCCATGTCTTCGGGAGCCATTTTAATCTGATTATAACCGGAGAAACCATCCATAAAGGAGAAGACTTTATGCTGAGCGGTGTTGTCAACCAGAACGTCGATATGAGGTAGAGGGAAATCATCCTTGGGACTCGCCCTGTTCAGATCCCTATAGTCAACACACATTCGAACCTTACCATCCTTCTTCGGCACAGGAACCACATTGGCCACCCACTGTGGGTAAGAAGTAACTGCTAGAAAACTGGTGTCAAACTGTTTCATCACTTCAGCCTTGATTTTCTCAGACATCTCTGGGCGCATTCGGCGGACCTTCTATTTCACTGGAGGACAGTCTTCCCTGGTAGGCAGGCGGTGAACCATAATATCAGTATCCAACCCAGGCATGTCTTCATAAGACCAGGCAAAGATCTCAATATAGTCACGCAACATCTGAATCAACCGTTGTTTCACACTAAGCTCCAGGTTTGCACCGATCTTGACCTCTTTCTTATCTACCTCTGTACCCAGATTCACTGTTTCTACTGGCTCTTCATGTGGCTGTATAGCCCTCTCCTCTTGGAGTAACAGTCTTGCAAGTTCACCAGGCACTTCTTAATCATCTTCACCTTCGTCTTCGGCTAAGTTGATCAGACTTTCGAAGTCATAACTGGCAATAGCAGAGTCATTACCAGTGAGATCCAGAGTGGATGTAGACCTGTATATGTGAGTGTGTGTAAAATAACTGTTTTGCAATATATAATAAAAGAAAAACAAGGAGCGCGAAATTTGAAATGCAAGAAACGTCCAATGCTTTTATTAATGATATATAAAAATGACACACATAAAGCCCTCACCAATGAAACCACGGTGCCCCGGGTAAGACACCGGGCCATAGAGTTTAAAACATTATCTGTTACATATTCAAAACAAAAAGTTTCATTACTGGGTAACAAAAGAAATAGGGATGAAGTCCTTTGCTGTCCAGTTGCTTGGTCCACCATCGGTCATAGGATAGATCCAGCTGTCGAACTCAGAATCTTCCACATCGTCTTCAATGGCATTCACTCCCGAGTTGCTGATGAACACGGGAGGTCTTCCGATCCGTGCATTCCGAACAACCTTTTTAGCTTCTGCAGTGAAACCCAAACCAAACTTGTTAGTCTTCTGTGTAAAATCAGGGAGTCGGCCCCAATTTGCACACCCACCTTTCTCGACAACAGCCCGGGAATCCTTAAAGGAAGCCATCTTCATGGGAGAATCTTCAACAACAGTCTCAGTTGATGCCAGTGTCTGGGGAACCTCTTCAAAATGTTGAAATGGGGTCTCAATGAACTCCCCATCCATCTCTACATATCAGAAAGAGTTGAGGTGGCTCACCATGTACTATTCCTCTCCTTGTACTGTCACAATCTTCCCTTTAACTGGGTACTTCAGCTTCTGGTGGAGCGTTGAGGTTTCAGCCCCAACTTTATGGATCCATGGGCGACCCAGCAAACAAGAATAAGATGGCCGAATGTCCATCACATAGAATGTAGAGTTGAAAACCTGAGAACCAACCTTAATCGGAATATCCACTTCTCCGTGCACCATTCTCTTAGACCCATCAAAGGACCTAACAACAATGTTGCTTGGCTTCAGCTCCAACCCTTCACAATCCAACCGGTCTAGAGCTTTCTTAGGCAAAATGTCCAATGAGGAACCAGTATCCACCAATACATGTGCAAGAGTAGTTCCCCTGTATTCAATGGAGACATGCAGGGCATCATTGTGATTCTTCCCTTTAGCAGTCAAGTCGGCGTCAGAGAAACCCAAACCATTATCAACAGTCAGACTGGCCACGCAATCTTTAAACTGATCAACTGATGTCTCTTGCGGTACGTGTGCAGTCTTCAGGAATGTAATCAGAGCTTTGGCATGGGCCTCTGAGCATAGCAACAGTGACAACATAGAGATTTTGGACGGGGTTTTCCCCAGCTGTTCAACTATATTGTAGTCACTCTTTTTGATGATTTTCAGAATCTCTTCCATCTCTTGTCTAGAAGCTTCAACAGTAATCGTCTTTGGTGCCTCCGTCTGGGCAGGCTCACTGGTGATCCCTTTGCCCCGAGTGTCAGACGACTCGACGACAGGGGTAAGAATAGGAACTTGAACAGGAACAGTAGCAGGTATACTGGCAGGTGTAATAACAACAGGTTTTCGGGCGGTTGGTGGAGAGATATCAGGTGAGAAAAGTCTTCCGCTGCGGGTGACTTTACCAGGTCCAACAATATTGCTGACGTCAGTATCAACATCCAACTCTTATTTAACTCCATGAAAATAAACATCAGCCCCGTAGTGCCAAGGGACAGCTTTATCAGATGTGTAGGGGATAGGCCCAGGAACAGTGATGATCAATGGTGCGATTCTTGGAACAAATGTAATTCTAACAGGCTTTCTCAAGGAAGCCTTGGAAGAATTATCGAAAATGGTAATAATAGCAACTTCTTCAGTATGAACTAAGGGAACAAGAGTCTTCTCAAACAGAATTTCTTTACTATCCATTAGGCGTTGGACACCCGATTTCAAAAGATGGCAACCGATAGGTAGAACAGGACACATACGACAACCTTCGTCATAGCCCGGAAATAAACCGGCTAGCAAAAGGTTCTTCTTCACAGTCATCAAAGGGGTAACAATGTCGTTCACAGAAACCACAAACGAGTCTTCATCTATAGCATTCACTCCATGCTTGGGCATAAGAGCAGTCACAACATTAGGTCTTTCGGGCGCCTCGAACTCAATCTCCTTAGCATCAATTAAGTCATGTATTTTGTTCTTCAAAGCCCAACAATCATCTGTATTATGTCCCGGGCTATCAGAGTGAAAAGTACAGCGGGCATTAGGGTTGTACTTTGGTGATGTAGTGTTGGGGTTCTTCGGGGCCTCCCTTGGAATTACTAGATTGGTCTTTAATAACTGTGGCAGGATCTGAGACAAAGTCATGTTGAGTTGGGTGAATTGCCTTTGAGGTCTCTCGGCCTTTTGTTGATTGTTGTGCTGAGTAGCACCAGCAGGTCTTGAAATAACAACCGCATTAATAGCTTGGCGGCGTTCAGGTCTATTTTGGATTTTCGAACTGTAGACAACACTGGACTCCTTCTTAAAAGGCTTTTTCTCGGTGCTCGACGAAGCACCCTTTTGTATCTTACCAGCCTTAATACCAGCCTCAATCCTCTCACCGGTCATAATTAGCTCCGTAAACCCAGACGAAGAGCTTCCAATCAGATGTTTGAAAAATGGACCAGACAAGGTCCCCAGAAACATATCCACAAGCTCCCGATCAGCCAAGGGTGGTTGCACTCTTCCAGCGAGGTCCCTCCACTTCTGAGCATAATCCTTGAAACCTTCTCCCGTACCCATTGACATACCCTAGAGTTGGGTACGCGTTGGAGCTAGGTCGGCATTGTATTGGTACTGCTTGTAGAAAGTAGTAACCAAGTCCTCCCAGTTACGGATGCTAGTTCCTTCCAACTGGTAAAACCATTCAAGCTGAGTCCCTGAGAGACTGTCTTGAAAGAAGTGGATCCAGAGATTCTTGTCAGCAGTGTACGACTGAATATTCCTAACATACGACCGGAGGTGCAGTTTAGGGTAAGAAACTCCGTCGTATTTAGCAAAGGCTGGTGCTTTAAATTTGTGGGGAATCACCACCCCAGATGATAGACTCAGATCACCAAAGTCCAGACCAGGCACTTTCTGAACTTCCATCGCACTCAACCAGTCTTCTAGTTGCTTGTATCTATCCTCAGTAGGAGGATACTGGTCTTCGTCGAAGTCCGTCTCGTTGTCTGAGACCCCAGGGCTAGGAGCCCTCCTTTCTTCCAGACTATATTTCCCTCTAGATGAGGTGGTCAAGTCAACTTCATCCCGTAGCCTATTTCCAAACCTGTGACCTGTGTTAAACAGGATTGTCCTCTTCTTCTTCTTCTTTTTCTCTTTCAGAATCAGGGTCTTCAGATCTTGCTGACCCTTAGCTAGATTCATGAACAACTCTTGGAATTGGGCATTCTGAGCTTGTAGGGCCTTGATTGCTTGCTCAGTTGATGGTTCAGCAGACATGATGGGTGCTGAAATAAACAGCGAAGAAGATAAGAGACCTGTAATGGGTACCTGTTATGAAGTGCATGGGATGAAATGCGTATGATATGATTTCAAAGACAATTGAGAGATTCAAATTCGTAAACAAGAAATGAAACACACTTTTATTAGGTAAACTTGAAATTCAAATTGTTCAACAAATTGCCCTTAAGGCGTTACAAGAAAGGAAATACTGAAAAGTAAATAGAACTGGAAAGGAAATAAACAAAGGACAATCAGTGCTCCCATGGTCGCTTCTTATCGGTGCAGACATAGTCATTGAGAATCCGCTCGTTCTCCAGCTGCCTAGTCAACATCTGGATCTTCTGTTCTTGCTCGTTAAACTTTTCTCGGTAAGCATCCCGTTCTTCTCTCAGCTGCATCCAAGATCTTTTCAGTGCCCCAATATCAGTGGGCATGTAAGGATGGAGGATGGTAGGAAGAACTCCCTCTTCATTAGCAACTTCAACAATGATAGGCAGGACGACTTCATATGGCATACCCAGCTTTTGGGCACGGATACAGACCCATCTGAGATATGGCTCCATCGGAAGAGAAGTCTTTGGACCCAGCTCATGTGGATCAGATCTGTGAACTCTATCCCAAGCCCTTATGAATCTGCGGCGTTGCTCGTCGCTATCCCCTTGAAAATCAAAGATGATACTAGGCATTAACAGCTCATGAGGTCCTTCCCTTCTGGCTCGCCCAAACTGACGTAAGGCCAAGCATGGATTGTAAGAAATTCCTCCATGGGTTCCTATCAGTGGAACATTGGGGTATTCCCCACAACGATCAATAACGGCCACCTCGTACATACCCTTAATAGTCCAAATGATATCATTGTGAGAGAGAGACATAACCCTATAAGCCCATCCCATGCCTTCTTTGTTCTTCAGCACTGATTTGGGGAGGTGTGAAATAAACCACCTCGCCAATAATGGAGCACAGTACATCAAGGTTCCCCGCTTTCAGGAAGTACGGGCATAAAGCTGATGAAGAATGTCACCCAAGAGAGTGGGTACAGGATTACGAGAGATGAAGATTTTCACCGCATTCACATCAACAAAGGAGTCAGGATTCAGAAACAATACCAAGCCGTATATCAGAAGAGCCAGAGTATCTTCGAATGCCTTGAAGTCTAGACTATCCCAGAAATAATTAGCCTTACCAACCAAGAACTTAGTCAGAAAGCCCTTTGCTCCACTTCTAGTCTCCCAATTAGCCATTACCTCATCCTTTGTCATATGAAGGGCTGAAGCAATCTCTTCTGGCCTAAGGATCTTCTCCCATCCAGTAAACGGGGTCTGCTCCAGAATAGAGATACCGAGCAGATCAGAAAACTCTTCTAAGGTGGGAACCAACTGGTAGTCCTGGAAAGTAAAGCAATGGTACAGTGGATCATAGAATTGGACCAAAACACTCATCATCTGCTCGTCCAATTTGGAGATAACCAAACTGAGAAGATACCCACGTCTTCTGATGAAGGAGGTAGTATCAGGCATCTTTGCAATCAATTATTTAATCATGGTGGGAACCTGGACAAAGTTGATCCGGATGGTATTCCTACACATGGGCATCATGACCTACAAAACAGAACAAAGATGAATCCCTCCTTTCTTTGAAATAGGTTAGTCCAATGCAAGATGTATGCAGCGTTATGATATCATGATGTCATGATAGAAAGCACATCACAAGTATCCGCAAATAGCAAACATGGTAAAGGCACACAAGTCACACAGAGAGCCCTTAGATTTCAGGTTGGCAAGGAGCTTAGGTACTACCCTCTTTCAGTTCAGTTGGTTCAAACCTGTCCTAAAAATAGTAACCGGGTTCTGGAGGATCTCAATATCACTGACTACCCTCGATCGGTCATAATTCTAGTTTAGCAACCTTTTCTTACGTCCAGAATCATCGCGAGAGTTTAGTCTCAATGAGTGTAGCATACTTATACTGTTCTATAGCCAAGTTGGTCAATTTAAAGGTTCTAAGGTCAGTTGGTGCTCAATGACCCCTTAGAAGACCCATATTCTCCTCGTTCCAACACACGGGATGTCGGTACAGACTAAAGTGCCACACCAACGTAGCTACTGCTTCAACCGTATCGGTCTATGCTGTACAGTTCCCTCACAGTTTATTGCTACTTACCTAAAGGGTGTCCCCCAGATCTAGGTTAGGATCTATAGTAACTCCGATTCAAGCCCACAAATATAAATCATACAAAGCAAACAATTGAAAACACAATGATCTAATCTTAAGGTACACACCACTTATTAAGCGTCCCCAGCAGAGTCGCAAGTTCTGTGATACGGTGGGAAAGAACTGACTGTTTTTTGGAATGCTGGTTTGTGTTTTGCGTTTGTTTTTGCAAAATGTCGCGGTAAGCAAGAGTCGCCATCGTCTTTTATTTTATCCAACAAGGAAAGGAAAAAAGCACAGAAAAATTCCTTTTTCGAGATGTTTCTCGGGTCCGGGGGTAGATTATAGAAAGGGAAGGTGTTAGCACCCTTTTTATCCGTGGTTATCCACGGGCTCTTAGGTACTTGCTCAAAGTGTTTTCAAAAATTGCTTTTCTTTGTGTTTGGGGGTTTGAAAGAATTTTTTGTTTGAAAGGTGTAAGTGCGGAAAATTTTTGTTTTGTTTTGAAAGAGCAAGTACTTAAGAACCATCTACCTACTCGAAAAAGGAATCGTTCTATGCTATCTTCCTTTAGACAATGCTATCCCACTTTTGATGAGTAGGTAGCATCGTCCTTGGAGTTTTAAGGGTCAATTCGATTAAGGGACATGCGGTCACTAAAGCAATGTTAGGACGCCTTAGCGGTAACCCTAATGTCTTAGCTCATTTTTCCGAGGCAACCGTTTCGAGGCAACTATGATCTTTGGACAAGAGGGCGGCCTCTAAAACTTCCTATACTTAATGACCGCGTTCGAAGGCAACCAAGTGGGGTGTACCCTAAGAGTGCGCATGTGCGAGTGTGTTGTTTTCAATTAATTTTGTCTTTGTACATGTCAATGGTTATCTATGTTGATTTTAGGTTAACGTTCAATCTTGTCATGCATTCCTTATTATCAAACATCTAACAGTTTATAAGTTGCGGAAATTAAATTGCGGAATTTAAACTAACTATTACAAGGCGTCAGGTATTTACATCGCCAAAAGCAACCCTTGAAATTAAAATGCGGAAAATAAATAAAGCGGTAAAAATAGTAAAGTCCTATTAAACTATTACATCCCAGGAAACAGATACAATATTTAAAAATGGATCACGTGCGGGAAATTAAATCGGGCGCAAGTTTTTAGGGTTTTGACCCTTTAGTTATTCAAGAAAAGATCTTTTGGTTATTTTTTAATTAAGAAAGAAATTAATCTAGGTTAATTATTAAATTAATAAACTAATTAATTAATAAAAATAATATTTTTGGATTTCTGATATTTAAAGAAATGAAAATAAATTTGATCAATGTTAATAAAACCTAATTGTCTAAATTAATTTTAATTATTGCAAAAAAAGATATTAAAGTTATTCCTAATTAAGACTAAATTAATTAAATTAATATTATTAACAAAAATAAAATGCTGAAATTTAATTTAATAAACAAAATATATTTTTTGGTTTTTTGATTTTATGAAGAAAAAGATTTAATTGGTTAGTTAGTAATAAAATAATAATAATAAATAATTAAAAGAAAATAAAAATAAAATAGAAAGAGTTAGGGTTTGGGCCTGATTAGGGGGGTGAGAATGGCAATTTTGTGGCCCATTAACATGCAGGCCTCGTTTGACTTTGTTGATTCTCTATGGCACTTTGACTTGATCCCATCATAGGCCATCATCCCTGGATTGCCAGATTTGGCCTTGGGCCATCTGGCAGGTGATTGAGTGAGGGAGTATGATGCATCACGCGCCTGGGTCAACACTGGATCACCTGAAGAAAAATAATAATAATGCAATATGGGGGACCTATGATTCGAACCCAGGTCCTGTTGATCATCGGACAATGCCTCTACCACTCAACCAGCGCGCTTCAACTGTTAACATATTGGACAATAATAATAATATGGAAAAAAACAAATTAATGGATCAAAAAAAAATAAAGCGCGCCATATTTGAACCATCCAACCAGGGGGAGACACGTCTTCTTCTTCTTCCTTCAACCCTGTACATTTACCTGCAGATTTATATCTGCAGCTAAATTCGTATGTCCAACCTAAAATCCCTTCTAGGCCATGAAAATAAAATCCAGGACTATGGTTGTGCTCGTCTATCTCCCCTGGTTACGTCCATGTCCATCAATGGCATTGATTTTGCCTGAAAAAGAAATGCCCAAAAAAAACAAACCACGAACCCTAGGTTCGGCTATGGGGCTACAGGCCAGATAAATGCAATTGGCTAATGCAGAATGCTTTTAAATTGGACGATAATCATGAATATGCAAAGATTTTGTAAGAAAAGTGCAAGAATAAGGATCTATGAATTCAAACGAAAAGCATTTTTCTGAGACACTTACAGAGCTTTTGTGCGTGTATGGAGATTTGCTATGGGTTGGTTTTGCTTCAATGATTGTCCAACAATGGATTAATGTTGAGTTTCGCCTCTGAAAATGCCTCCAAGGGTGATTTCAGTTTCACACTTTTCCCACCTTTTTTCAAGCTTTGTTCTTGATGCTCTTGCAGCCTTTGGGTCTCAAATTCGTGTGCTTTGGATTGTATATGTATGCTGCAATGTATTAGGTCAACAAATTGGTCTTGAATCCTTGTACATTAATGCCTTGAGATTGGATTTGATCCTCCATTGAAAACCTGCTTAATTTGACAAAAATCCAATCTTTTTGCACATGGAATGATTGATACGAATTTGATCATGACATTGATGATGATTAGGTCCTGAAAATAGAAAAAGATCTCACATAATCAAGTTTTGTGATTTTATTTGATTTAAATTGATTTAAAATGAAATAATTCAATAAAAAAATCAAATAAAATATAAAAATTGATAAATGGATACAAGGCTGAATCTAGGACACGTGTGTAGTGTGACAAGATCAAATCAAGTGGAAAAGAATGGGCCCATTTGACAAAATTTGAAGTTTTGGGGATAGTTCACTTTTGGCAATTTTGCAAAAATGCCCAACTTCAACAATGCATAACTTCTTCAATTTTGAACTTTTGGAAGTGTTCTTGGACGTTTTAGAAATCTTGAGATGTCCTATAACCAACCATTTTGGTCTCATCTCATTTTTATATTCCATGCTCAAGTTATAAGCTTTGGCAAAAAAGGTGTTTTTGTTGACTTTCAAAAATGACCTATAATGTCCAAATTTGTAACTTTTTGTGAGTGCATTTCTTGATCTTGGGTTATGAAGATGTATTGTAGTAAATTGCATCCTCTTCAAAATTATCTTTGTATGGGTCATTTCTCATAAAGTATGAGAATGTTATGCTTGGTCAAATTTGAGTTGACTTTTCCTGTAAAACCCTAATTTAGCAACTTTTGAGTCTTGATGAATTTTGAGAAATCCTTGATGAATCATGATCAACCCTTGGTAAAATGATGAAATATCCTTCAAAATGAGAATGTTGACAAAAAATCTTGAGGTTTGACTGTATTTGGGTCACAGTTGACTTTTGCCCTAGCACAGTCGATTTTTGGACCTTTTGAGCAATTGACTGAGCAAACTTCCTCTGCAAGGCTTGAAATTTGACATGGATGACCTTGAGAACATATTAGGACATTATGGAGCACTTGAGGTCATTTGGAATCAAAGATCTTGATGCAACACAAAACCCTAATTTGGGGTTGACTGCCTTAGGAGATGATTTGTTTGACCCACTCTTGAGCAATCTTGATCCACTTGGAGATTTTTCTTACAATGTTTTGAGAAATATGAGAGAGAAAATTTTGGGGTACAACACTTTGGATTTGGTCCTCCGCCCCCCAAACAACCCTAAGCCCATACGATTTGGCCAGCGCACCCCTCACCTCCATTCCGACCTTTTGTTTTCTTCTCTTATTTTTGCTAGTGGGCCAAATACCACCCTAAAGCCCATTTGTCTTAACTTCAATTTGTTTTCTTTTTTTAGTTAATAATCACAATAATAATATTAAAACTTTGATTTTCTTAATTTAGTTTTAATTTTCTTCTTTTATTAATTAATAATTGTTTCATTTGATAAAATACCAAAAAACATTTAATTTGATTTAATTAATTTTGTTTTCTTTAAACTCTTTTTTGATTAATAAAAATACAAAAATGATAGAGATTTTGTTTAATTAAATTTTCTTACTTTAAACTTTTTATCCACATAACTAATAAAAAACACATACAAAGAATAATAATAATAATTCTTAATTTTTTAGAATAGAGTTTATTTATCTTTTTTTAATAAATACATGCATTTCATAATTGATTGATTTTATTTTATTTTGTAATTTGTTATGGCTTTACTTTGAATTGCGACAATTCGATTTGGTTGTAACACTTGATATTTGGACATTGTTATCCTTGTCAGATTCATCCCCATTTGTAATAATTTGTACCCCCATCCCCGGATATTTTTGTAATAGCTTAGACTTTTAATTCTCGCACTTTATGCTTTCAAATATGCCATGACTAGAGATTAGGGTTTGTATGCGAAAATCCAAAATCAATCGCTAGATGACCTAATACAAGACCTAAATGCATGAAAATGACAAACACAATGCACACTTGCACCTCTAGGGTAATCTCGCTTGTTGCCTCGGAAATGCAATCATGTCTCTCGAATATGAGACACTCTAGAAAATGCCCCTTCGATAAACAAAGATCGTAGTCCCTCGATGACCCTCGATGTTGCCTTTGATAAAACGATCTCGTCCCTTACAAAATTGCTAGAGCGCCTCACAAGTTGCTTTCAATGATTGTATGCCATGACCCGCGCCTGTCCCGTTTAACATCCTAATACAAGGTTGTTTACCAAATGCAATGGTAAAACAACACTGTCAAAAGGGTTAAAAACATATAGGAAAGATCTTTGAGTAAAATAGGGTAGATAACTCTTAGTTACTTGATCAAAACTTGCAAAACATCCTTGCTATTTTCAAAACCACACCTCACAATATAATTTCAAAACATTTCCCAAATCAAACTTTCAAACATTGAAATATCTTTTCAAAAGACAAACACCTTTGTATATATTCAAACAAGAATCATTACAAAGGTTGCCACAATGATGGCCTCTTTTTCAAAAGCATTTTCAAAAACCACACACAAAGCACCATTTCAAACAATTGAAAAGAAAAAGCAAGTGATCTAAACAAGTAACTAAGAGCCCATGGATAACCATGGATGAAAAGGGTGTTTGCACCTTCCCTTTTCATAATCTACCCCCCGAACCCAAGAAAACATCTCAAAGGTCTTTCCCGTGCTTTTTGACCTTTCCTTTGGATAAAATAAAAAGTCGGTGGCGACTCTTGCTAAACCGCACAATTGCAAACAAAAAACGCAAAACCTCAAGTCAGTTCTCCCACCATATCACAGAATGGAGTTTCAATAAATTCACCATCTAATTCCACATATCTGAAGGAATTTAGATGACTGACCATATACTCTTCTTCTCCATGAACAATGATGATTTTCCCCTGAATTGGATATTTTAGCATTTGATGCAACATAGAGGTAACGACACCAGCATTGTGAATCCACAGTCGGCCTAATAAGAAGGAATATGAAGGGTGAATATCCATTACATAAAAAGTTGAATCAAATGTTTGGGTTCCAACTTTTATGGGGATGTCCACTTCGCCATGCACTATCCTTTTTGAGCCGTCGAAGGCCCTCACTATTATATTGCTACGTTTCAAGGTCAATCCTTCATAGTCAAGCATATCAAGAGCCTTTTTAGGAAACACATTCAGAGACGAACCAGTGTTAACCAAGACATGAGCCAAAGTCGTGCCCCTGCATTTGAATGAGACATGCAATGCCTCATTATGCTTCCTCCCCCTTGGCGTTAAATCAACATCTAAAAAACCTAAACCATTATCTGTGGTCAAGCTGGCTACACAGTCTCGGAACTGATCAACAAATGTTTCTTGGGGTACATGAGCAGTTTTAAGGAATTTTACCAAGGCCTTTGCACGAGCCTCAGAACATAACAATAAAGCCAACATGGAAATTTTTGATGGAGTTTTCCCCAGTTGTTCGACTATGTTGTAGTCGCTTCTTTTTATAATCTTTAGAATTTCCTCCATCTCTTTTCGGGAGATCTCAGGGTTAGCTACTGATTGTGCCTTCGTCCGGACAGGATCAACCAGAATACCTTTGCCTCGAGTCTCGGTTGACTCAGCAGTAGGAATGTCAGTAGGGATGATAACATGGACTGTAACAGTTTTGTCAACAGGAGTATTAGTAGAGATGATTTCAGGACTGGGAATAGCCTTTAGAGGAGCAACTACGACAGGAATGATCATGGGTCCAGAAATAGCTTTTAGAGGAGAAATTTCTGGAGAGAATACCCTTCCACTTCGGGTTATCTTACTAGTCCTTGCGATATTACTGATATCGGAGTCAACTTTCTCAGAACTTGAATTTTCAGCAGCTGGCCAATCTTGCTTGATACCATGATAGTAAACATCACCTCCATAATTCCATGGGACGGTTTTGTCTGACAAATACGGGATTAGTCAAGGCATTGTACCTATCAACAGAACTACTTTAGGAACTGATGTAATTCTAACGGGTCTTTTGGTGGAGACCCTGGAAGAATTGGAGGAAATGGTCACTATGGAAACATCATTATAAGAAACAGTTGGAATATAAGTCTTCTAAAAAAAATCTCCTTGTCATCTATTAGGCATTGAATGCCTGTTTTTAACAAAGGACAACTGGTTGGTGAGGATAAAAAAAATGACAGCTTTCATCACGGCCTGGGAATACACCAGCATTCAACAAGTTCTTTTTGATAGTTAGGAGTGGGGTCACAAGTTCATCAACAAAAGTAACAAACATATCCTCCTCAACATCGTTGACATCACGGCCGTGCTTGGGCATAGGGGCAGTGATAACATTGGGAATTTCTGGCGCGTCGAATTCAATCTCTTTGGCTTCAAGAAGGTCTTGTACCTTGTTTTTCAGAGCCCAACAATTGTTAGTATCATGGCCGGGACTCTCAGAATGGTATGCACAGTCGGCATTAGGATGATAGTGAGGAGAGGTTGTGTTAGGATTCTTTGGAGCTTCTTTCAAAGTCACTAGTTTGGATCTTAACAAATGTGGCAATACTTGAGATAATGTCATATTAATTTTGGTGAATTGTCTGACTGGTCTTTCCGTTCTTGGCTGGTTGCTTCTTTGCTGAGCAGGTGTGGGTTTAGGAATCATGATAGCCCCACCATTGGACGGTGTTCAGTCCTATCTTTATTTCTCTGAGGATATACAACAACAACTTCTTTTTTTCTAATGAATGGTTTTCTTACAGCAACAGAGGATGCGTCTTTTTGAATCTTCCCATTCTTTATCCCGGCTTCCACCCTTTCTCTGGTCAATATCAATTCGGTAAAACCTGCCGAGGAACTCCGAATTAAGTGATTAAAGAAAGGACCGGACAGTGTACCCAAAAACATATCTACTAACTCTCTTTCAGATAGGGGAGGCTGGACTCTTCCTGCTAAGTCCCTCCATTTTTGCGTGTACTCTTTAAAGCTTTCACTTGAAACCATGGCCATACTCTAGAGTTGAGTACGGGTGGGAACAAGGTCTGCATTGTATTGGTATTGTTTATAAACGGCAACAACAAGATCTTCCCAATTATGAACATTGTCTCTTTCTAGCTGATAAAACCAATCAAGTTGAGTTCCGGACAGGCTGTCTTGAAGGAAGTGTACCCATAAATCCCTGTCAGTAGTGTGAGGCTGTATTTTCCTCACATAGGACTGGAGATGCATTTTGGGGCACGAAACTCCGTCGTATTTGGCGAACACCGGTGCCTTGAATTTTGGAGGAATAACAATCCCATATACTAACCCCAACTCCTCAAAGTCCAGTCCAGGAACTTTTTGAATTTCCATCACACTTAACCGTTCTTCCAGATGCTTATACTTGTCATTGACCGGAGGATATTGTTCTTCAGAATAATCTTCTTCTTCCTCTTCCTCTTATGAATCTGGCTGGACAACTACTTCCTTGCCTTTTCCATCTTGATCGTCTTTCTCACCAGATGACGTTGCAAAGTCTAAGGTCCTTCTTGCTTGTCCTTGGAATCTTCTTCCCATATTTAGAACTCCGGTTATTTTCTTTGTTTTCTTCCTTTTCTCTTCAACCAGCAAGGTCTTCAACTTTTCTTGTCCTTTGGCTAGAGTTAAGAACATCTGTTGAAACTGAGCATTTTATGCTTGGAGGTCCTTTACCGTCTGCTCGAAATCCATCTTACTGAAATAAATAGTAGAAAGATGGGGAGACTTGTTGCAAGAAACCTGCTTATGTTATGATGAATGGTAAATGCATATGCAATGATTTCAAGGATTTTAAAGATTCAAATTTTTTTAGACAAAAAGGAAACACACGTTATATTAATAAATTAAAGTTTGAGTACATCAATGCCTCTTTGGGCAAAACAATACAAAAACTCTAAGATAAAAAGGTTGTACGCATCCTCTTTGGTGCGATGTAGGCATTCAGAGTCCGCTCCTCATGAAGTTTCTTAGTGAGTTCCAAAACCTTCTTCTCGCTAGCGTAGAATTGGGCTTCGAAGGTGTCTCGCTCCCCCTTTAGCTGTATCCAATCTCTTTGTAAGTCTTCAAGAGAGGTTGGCATGTCAGGATGCAGGATAGTGTACGGAACATCTCCTTCAACAACAGGCTCAATGATTACCGGGAGAATGGAGGGATAAGGCATCATAAGACTCTAAGCACGAGTTCGTACCCATTTGAGGTAAGGCTCAAGAGGGATGGAATTCTTATTCCCCAATCTCTTACTATCTACCTTGTTCAACATCCTCCAAGCTCGGATAAATCTTTGGCGACGACCTTGATCGTCGTTCTCGTAGTCAAATACCAAACCTCGAATGAGCATCTCATGTGGGCCATCCCTTCGGGCATAACCAAACAGTCTTAAAGCTAAACAGGGGTTGTAGGTGATACCTCCCTTAACGCCAAGTAAGGGGACATTATGGAACTCTCCACAACGGTTGACGATGATAACATTATCTATAGATCGGAAGCACCAATAGATGTTTGAATGTTTGAGCGTCATCAACCTTTGTGACCACCTTGAACCTTACTCGTTCTTCAATACAGATTGGGGAAGATGCAAAATAAACCATCTGGCCAAAAGAGGAGTACAACATATAAGGATACCTCTTTTCCTCATAGTGCGAGTGTGAAAAGAATGTAGGATGTCTCCTAGAAAAGTAGGCACCGGGTTGCGGGACATGAAGATTTTGACGGCATTCACATCTATAAGTTGGTCAGGATTTGGAAACAAAACCATCACATAGATGAGGAGAGCCATAATTTCTTCAAAATCTTGCAGATCCAAAGAGTTCCAACAGTTTTGGGCTTTCTCAAACAAGAACTTTGCTAAGAAACCCTTGACACCACTCCTTGTTTCCCAATTAGTTGTGATATCAGATGGTTGCAAGTGTAGAGCTTGAGAAATCCCTTCTAGCTTTGGATCTCTTTCCGTACCGTTGAAAGGTAGTTGATTGAGAATGAGAATCCTCAAGAGTTAGGAGAATTCTTCCAAAGTTGGCACAAGTTGATAATCGGGAAATGTGAAGCAATGGTGTAAAGGATCAAAGAACTAAAAGAGCACCTTCATCATGTCTTCATCAGTGTTGGAGATGACCAAGTTTAGTAGGCAACCATGTCTTTCGGTGAATGGAGAATTTTCAGGAATTCTTGATGCTAGCTCTTTAAGTTGAGGAGGGATCCTTACAAGATTGACTTGAATAGTTTTCCTACGAATAGAATCCATGTCCTACAAAACAGAACAAAGATAAATCCCAAGATCCTTGAAATGGTTAGTGAATATGGAGTCTCATAGGTAAATACCCTCATGAAGTTTAGTTGGCTCAAACCTGTCCTAGCAATAGTAACCGGGTTCTAAGAAGCTCAATATCACTGGTTTGTTTCCTTGGTCATTATTTCAGCACAAGCCTCTTTAATGGCGACCAAAATATCCCAAAAAACCAAACCTCAATAATTGTATTATCGAGTATCTACCAACTTCGGACTGCACCAAAGTCGGTTATCTCACTACGTCCTAATGGAAAAGTTGGTTAAGTAAAGGTTCTAAAAGTTCATTAGTGCTTCATGATATTACTCAGCATCCCCGTATTCTCCTTGAATAACTCAAGGGCTACTGGTACCCACAAATATGTCGCACTAAATATGATCTAACCCTAAGGTACCCACAAGTCAAACAATGAAAGCAAGTAAATATGATCTAACCCTAAGGTAACCCCACTTTTAAAATTCTCCCCAGCAGAGTCGCCAGTTCTGTGATACGGTGGGAGAACTGACTTGGGTGTTTTGCGTTTTATCGCAAATGTTGCGGTTAGCAAGAGTCACCACCGACTTTTCTTTTATCCAAAAGGAAAGGTGAAAAAGCACAAGAAAGACCTTTGAGATTCTTTCTTGAGTTCGGGGGGGGGGGGGGGGGTAGATTATGAAAAGGGAAGGTATTAGCACCCTTTTCATCCATGATTTCCCATGGGCTCTTAGTTACTTGCTAGATCACTTACTTTTGTTTGAAATTATGCTTTGTGTGGTTTTTGAAAGTATTTTGTAAAGAAGCCATTGTTTAGGCAAACTTTGTAATGATTATAGTTCATAAGAATGTATACAAAGATGTTGATCTTTTGAAAATGTTTTCAAGTTTGTAAGATGTTTTAAAAGTGTAGGTGTTTGTTTTGAAAATAGCAACGATGTTTTGTTTTGAAATGGAGCAAGTAATTAGGAGCATTCTACCTACTCAAAAATATTTCATGTTCATTTCCTCTTTCCTTTGACATTGTTATCTTACATTGATTTGGTAAGTAACCCTATCTTTGGATGTAAACGGGACAGGCGTGGGTCATCGTATAACCATGATTAGCAATGTTGCAAGGTATCTTAGCATTCTCTTTTAGGGACTAAGATCATTTGAAAGGAAACATAGATAGCGTCATTGAGGGACTATGATCTTATACTTTGTTTGTTTTTGCTAAGATGCCTCACATGCGTAATATGGCCATTTTGTAAGGCAACCAAGTGGATTTTACCCTAGGGGTGCTTGTGTGCAAGTGTATTGATTTTCATGCTTGTTTTTTTGCCTTGAATTAGGGTTTGCTAATTGATTGGTTTTAGTCTTTCCATACAAAACCCTAATTGCTAGTATTTGTATATAAAGCGATAAATTGTGGAATTTAAAATTACTACGCTATTACAATGCTTGTGGGAGGGGAGTGTACAATTTACAAATGGGGATTGCTAGAAGATACACCTAATTATCTATTACAACCATATTGAATTTGTACAAGAATTGAATAAATAATGTACAAAATGAATAAATATACAATAATGTAAATGTAAAGAAAATGAATGTTTTGTCTGGATTTTTTAGGGAAAAGGGATTTTGTTTTAACCTAGTTAACTATAAAAAAAATAATTAAATTAGTAAAAAGTAAAACCTAAATTTACTAAGAAAAGAAATCAAATAAAACCCTAATCTATTAATTGATTAAAAAAGAAAATAAGTTTATAAGAAGAATATTTTTGGTATTTTTGTCTTAAAAATAATTTATAGTATTATAAAATATTTTTGGTCTTTTTATACTTTAAAACAATATATTTAAGTTATGTAAAGGAAAATAACTAAAACCCTAGTTTTTTAAATTGAATTTACAAAATCAATTAGTAAAATAAATAAAGTATGATTAAATAAAATAATTTTTTTGTATAAAAAATAAATAAACTATATCAAAATATTAATCTAATGTTTTTTTATATTTTTTCTGATTTTTTTTAGTATTAGATAAAATATCTAAGAAAATAAATAAATAAAAATGAAAAAAGAAAATAAAATGGGCCAGGGTGTGAATAGGCAGCAAGGGGGATCATAAGTGAAAAAAAAACATAAGGCCCAAGGATGAGGCCCAGCGCTGCCAAAAAAGTCAGAAAATGTGAGAAAACATGAAAAAAAAACCAAAAGGGTACCACTGGGGCTCGAACCCAGGTCCCTATAGTCACAGACACACGCTTCTACCACTGGGGTGGCTATACATCCGTTTATATAAATCAAACCATAAATATATATGGTAAACATGTTCCTGAGTCCAACTTCATCTTCAACCTCACGCCCAGCCAGAACCTCTGTATCTTATTCAAATCTCAACAAAAATGAAAAGTGTAAACAGGAAACTTGTAGCAAATTTCCTCACGATTTCAAAAATGCAAAGCAATAAAATTAAAGATCAAAGACAAGCATGAATTTTAATGGCCCTAATCTGAACCCTAAAAATTTCATAAACTTCAATCTTAAAATTCTTTAAGCTCAAGCAAAATAAATGGAAACTATGGACATGGTTAGCTTTAGGGCAATGATATCTACATTTTTCATTCACAAATAAACCATTAATGATGCCTGTATGAATGGTTCAAAAGTCAGAAAACTTACCTTGCAAGAGGGTATCGTGTTTGGAGTTTGAGTTGCTTTCAGTGAGTTCCAATGATTGGATTAGCTTCCTCAAGTTCCCAGAAAGCTAATGTGATACTTAGCTTGAGCTGAAAGTGACTGGGGAGTTCTGGAGAAGTCAAGGTGCAAGGTGTTATTTTTGAAAATGGTGGATGATGATGGAGGTATTACAGTGGTATTGCAGGTGTTGGGATTGTTTGTGTATGTTGTTTAGAAGCTTTTGAAAGTAAAAGGCCAAGAAACGCACGAGTAAATTTGGAGATTGGATTCAAAACTCAGAAATGGCAAGTTTTGAAGTGTTTTTGGTGATTATGTGTTCTTGGTGTTTTCAAGACTTAAGCATCCGTGGGATTTGTGGAAAATAACTTATGTATGTATAAGCAAAAGGTCTTGAGTCCTTTGGAGAGTCAGAAGTACAAGTTACAAGCTAATTGCTAGGTTACTTGATTTTGAAGAAAAGTGGGAAAACAAGTTTCAATGTGTAGTACAAGCATGGGATGAGTGATTGTAAGTATTGAGATCAACTTCTCTTGAGTTATAAGACATGTATGATCAGAAAAGAACAAGTGCAAGGCTCAATAACAAGTTTTATGCAAAAAGCTACTTTATCAAAATGGCATTGTGCACTTTCTTCCCAAAATGGATATAAAGCATGGCCTTGCATTGAATGCTTGAATTAAGACCTCTAACAGATGTGCAAGAAATTAATTATGGAGTGCCTGACAAGTTTGAGGTCTGCAAAGTAGAGGTTATGCAGCATAAGTTTGAATTTTGAATCTTGTTCATCACAAAATGACTTGTAATTCAAGTGTAAAAACCCTAACTTCATCTCTTCGATTCTCCCTTATCAAAAATGATCTCAAGGAGTTCTTGGACATTTTAGAAAGATTGTAATGTTATCTACAACCCCTCTTTGAATCAATTTTGAAAATTCCCCTTGGAACTATATGAAAAAGTGCCATGAAGTTGGGCCAAAATCCTGACCAAATTAGGGCAAAATTTCACTAAGTATTTTGTTTCATGACTATGTATTCTTAAAATTATAACTTGAGATCAAAGAACTTTTGGAAGGAGTTGTGTAAAGAAATGTTGTATATTTTATGGAGATCTACAACTTTCATGTTGGAAGTTTCTTTTGAATCATCTTGTATCATGGTAAAAGTTTTGCTCAAAGTTGTGAAAAAATAAGAAATTTCCAACACTTAGAAAAATTTTAAGTTTAGAAATTTTAACTTTTCAAAATGAAATCTTGAATTTTTGATTTCTTGATGAATAAGTTTCACATTTTGACATGCTTTGATGAATTGTGATCTTTGACATTTGATTTTGACCAAAAAGTCAAACTTTGACTTTTCAGTATATAGTTGACTTTTGATCAGTTGACTGAAAATTCATCTGTCAAATAAAGCAAGTAAATGAGATCTAACCCTAAGGTAACCCCAATTTTAAATCTCTCCCCAGCAGATTCGCCAGTTCTGTGATGCGGTGGGAGAACTGACTTGATGATTTTGCGCTTGTGTTTGCAAATGTTGCGGTTTGGCAGGAGTCGCCACTGACTTTTCTTTTATCCAGTAAGGAAAGGTGAAAAAGCATAGGAAAGACATTTAGAGATGTTTTCTTGAGTTCGGGGGGTAGATTATGAAAAGGGAAGGTATTAGCACCCTTTTCATCCATGGTTTTACATGGGCTCTTAGTTACTTGCTAGATCACTTGCTTTTGTTTTGAATGTGTGCTTGTGATGGGGGTTTTGAAAGTATTTTGAAAATGTGACTTTGTAATGATTCTCGTCTCTATAAGAATGCTTACAAAGTATTATTTTGAAAATAGTTCAAAGAGGTGTTTGTGGAATGTGTTTTTGAAAGTGATTTTAAAAAGGGTTTCCTTTGTAATGGTTCTCGTCTCTATAAGAGCACATACAAAGTGTTTTCTTTTGAAAATATTTCAAGATGAGGGTGTTGGTGTATAAAATGTTTTTTTTGTTGTTGTGAGCAAGCGAGCAACTAGGAGCGAATCTACCTACTTAAAAGGTCATAATTGTTCTTTTCCTCCTCCTTTAGATGTTGCTATCTTACCATTGTTTTGGTTAGAAGCCCCATCGTTGGATGTGAAGGGACGGACATTGGGACGTTTATATAGTCATAGAAAGAAATGTTGCAAGATATCTTAGCATTTTCTTTTAGGGACTAAGATCATTTGTAAGGCAACTTTGAATAGCGTCATCGAGGGACTATGATCTTGTATTTCGATTGGTTTTGCTAAGACACCCCACATGCGTAACATGACCATTTTTAGGCAACAAGTCGAGTTAACCTTAAGGGTGCTAGTGTGCAAGTGTATTTGATTGCATGCATAATTTTGTCTTGAATTAGGGTTTTCTAAATGTTGGTTTTAGTCTTGCCATACACACCCTAATTACTAACAACATATGAAAGCAATAAAAGTGCGGAAAATAAAGATTCTAAGCTATTACAATCATTAGGGGGATGGGGTGTACATATTTACAAATGGGGATTGCAAATTAAATACTAAGTTACTATTACAACCACATTGAATGGATAAGAATGTACAATAAATGTAAAATACTTATTTATTTAAGAAAAGAAATAAGTTTTGTTTAAGAAAATATTTTTTGGTCTTTTTGTGTTGAAAGAAATAAAATATAATATGTGAACATGAAATATTTTGGTGTTTTATTTTTGTTAATGAAAAATAAAAGTGATGTTAAAAATAACAAAAAAAGAAGAAAGACAGAATCAACGCAAATGCTAAAAAGAAGTGGTCAGAAGTTTTGACTCTGGCATGCTGCACAAACAGAAACAACGTTAATAGAAATAGGGAAGGTCAGAAGTTCTGGATCCACTGGGAACAAAGAAGTTTTCAGAAGTTCTGATGCCACTGACAGAACTTCGTCTCCCTCCCCATGCTAGTCAGAACATCTGCAACTTAGTCATTTTTTAACAGAACAAAAGTTACGCATATAACAGTTATGACTAGTTTCATAATGTTTCAGAAGCAAGAGATATCAACAATATAGATCAGAAGCAAACATGAATTTTCTAATCCTAATTATGAGTCCTAACTTCCTCATGAAGCTCCGAACTGGAATTCCCTCTACTTAGGTAGGAAGATGCATGAAGTCTCAGAATATGTACATCATCAAAATCAGAATATCTACATTGTATTTTAAATATGCAAAATCTGACAATGCCTAAGTAATATGATAAGAGTCAGCAGAAACTTACCTTGCAGCTAGAAAAGATTCTGTGAACTGGAGGTTGGTCCTAAACTCCGATGATGTTCTGAGCAACTTCTTCTCGTACCTAGAAGGTTGGAAGTTTTCAACGTATGGAACAGCCAAGGGGTGATGTTCTGACTTCTTTGAGGTGGAGGTGGATGGAGAGTGTATTGCAATATGAATAGAGAAGTTAGGATAGCTTCTAATAGGTGAATCAGAAACTGTGTGGATAGTTTTAGTCAAGAAACACTTGAGAACAAATGGCGTTTGAATGCAAGGAATTAAAAGTTAACATGTTTTGTATGTTGTGTTTACAGTTTTTGGACTCTTGGAATTTTTTTGCAGGGGTTCAAGGTTTTTCTTTCTCAAAATTTCGACCCCTTTCAATGGCCAATGGAGTTCTATTTATAGGCGAAGGTTTTGTAGTTTGGAGAGGTCAAGTGGCACCAACGTCATACGCTAGACGCTGACTTACTCTTGAAGTAAGCTTAAACAAGAATGGTTCAAGGCACCAAGTAGGATGGTTAGCAGGTTTAACAACGCCTAAGCTGGATTTGTCAGCATGAATTAAGGAAAAGCAAAAGCAGCACATGGGCCTAGCACACTTTTGCACAAAAGCTTGCTTTCCCAAGACAATAGGGGTACACGTGGGGGAAGTCCTTTGGATAAAAACTCAAAAGTGGTTGTGATCATTAAATAAGCATTAAATGATGATGAGATTTATCAAACCAGAAATTCTTCCATGTGAAATTCTGCATTATTGCTTAATTCTGGATCAGAAGTTCTGCTTCTGCGTAGCATCCAACCTTCTAATCCTTTTATCTTCTGGCTCCAGCATGTTCTGAAGGAGCTCTCAGACTTTCTAGGAGGCTTGTAGAACGCTTCTTAACCTTCTTTGACTTACCCTTACAAACTCTGACTGATCCTTTACGAAAACTGGCCCAGAAGTTCTGACCAAACTACGCCTTGAAAGTGTTCAGAATCTGCTGAGTGCTTTAGTTTCAAGGACGTACCTTTGAGGAGTTATAACTTGGAATCCCAACATTTCTAGGAGAAGTTTCGTTCTCCAATGTTTTAGATCTCGTTGAAATCTATAACTATTGAATCAGAAGTTCTTCCAGAATCAACTTGCATTATGGTGATAATCTGATCAGAAGTTCTGAGCTTGTCATGTTTCTTAAACATTTAGAAAAAATTCTAAGTATTTTAGAATTTTGACTTTTTCCAGAGTAAATTGACTTTTGAGTATCTTTATGAAACAAATCTCACATTCCAACATGTCTTGATGAAATATAATTCTTGAGGCTTGATTTTGGTCTAAAAGTCAAAGTTTGACTTTTTAGTGCGCAAATGACCATTTTACCCTTGTGGATGATTTTCTTGGAAAATTTGTAATTCAAAGCTTGAAACTGGATGGGAACAAACCCGAGGATTCAGGGTGGTCCTTTGAGGACTGAGAGGGCAAATTTTGGGGTACAACAGTTGCCCCTGTTCAATCTTCTTAAGCCTGAGGATGTAGATTGGATGGTCAGCCTTTCGTGATCTGAAGGTGGAAGATGATTGGACATTAGAGTGCCCAGAAATTTGCACTTGGTGATGTGATGATTGAGGGTATAGGGAATGGGATTAAAGATGCCATTTGGAAAGTGACGAGGAATCGTCGGATATGGGCTTAAAGATGCCATCCGGAAAAGATTGGTTGCATAAGAGATTCCTTGGCGAGAATTCCTATACCTGCCATTGAGGGGGACTTTGCCGGGGAATATTGATTTATGCACTGGGAAGTAAAGTCTAGGAGCTTTGGTTGTCCATTACTCTACTGGGAATTAAATCTTGATTGAAGAGATGAAAGTAGAATGTACACCTGGCCAAGGCCTAAGCTGTACAACGACTTATTGGGGAAATATGGAATCAACCGTATCTGGTCGGATCCAGGCCTCACAGTGTTGTAAACTGTCGTCTGGAAACAAGGGAGAAGGAGCCTGGATAATAGGGTTACTTCGAGATGAAAGCCTGGATAGTGGAAGGAACCTGGGTAGTAGGGTCACTTCGAAATGAAAAGCCCGGGTAGTAGGGCTTGTGGGAAGGAACATGGGTAGTAGGGTTACTTCGAAATGAAAAGCCTGGGTAGTAAGGCTTATTGGAAGGAACCTGGGTAGTAGGGTTACTTCGAAATGAAAAGCCTGGGTAGTAGGGCTTGTGGGGAGGAACCTGGGTAGTAGGGTTTGTGGGGAAGGAACCTGGGTAGTAGGGTTACTTCGAAATAAAAAGCTTAGGTAATAGGGCTTGTGGGAAGGAATGTGGGTAGTAGGGTTTGTGGGAAGGAACGTGGGTAGTAGGGTTACTTAGAAATGAAAAGTCTGGGTAGTAGGGCTTGTGGGAAGGAACATGGGTAGTAGGGTTACTTCGAAATAAAAAGCCTGGGTAGTAGGGCTTGTGGGAAGGAACCTGGGTAGTAGGGTTACTTTGAAATGAAAATCCTGGGTAGTAGGGCTTGTGGGAAGGAACCTGGGTAGTAGGGTTACTTCTAAATGAAAATCCTGGGTAGTAGGGCTTGTGGGAAGGAACCTGGGTAGTAGGGTTACTTCGAAATGAAAAGCCTGGGTAGTAGGGCTTGTTTGGTTTCGAGAACTGATTTTCCCTTGATTGCTTGCAGATATGACATGTATAACTGCTGGAATTGTTAGTGATAACTACCTTTCTTGAAAAGATAACATGGTTAGTAAAATGCGATGCATGAAATGCGTTGTGAGATGATGTTCTCAAAATAAACGAGATTATGCTGCACGTGGTATGTATGCGTATGTCATGATGTATGTTCATGAAATGATATCGGGGTATTCTCGCGTTTGGGAAAATAAATCCCTGACTGTTGCTGGAGATTCTCAAATATTCTGTCGGGAGGAGATGCTGGAGAATAACTCTGCGGGGACCAAACTTAGGTGGAAGAGATATTTTGTTGGTAGACCTGCCGTCATGGAGGAAATAAACTCAGTTGGGGATGAAATTTACTGACTCGCCCGCGATTACGAACCTCGGTTAGGGGACAATGAATGGAAATGACTGTGCTAGAGATTTATTCTTTTGCTATTCGTGAATATTTTGCCAAGGAGAAACCCCGTATGAGAGTAACTCTGCGGGAGGAATGACTCTGTCGGAAGGTGGACTTTCGTAGCTGAAGTAACGGGCCTTGTCAGGGAATGTGCTCCTGCATCCAGAGAAATAAACTCTGCTTGGGGGGTTCGAAAATTATAGTGGAAAATTCGTGATTACGAAATCTGGTCGGGGAACGTAGGTGTCAGGTTTCTGGACGACCTTGGCCAGGGGATTATTTCCCGTTCTAAAAGAACTGATATCAAGGCTTTGTTTACTCTGTGGGGAAAAACATATGTTACAAGGTCACATGTATTGATGAATGTGCTCCAAAGATGTCTCTGCCCTGGCACCTGCTGGACAGGGCAACTGTCGGGTTTGAAAATTTAGTTGTTGTCCCTATTTCTTAAGTTATGAGCAATTGTCTTTCTTTTTTCTATGCAAATATTTGTGACTAGCAATCATATTCAAGTGCATATGTCAAGAATAAATCATTGGACGTCCTTGCAAAAACAAAACAGAAAAAGAAAAACAAGTATTTTTTGTAAAATGATTTGTATTAATTTTTGAAGTTGACCTATAACAGGCCTTTTGTACAAGGAAGCTGACGCTCTAGTAAGAGAATGCCGCCGCAAAAACGAATATATAGTATTGTTTACAACGAAATGAAAACAGCTATGTGTAACAAATCCATTGGGTTTCAAATCTGCTATTGCCACTATTCCTTCGAGTATCTCCTCACTTTGCCGCTTGTTCGAAGCTGATTAGATTGATTGATGTCGTTTGAGTTTGATAGTTGATACTGAGGTCAGATCGCAGGGTGATCCAATGAGACATAGTGATACACTTTTCATCCCTAACTTTTGCCTAGATTTCCCTTTCGGGTTTTCAATCCACCGGGATACCCTTTTTTGCCCAAGTCGCCTTTTTAGGTTTTAGACTTGCCGGGTGTACAGATTTTTTTTCATTTTCATCCCTTATTTTTGCCCGAACCCTTTTGGTTCGCCGGGAAGCCCTTTTTTGCCTAGGTCAGTCAACCTAGCGGGTCTTTTATCATGCGTAGTATCTTTTCACTATGTCTACATTGACAGGGTGCAGGAGGTCGTCACCATCCATGTTGGTTAGAATCATAGCTCCTCCCGAGAAAATGTTCTTAACCACAAATGGCCCTTCGTACGTGGGGGTCCATTTCCCCTGGGATCACCTTGCGGAACTATGATGCATTTGATTATTAGATCCCCGACTTGATATTCTTGACGCCTGGCTTTCTTGTTAAAAGCCTTGATCATTCACTTTTGATACGTCTGACCATGGCAGATAGCAGTAAGCCTCTTTTCATCGATCAAATTCAGTTGATCAAGTCGAGTCTGGACCCAGTCGTCTTCGTTTAAACCTGCATCTTTCATGATCCTTAAAGAAGGGATCTGGACCTCAATGGGTAGGACTGCCTCCATGCCATATACCAGAGAGTAAGGTGTTGCCCCTGTTGATGTCCGTGCTGAGGTACGGTACCTATGAAGAGCGAATGGTAGCATCTCATGCTAGTCTTTGTATGTCACCGTCATCTTCTGTATAATCTTCTTGATGTTCTTGTTAGTCGCTTCAACAGCGCCATTCATCTTCGGTCGGTAGGGAGAAGAGTTGTGATGTTGTATCTTGAACTGCTTACAGAGTTTGGTGATCATCATGTTATTGAGATTCGTACCATTATCGGTGATGATTCTCTCTGGTATACCATATCAACAAATCAGATTGTGTCGGATGAACCGTGCCACGACGTTCTTGGTCACAGTATCAAAAGAGGCTGCTTCAACCCACTTTGTAAAGTAATCAATGGCTACCAGAATGAAACGATGCCCGTTAGACGCAGTAGGTATGATCTCGCCAATCATGTCGATGCCCCACATCACAAAGGGCCGCAAAGCTGTCAAAACATTTAAGGGGACCAGAGGCACATGCACCTTATCAGCGTAGATTTGGAACTTATGACAAGTTCGAGAGTGCCGGACATTCCTCATAAAATAGACAAGTTTGGTTTAGGATTCACTGCTGCGGGGCAGAAAGCTATGCGTCGCTCAAAGGTTGAAAGAGCACCCATCAAGATCTCTCCTTATGGGATCAATGCTTTGGAAGGTGAAGACGAAGAAGCCAACATTGAAGATTGGATCTACCCAACCATCGAAGGGGGACTACGCAACTGGGAGGCAAAGGAATTTGTCCCCATTACTTTTATTAATCAGTAATTATCTGTCAAACATTTCCTTTGGTCTGTAATAATTTCTTTTGAACAATCCGTACACTACTTTTTCACCTCATGCCTTGCCCGGGGCATGTAGGTCCATTTGTAAGGGTTTTGATTATCTTCATATCCATATGCCATGTTTAATGATTCATTGGACGTTTTTCATCGATAAACTGATGTGTTCATTTTCCTTCCTTCTTGCATTTTTGTTTAAAGATGGCTATCCCTTACACACACCCACGCTCGCAAATGCAGGTACCCATCCACTCAGGATTCTATGGGTGACTATTCTGCTATGTCCTTCAAAAACTCTAAAGATCTGGTCAATCAGGCTGAGTATGAAGATGACGAAGGTTGTGAAGTACCAGGAGAGATATCCAGACTTTTACAGCAAGAGGAAAGGGCCATCTTACCTCACGAAGAGTTGTTGGAAACTGTCAACCTAGGAACAGAGGAAGACCGAAAGGAAGTGCAAGTGGGTGCCAATCTGGAACCAAGTGTCAAGAAGCGCCTGATACAGCTGTTAAATGAGTACGTTGAAATCTTCTCCTGGTCTTACAAAGACATGCCGGGTTTAGACACAGACATCGTGGTTCACCGTCTCCCTACAAGAGAGGATTGTCCACCGATCAAGCAAAAAGTCCGCCGAATGAGGCCCGACATGTCTGAGAAGATTAAAGCAGAAGTGATGAAACAATTCAACGCTTGCTTTCTGGCTGTTACATCCTATCCACAATGGGTTGCTAACATCGTGCCAGTTCCTAAAAAAGATGGGAAGGTCAGAATGTGTGTGGACTACCGGGATTTGAATAGGGCCAGCCCCAAAGATGATTTTCCTCTACCACACATTGACATTTTGATCGACAACACAGCTCAGCACAAAGTGTTTTCCTTCATGGATGGATTCTCGGGCTACAACCAGATTAAAATGGCCCCCGAGGACATGGAGAAAACAACCTTTGTTACACAGTGGGGTACTTTCTGTTACAAGGTGATGCCGTTCGGACTGAAGAACGCAGGGACAACTTATCAACGCGCCATGGTAGCTTTATTTCATGATATGATACATCATGAGATCGAAGTTTACGTAGACGATATGATAGCTCGGTCACAAACAGAGGAGGAACACCTTGAGCATCTAGAAAAGCTGTTTTCCCGGTTGAAAGAGTACAAGCTCAGGCTGAATCCAAGTAAGTGTACTTTTGGAGTTAGGTCTGGTAAACTTCTAGGGTTTATTGTCAGCAACAAAGGCATTGAGGTCGATCCAGCAAAAGTGAAAGCAATACAAGAGATGCCTGCTCCCCGTACTGAAAAGGAGGTTAGAGGGTTCTTGGGGCGCTTGAACTACATTGCCAGATTCATCTCTCATCTGACTTCTACCTGTGAGCCAATTTTCAAATTATTAAAGAAAGATCAGGTAGTCGAATGGAACAACGATTGCCAAGCTGCTTTTGATAAGATCAAGGAGTATTTGCTAGAACCTCCTATTCTGATGCCTCCCGTCGAAGGAAGACCATTGATCATGTATCTAACCGTCTTGGATAACTCAATGGGGTGTGTTTTGGGCCAGCATGACGAGTCTGGTCGAAAAGAGCATGCTATTTATTACCTTAGCAAAAAGTTTACCGACTGTGAGACTCGCTACTCACTGCTCGAGAAAACTTGCTGCACTTTGGTATGGGCTGCTCGCCGACTAAGGCAGTATATGCTGACTCATACCACCTTGTTGATTTCCAAAATGGATCCTATCAAGTATATCTTCGAGAAGCCTGCTTTATCTGGAAGAATAGCTAGATGGCAAATGATCCTAACTGAGTATGACATCCAGTACACCACCCAAAAAGCTATAAAAGGGAGTGTACTAGCTGACCATCTAGCTCATCAAGCTATCGAAGATTATCAAACCATGAGATTTGACTTCCCAGATTAGGACATCATGAATTTGGACAACATCGAAGGTAACAGACCGTATGACGGACCCGAAAAGGGATCCCGATGGACCCTGTACTTCGATGGTGCTTCAAATGCACTTGGAAACGGTATCGGTGCGGTACTCATTTCCCCGGAAGGTTGTCACACACCCTTCACGGCCCGACTCTACTTCAGCTGCACAAACAACATGGCGGAATATGAAGCTTGCATCTTCGGTCTCAAGGCTGCTATAGACTTGGGGATCAAATCTTTGATCGTGTTTGGGGACTCGGCTTTGGTTATCAGTCAAATCAAAGGAGAGTGGGATACCAAACATCCTAATCTTATCCCATACAGAGAACATGTCCTGACATTGTTGCCTCATTTCGAGCAAATTACCTTCGAGCATTTTCCGTGAGAAGAGAATCAGCTAGCGGATGCTCTGGCTACAATGTCTTCTATGTTTAAACTCAACTGGGATAACGAGGCTCCCCAAATCACCATCGAGCGAATGGATGAACCTGCGCATTGTCATGAGATTAATACCGAAGAAGTAGTGGAACAACCCTGGTTTCATGAAATCAAAAGGTATCTCCAGACTAGAGAATATCCCGAAGGAGCTTCCGTAAATGACAAGAAGTTCCTAAGGAAATTTGCTGCCAAGTTCTTCCTGAGCAATGGCATCCTCTATAAACGCAACCATGATTGTGTTTTACTCCGATGTGTTGACAAAGCTGAAGCAGAGTTAATCATGACAGAGATGCACAGTGGTACATTTGGCACCCATTTGAGCGGGCATACTATGGCTAAAAAGATCCTAAGGGCAGGCTATTACTGGTCTACCATGGAAGCAGATTGCCATCAGCACTCCCATACTTTCCACAAGTGTCAAGTCTACGCTGACAAGATTCATATTCCTCCGGTTCCTCTCAACGTGCTGACAGCTCCTTGGCCATTCGCAATGTGGGGCATTGACATGATTGGAGAGATCAAGCCCACGGCTTCCAACGGACATCGCTTCATCCTGGTTGCCATTGACTACTTCACCAAATGGGTCGAGGCAGCTTCTTTCGCCTCTGTCACTAAAAATGTGGTTGCCCGCTTCATCAAGCAAAACCTTATATGCCGGTATGGTGTTCCAGGCAGGATCATCACAGACAACGGTACAAATCTGAATAATACTATGATCACCGCATTGTGCGAACAGTTCAAGATTTATCATCACAATTCATCTCCTTATCGGCCGAAGATGAACGGTGCTGTTGAAGCTGCGAACAAAAACATTAAGAAGATCATTCAGAAAATGACAGTCACTTACAAGGACTGGCATGAGATGTTACCGTTTGCTCTGCATGGATACCGTACGACGACACGTACTTCAACCGGGGCAACCCCATTTTCTTTGGTATATGGCATGGAAGTTGTCCTGCCCATGGAAGTTCAGATTCCCTCTTTAAGGATCATGAAGGACTCTGGTTTGAGTGAAGATGATTGGATTCAGACCCGACTTGATCAACTCAATTTGATCGACGAGAAGCGACTCGCTGCTGTCTGCCATGGTCAAACGTATCAAAAGCGGATGATCAAGGCTTTCAACAAGAAAGTCAGACGTCAGGTATATCAAGTCGGAGATCTCGTAATCAAGCGGATTATCCTGCCGCAAAGTGATCCCAGGGGCAAATGGACCCCTACATACGAAGGACCATTTGTGATCAAGAGCATATTTTCTGGTGGTGCAATGATTCTGACCACCATGGACGGAGACGATTTGCCGCACCCTGCGAACGCAGACATAGTCAAAAGATACTATGCATAAGATAACCCGACAAGTCGAAAACCCGAAAGGGCGGCTTGGGCAAAAATGGGCATCCCGATGGACCAAAAACCCGAAAGGGAGGTTCAGGCAAAAATTAGGGATAAAACAAAAAAATCTGTACACCCGGCAAGTCGAAAACCCGAAAGGGCGGCTTGGGCAAAAAGGGGTTTCCCGGTGAATCAAAAACCCGAAAGGGAGAATCAGGCAAAAGTTAGGGAATTAAAGCATATGACTATGTCTCGTCGGATCACTTTAAGGACAATCTCTTCATCAACCAGCTCCGAGCTTCTAATCAATCCAGTCATCGGCGGACAAAGCATTGAATGGACAGATATTCAGAGTTGTGAAGGCTATAGCAGAATAGAATCCCATGGAATTGTTTCACATATCCATCTTTCTTTTGTATAAATTGTTCAATTTTTACGACGACATCCTCTTACTAGGATGACTGTCTCCTCTGTACAAATATACTCATAAAAAGTTAATACAAATGCTTTTCCAAATACAGAAATTTGCGTTGTCTTCCTTTTCTCTTTTCTTTTGCACTTATGTTTTATTTGAGAAACGTCCAATGTTTTGTTAAATAGGCATATGCATTTGAACATAATCATTTCCTTATGAATCAAGAAAGATGATTACTGATAGGTCAAAAGTACGGATAAATATCTTGATGCCCTTTTAGAAGGAATCCTCAGCAGAGTTAAACTCTAAATTCCCTAGCCAGAGGGCCTTCCAGAACTCAATTCCCCTCAGAGTTAAGTTTCAGAATCCCCAGTGGAGCCTTAAAATCTGAAAATCCAATCCCCAGCGGAGCTAAGCTTTCCAGCCATCAACCCCCAGTTGAACCAGGCTAGTGAACCTTCTCCCCACAGAGATACTTGCCACCCAAACTGAAGATTCTCAGTCATACCTCTCCAGCATGAGTCTATCAGATTCTGAACTTCCCCAGTAGAGATCTTCAGAAATTATCATTTCCCGCAAGTCACCAAGGAATGCCTGTTCCCCAGCAGTGGTTCTAAGATCATTCAACAATTGAAGATTTTGCATTTCCCCAAGCAAAGTGAAGGCTCATTCTCAGTTCCCTACGGGATAATCAGATATTCCCCAGTAAAGATCTCCTCAAGACAAGAATCCCCAGAAGATTGGTATATAACCCAAGCTCCTGTTTCTCCAGCAGTAGTCCACAGAGATGTCTGCTCTTCAGCAATCAAAGATTCTTTCCCTCCCCGGCAGCAGTCAGGAACTATTTTCCCCAGCAGCAACCAAGATTCTTTTGTCTCCAGCCATCCAGGATTTATTTATCCTCAGCAAGACAGCTCTTCAGCTTACATGTGCATGCATTTACATTCATATCATAAACATTGATACAACACATATTGCATCATACATTTCATGCAACATAGTTTTGTGTTTAGCTAACATTTTGTCATTTTCAGGATAAGAATGAAAGGTTATCATTAACAATTATTCAAGATGCAGTTTTACACGGACTCATCATCAGGAAACCCTGCACCGGTTTCTTCTTCAACTTTTGAAAACAGTTTACGGACGCTTCCCAACAACGGATGCTGCTCTATTGCTTATTCAACTTCAAGACTTCTGAAAACAGTTCACGGGTTCTCCAGTAACGGATGCTAACCTATCACTTGTTCAGATTCTTCTCAACTTTTGAAAGCAGTTTACGGACGCTTCCCAACAACGGATGCTGCTCTATTGCTTATTCAACTTCAAGACTTTTGAAAACAGTTCACGGGTTCTCCAGTAACGGATGTTAACCTATCACTTGTTCAGATTCTCCTTCAACTTTTGAAAACAGTTTACGGACGCTTCCCAACAACGGATGCTGCTCTATTGCTTATTCAACTTCAAGACTTCTGAAAACAGTTCACGGGTTCTCCAGTAACGGATGTTAACCTATCACTTGTTCAGATTCTCCTTCAACTTTTGAAAACAGTTTACGGACGCTTCCCAACAACGAATGCTGCTCTATTGCTTATTCAACTTCAAGACTTCTGAAAACAGTTCACGGGTTCTCCAGTAACGGATGTTAACCTATCACTTGTTCAGATTCTTCTCAACTTTTGAAAACAGTTTACGGATGCTTCCCAACAACAGATGCTGCTCTATTGCTTATTCAACTTCAAATTATGAAAACAGTTTACGGATTCCTCCCAACAACGGATGCTAATCTATCGCTTGTTCAGACTCAACTTTTGAAAATAGTTTATGGATTCTCCAAACGCGGATATCAATCCATTGCTTATTCAAAACCCCCAGCTCAGAGATGTTCCAAAACATGGACACCTTTCTGATACTCATTTCAGATGGCATCTTTAAGCCCATCAACGACAAGATTCAGTCACCCCTCTAGATGGCATCTTTAAGCCCATCTCCAAATGGCATCTCTAAGCCCATTCCCGCATCCATCATTCTGACGAGTGCAAATTTAAGAGCACTCTAGTGTCCAATCTCCTTTTACCTTCAAGACGCGAAAGGCAAACATGTCAATCTAACTCTTCAAGTGCAAGAAGATTGAACAGGGGTGTTGTACCCCAAAATTTGCCCTCCCATATTTCTCAAAATATTTCAAGAAAAATTCACAAGTCCAACCCGGCGCGTCATATTCAGGTATTCTTTCGCCAAGATATCTCTGATAACGTATTCTCAAATTCAGGTTCGGCTCAAGAGTCAATTCTTTAAAGAAGGTATCCGAATGTGTGAGTTTTCTCGAAGAAATATGGTGAAAAAGTGTGCTGAAAGTGCAGTTTTTACGCGCTAAAAAATTCATAAATTGAAGATCGTGGCTCGTTTTGAACCCGTTCCGGTGGCCAAAATTCCGTCTTGACATTATCTACGTTTTCATCTCTCACGGCTGGAAGCCAATTTCAATCAGAAGGTCTTCAAAAATGTGGATTTATCAAGTATTTTTATACAGAAAATTTGTGACAGAAGTTTATTTGCGTCATGTTCAGAAACTCATAACTTGGCCGATTTTCATCGTATCGAGCTGGTTCTGGCGCCAAAATTTCAAAAATTAAGTTGGCTACATTTTCACAGAAGGTATTGAGTTCAAACGGTATTCAAAAGGCCTTCATTTTTTGCTCAGAGTGCGTGACACGCTGAAAATCCTGAATGCTGAATATTATTTCATCTGGGCCGAAACTTCGAAAATTCATAACTCGGTCAATTTTTATCGGATTGGGCTCATATTTTTACACAAGGTCCCTGACTCATAGATCTACAACTTTGCTTCAAAAGTCGAGACCGGATTATGCTCCGATCAATACCAGTTTTTTATTGAAGAACGTGTCAGAGTCGACACTGGAGCCCAAAATAAGTTTGTCTGAGCTGAAACTTCAAAAATTCATAACTAATTCACCGTTTATCCGATTGGGCCGATTTTCGGACAGGAGTTAGTTCTCGATGCCGGCTACATTTTGTTTACACATTTCAACTTTAAATATTGCACTTAAGTCCCTGCGATTTAGCCTGGAAAGTGACGAACTCAAGTGAACATGGGAGGCCCAATTGCACATTCAAAGCCCATTTTCTTTACCCTACTTTCCATTATATAATCACCTTCTTTTCACACAAACCAGAAGAGGAGAGAAAAGGAGAAAAAAAACCTTGCCACAATACTGTAAGAATATCAAATTCTTTCAAGAACCCTAAAACCTTGAAATCCTTATTACAAATCCCTCTCTCACTACAAACAAGCCATCTCAGTTACAAACCAACACCTCACTACTTCTTCAGTAAGGATAAGGCTGGCTTGATCTCCATGATCCAAAGGGCATAAAAGCATTCAGGTCACTAATTTTCCAGTAAGGGTAAGATTGATTTGATCTCCATGATCAAAAGGGTATAATCATCCATACATGCCATATTGTGCCTAAACATTAAATTTCTTCATATATTGGCTTTATTTGCATTTTATGATTTTATTTAATGTGTTCATGAGATTCAACACTGCAGATTTAGACAGGATCCCATGCAGATTCATTAAGGAACGTTGAGGCCAAAAGTCAAATGGCCAAAGTAGAACAACTTATGCATGATGAGGCCAGAACACAAAAGCCAACAGTCAGAACACAAATGGCCATGAAACACAATCCAATGGCCAAAGAATGCAGATCGTTCAAAAAAACCTCCTTTTGGGGCCAGACACCCCCATGGTTTGCTCAATTTTTTAATTTTTATTTGCTTTTTCCTTTTTATTCTTTCAATGTTTTTTTAATTGTTTTCTTTTAATTCCATAAAATAATTTTCATAATAAATATAAAATACAGAAAAATAAAAAAAAGCTTGTTTATTTAATATTAATTTCACTATTATTTTTGTAAATAAACTTTAAACAATTAATTAGATTAATTTAGGTTTCAAAACTTTAATATTTTTCTTAACAAATTAAAATATGTAGAAATTAGGGTTTTTAACTTTTTATCACTTTTCTTAAATAAATAATTTTCTCATTATTATTACTATTAATTATTAAATATCTTTGTAAATAAACATGTACATTAAATATTTAGTAAATTAGGTTAAACTTTAACTTTTTTTTCATTAATAATTAAAATAACTTAGAATTAGGGTTTCTTTTAATTTTAATTTTAATTTTCTTATTTCATTAAATACAAAAAACCAAAAAAATATTCCTTTTCTTAATTAAATAATTAATTAGCTTTTAATTCTATTTAATTTCTCAAAAGGGTCCAACGCCCTCGAACATTCGATTCTAATTTCTTTTCGCGCATTTATTCTTATTTATTTTCTTTCAAATATTATGTAATTGCTCAAGCCTTGTAATAGTAATTAGAAATTTATTTACTTCCCGCATTTTTATTCAAAACGGGTCTTTGCTAATTTGGCGATGTATAGACCCGCGCCTTGTAATAGCGTAGGATTTTACTTTCCGCACTTTAATTTCCGCACTCTTAAAGCTGCTAAACTTTGCATGAAAGAATGTATGGCCTAAATTAAAAACAAGCGTAGATCACCATGATGCATGTGCAAGATAAAACTTAACATGAAAATAACACACAAATTCACACACCACTCTTAGGGTTTGCCTCACTGTTGCCTTGCCCTCGAAACGTGGTCGTCGAGTATAGGACGTTTTAGTAAGTCCTTATGTCCATGACATGATCCTGTTGCCTCGGAAAAGTTGCCTCGAATTAAAAAGGATCAATGGCATAAGGGTAGCTTCTAAGGTGTCCTACCGTTGCTCTGGTGACCACACTGTCCCTAACAAACGAATTGACCTGAACACCTCCAACGGTGGTGCTACCTACCTCTCAATGGTGGGATGGCACTACCTCAATGACATTTACACAACCTAATTCCTTAGGGTAGGTAGATGACTCATAGATACTTGCTCTATTCAAAAATAAATCAAAACTCTTTTCACACCGACACTTTAAAAAAAAAGGCTTTCAAAACAATTTTTCAAACACTCTTGAGGACTGATACAAGAGTCATTCTGAAATCTTTCAAAGAAACTTTTTCAAACCCACTCACAATTGAAAAGCAAACACTTTTGAAAACACGATGAGCAAGTATCTAAGAGCCCATGGATAACCATGGATAGAAAGGGTGCTAACACCTTCCCTTTCTATAAATCTACCTCCTGAACCGAGAAACTATCTCATAAGGAATTTTGCTGTGCTTTTGTCCTGTCCATGTTGGAGAAAATAAAAGACGGTGGCGACTCTTGCTTCCGCGACATTTCACGAACCAGCGTTAAACAGTCAGTTCCAGATCCACCGATCACAGAACTGGCGACTCTGCTGGGGACTCTTAAAGTGAGGTGTACCTTAGGATAGCTCATACTTATGTTTTCAATTACTTTGTTTTGTTTGCTTTATTATTGTGGGCATTGTCTTGGAGTTTCATGGATCCTAACCCGGATCTGGGGATACCCTGTTAGGTAGCATAAGCTGTGAGGGACCTGTCCGGCGTAGACCGACATCGGTGAAGCAGTGGCTACATTGGTGTGGCACCTTGGTCCGTATCGATATCCCTTGTGTTGCAACGAGGAGAATATGGGTCTTCTGAGGAGTCATTAAGCACCAACCGACCTTAGAACCTTAAATGACCCAACTTGGCCAATAGAACAGTAGCAGTATGTTACGCCCATTGAGGCTAAACTCTCGTGATGGTTCTGGCCGCAAGAAAAGATTGCGATGCTGGAGTTATGACCGATTGAGGGTAGTCAGTGATATTGGGATCCTCTAGAACCCGGTTACTTCTGATAGGACAGGTCTTAACCAACAAACTGAAAGAGGGTAATACCTAGACCCCATGCTGGCCTAAACTCTAAGGGCTCTCTTGTGTGACTTGCGTGCCTTCCAACTTGACTATTTGCATGCTTGTTATCTGACACTTGAGTTTCTTGCAGGTTTTGTTTACAGTCCTTAATTGTGACTCATAATAGGATTTGCCTACATTACCCCATGCATAGCATAACATCATACCATTGCATACATCCCGTATAAGGACTAATCCGTTTCAAGGATCTCAAGGGTTTGTGATGCAGGTCATGATGAATCAAAATGTCTAGCAAGGGGCAAAGGGGATTTATTTTGCTCTAGCCAAGGTTGTTCAGAAATCCAAACACGATAACTTGAGTCAGGGGCTATGACCCACTCGATATGGTGAGCCTTGACCCTTGAAGAAGGACTCTCAACAGCATGCAGTTCCTTCAATCAAGCTATCGGACTCCAATTCTAACAAGTTTCTTTGTTTACCCCGCGAGATCCTTGAAAACATTGCATGAATATATGCACATCATTGCATTACAGGTATCCCTTTTACAGGTTGCTTACCTTCTTCGCTGTTTATTTCAGCCGATCGTCATGAATCCTGAATCATCTACCGAGCAATCCATCCAGGCCCTCCAGGCCCAGAATGCCCAATTCCAGGAGTTGATTAAGAGTCTAGCCCAGGGCCAACAGGATTTGAAGACTCTGCTCTCGAAGAGGAAGAAGAAGAGGACAGTGCTGTTCAACCCGAGACGCAAATCTGGGAATGGATCACGAAATGAAGTTGAGCAGACTACCCCATCTGTTGGGAAAGACAGTCCCCAAGAAAGGGAGGTTTCTAGTCCAGTGGTCTCCGACAACGAGACCGATTACAATGATGAGCAGTACGCTCCAGCTGAGGACAGGTATAAACAGTTGGAAGACCGGCTAAGTGCCATGGAGATACAAAAGGTGCCCGGCCTGGACTTCGAGGATCTAGGTCTGTCTTCTGGGGTAGTAATCCCGCGCAAATTCAAGGCACCTGCCTTTGCCAAGTACGACGGGGCATCCTGTCCTAAGCTGCATCTCAGGTCTTACATAAGGAGGATCCAACCCTACACGGCTGACAAGAATTTGTGGATTCACTTTTTTCAGGATAGTCTGTCGGGAACTCAACTCGATTGGTTCTATCAACTGAATGGAGCCAACATGCGCAGCTGGGAGGACTTGGCCACTGCATTCTACAAGCAATACCAGTATAATGCCGACCTTGCTCCCACGCGTACTCAGCTTCAGGGGATGTCTATGGGTACAGGCGAAGGCTTCAAAGAATATGCTCAAAAATGGAGGGAACTTGCTGGAAGGGTACAACCACCTCTGACTGATCGCGAGCTCGTCGACATGTTCTTGGGGACCCTGTCTGGTCCATTCTTCAACCACCTGATTGGGAATTCTGCCGCTGGGTTTACAGATCTGATCTTAACCGGGGAAAGAATAGAAGCTGGCATCAAGGCGGGGAAAATACATAATGGTGATTCCTCAAACATTGAGAAGAAACCATCCAAGAGAGAATCTAGTGCTGTCATTGCGGTAGCTATTGCAAAGCCGGCCGGTGCTCCTCAGAGTCACAATCAACAAAGGGAAGAGAGACCTAAAAGGCAATTTACTCCCCTCGGCATGACCTTGTCACAGATATTGCCACAGTTGCTGGAAACCAAGTTGGTAACTCTCATGGACCCTCCAAAGAATCCCAACAGGACGCCTTCAAGGTATAACCCCAATGTTTGCTGCGCTTATCATTCTGACAGCCCGGGGCATGCTACAGATGATTGTTGGACTTTGAGAAACAAGGTTCAGGATCTGATCAACGCGAAGGAAGTCCAGTTCGACTCTCCAGAGACTCCGAATGTGACCACTGCTCCCTTGTCAAAACATGGCTAGGATTGGAAACTTTTGTTCATTTGAATGTTCAGATTGTAATTTTCTTTGATTGTTCAAACATTTTATTTCATGTCAAACTTGGTTATTTCATTAATGCATTACACATGTCTGTTTTGAAGTAATTATTTCGTATTCACTATATGCAAACTGTTTTCATATTTTTGTGATGATCAACTCTTGATTGAAAATTCTAAGCCTCTTGAGGGAGGATGACGAAAACGATACCACAATCTACAGTATGCTTTTGAACAGACCCTGCTGATGAGGTACAGGCATTGTTTCAATTCCTAAACAATGGAGTTATAAGGAAGATAATCCCTCGTCAACCCTTCTGAGCCAAAGAAGTAGGAGTTTTTCTTTTCGAAATTTAAAACCCTTAATCATAACCTGGGGCAGGGTAGTTCTCTCAGTTGATCCAGGTGCATAACGAACGACACCAAAGAGGTCCTTACAAAACAAAAGACAGTGATGGTTCCGAACAATCATACAGACAGGCAGTCATTACTTCTCAAAATAAAAGCCCAATAAGTCAAAACCTATGAAGGAGACTTACAAAACTGGGGCATCCCGCTGACTGTAATCACAAAAGAAACAGTTCAGGCAAAAAACAGGGATAACGAAATAAAAAAAAAGGGAAAGAGGTCACACAAACCCTCAATAACAAAAAGGAATGACTGCCTATTCAAAATAAACTATCAACATCCGAACCATCACGGGAATATCAGGACAAAAACTCAAATAAGGTCTAACGCACGATCAACTGAGTTTAGAATGGAAGAACATCACGAAGAGCGGGCGGGTACAAATAAATTTTGAGCCTTTATCCTTTGTTTCTTAAACCGTGAACCAAGCCACGTTACAACCCTTAAAAGTCCTAGCTGAAGCAAGGGTTAGTTCGAAAGCATACTGTTACGAGAGGTATCCTGACTCCTTAAGGCTTGCGGTAAAATAACGAGTTGACATCACAGTTTACCAAAAAAATTCACTTGTTTTTATGGAAAAAACACATTTTCAAAAACTTAAAGACAGACATAAGCTTTGCATTTTTGACATAACTTTGTTTGCATATGACTTTTTGTTTGAACAGCATAGAAGTTCGCACGACGAATGTATAATGAACAAAAGCACCTCCAATCAAGGGGCAGACATGATCATTGTCCATCATCTAGGGCAGTTAAGTCTAGATTCGGAGAATCTCTCAAAAGGCCAACCAGCCCGGGGCAAATCTCCATCGGGATCACTTGGAGTGTTGGACGATCAAACAAAGATCTTCTGGTAGTATGGCAACACTACACTACTGACAGGGGCACCTCCCTGCATCCTGAGAGCGTGGACATAGTCGAAAAAATACTACGCACAATCAAAGACCCGCTAGGTTGACACACCTAGGCAAAAATAAGGGCTTCTCGGCGAACCAAAAGGGTTCGGGCAAAAATAAGGGATGAAAATGAAAAAATCTGTACACCCGGCAAGTCGAAAACCTGAAAAGGCGGCTTGGGCAAAAATGGGTATCCCGGTGGACTGAAAACCCGAAAGGGCGGTCCAGGAAAAAATTAGGGATCAAAGCGTACGACTATGTCCCGTCATCTCGTCACTTGTCTACCAGAAGATTTGTCAATCGGCAGCCGTCAAGCACCTCCACAGGTATCTTCTAACATCAGAAACAGGGGCAATAATGAGTTGTCTAAGCGATCTAGTTACTCTGTCCACCAAGGTACTAAGATAGGTTCGGCTGAAGAACAATCAAGATGCCTTAATTCCCCAGAGAGTGAGCCAGGATTCAACAATTCTCTCCCAAGCAGAGTTAATATACTGTCAGCCTTAAAGAAGTTGGATTATCTCTAGAAGATCTCAACACTCCCCAACGGAATATACAAACATTCCTAGCAAGAATCCCCGGCAATCTTGATCTAAGATTGTTCCCCGGCGGTGTACAAGACATCCAGTGAAGCCACTTCCCCAGTGCAACCTCAAAAGTCTCCCCAGGAAAGTCCAGTCCAATCTCAGAAGTTTCCCCAGGAAAGTGGAATCCATCTCCCCAGCAGGAAGCTTATCCCCAGTAGATTCTGAAAGCTTATCCCCCGCAGAGCACGAACGCGTCTCCCGGTTTTTATTTAAAGGTTATTTCCCCACCAGGATATAACTGGGTTATCCTCAGCCAATTGCCACGGAAAGATCGTCCTCGACGAAGTCTTCCCATCCCCCAGCGGAGTTCATCAATCCTTCAACATAGCACATCAATGGTATCCCCAGCGGAGTTATCATCAAACCTCAGCGAAGTACCTCTCTTTCCCCACAGAGTTCACTCCCCGCAGAGTAATTTATTCGTCAAGTTTATTCCCCAACGGAGTCATCTTCTCCTACCGGTATTCTTGCAACATCAGCCCAGGATTCAACAAGCTCCCGGCATCCGTCAAGGATTTACTTTCCTAAACGAAAATACATTCATAAACATCGCACCTTCATACATTATGGCATGCATGCATCATATCACATAATCTCATTTATGCTGAGAATATCACCGCTTGATCCGTACCATGCATTGCATATGACTGACCTTTACCTTTCAGGAAGGATACAGTTAAATGATCAGCTATGTCAAAAAGACAAATTCAGTCAAAGTAGACAAATCCAGTCAAAAGAAGACAAGTCCAGTTAAAATTACTTCAACCCGTCGTTATAGACACTCGTCATTATAGACACCCGTCGTTATAGACACTCGTCGTTATAGACACTCGTCGTCATAGACACTCGTCGTCATAGACACTCGTCGTCATAGACACTCGTCGTTATAGACACTCGTCGTTATAGACACTCGTCGTTATAGACACTCGTCGTTATAGACACTCGTTGTTATAGACACTCGTCGTTATAGACACTCGTCGTTATAGACATTCGTCGTTATAGACACTCGTCGTTATAGACACTCGTCGTTATAGACACTCGTCGTCATAAACATCCGTAGTTATAGACACTCGTCGTTATAGACACTCGTCGTCATAAACACCCTTCGTCATAGACACTCATCGTTATAGACACTCGTCGTTATAGACACTCGTCGTTATAGACACTCGTCGTTATAGACACTCGTTGTTATAGACACTCGTCGTTATAGACACTCGTCGTTAAAGACCACTCGTCCATGAGGATAACCTGTCAGTAGAGACAACTCACCAACCTTACTATATTCCAGACTCGATTCCTGTATCCTGCCAGGGCACGTCTGAAGAGTTTGAGGATCCGATTCCTGTATCTTGTCAGGGTGTATCCGTTGACGACTAACATTACCAGACTCGATTCCTGTATCTTGCCAGGGCACGTCTGAAGAGTTTGAAGATCCGATTCCTGTATCTTGCCAGGGTGTATCTGTTGACGACTAACATTACCAAACTCGATTCCTGTATCTCGCCAGGGCACGTCTGAAGAGTTCGAAGATCCGATTCCTATATCTTGCTAGGGTGTATCTGTTGACGACTATTTTTCCAGATTCGATTTTTGTATCTAGCCAGGGCGCATCTGTGAGTAGTTGATTGTAGACTCGATACTCGTATCCGGCCATGGCACATCTACATGAAGAGTTTGAAGATCAACCCCTGTAACAGGCCAGGTAATTATCTTTCTTTCTCAGGTACGCAAGTTCTCGCTAAGGAATCTCTTACGCGATCGACAACCTCTCGATGGCATCTATAAGCCCATCCACATACCAACAGTCTCCAAATGGCATCCATAAGCCCATTCCCGACAAAGCTCCGTCACAGCTCCAGATGACATCTATAAGCCCATCCCCCCATCCATCACTTCCAAATGGCATCTATAAGCCCATTCCCCCTACATCACATTGCTGATACTACACCATGCGAGTGCAAATTTCTGGGCACTTTAGTGTTCAATAATCTTCCACCTTCGGATCACAAAAGGCACGCAAGCCAATCTACATCCTCAGGTTTAAGAAGATTGAACAGGGGCAACTGTTGTACCCCAAAATTTGCCCTCCCATATTTCTCAAAATATTTCAAGAAAAATTCACAAGTCCAACCCGGCGTGTCATATTCAGGTATTCTTTCGCCAAGATATCTCTGATAACGTATTCTCAAATTCAGGTTCGGCTCAAGAGTCAATTCTTTAAAGAAGGTATCTGAATGTGTGAGTTTTCTCGAAGAAATATGGTGAAAAAGTGTGCTGAAAGTGCAGTTTTTACGCGCTAAAAAATTCATAACTTGAAGATCGTGGCTCGTTTTGAACCCGTTCCGGTGGCCAAAATTCCGTCTTAACATTATCTACGTTTTCATCTCTCACGGTTGGAAGCCAATTTCGATCAGAAGGTCTTCAAAAATGTGGATTTATCAAGTATTTTTATACAGAAAATTTGTGACAGAAGTTTATTTACGTCATGTTCAGAAACTCATAACTTGGCCGATTTTCATCGTATCGAGCTGGTTCTGGCGCCAAAATTTCACAAATTGAGTTGGCTACATTTTCACAGAAGGTATTGAGTTCAAACGGTATTCAAAAGGCCTTCGTTTTTTGCTCAGAGTGCGTGACACGCTGAAAATCCTGAATGCTGAATATTATTTCATCTGGGCCGAAACTTAGAAAATTCATAACTCGGTCAATTTTTATCGGATTGGGCTCATATTTTTACACAAGGTCCCTGACTCATAGATCTACAACTTTGCTTCAAAAGTCGAGACCGGATTATGCTCCGATCAATACCAGTTTTTTATTGAAGAACGTGTCAGAGTCGACATTGGAGCCCAAAATAAGTTTGTCTGAGCTGAAACTTCAAAAATTCATAACTAATTCACCGTTTATCCGATTGGGCCGATTTTCGGACAGGAGTTAGTTCTCGATGTCGGCTACATTTTGTTTTCACATTTCAACTTCAAAAATTGCACTTAAGTCCGTGCGATTTAGCCTGGAAAGTGACGAACTCAAGTGAACATGGGAGGCCCAATTGCACATTCAAAGCCCATTTTCTTTACCCTACTTTCCATTATATAATCACCTTCTTTTCACACAAACCAGAGGAGGAGAGAAAAGGAGAAAAAAAACCTTGCCACAATACTGTAAGAATATCAAATTCTTTCAAGAACCCTAAAACCTTGAAATCCTTATTACAAATCCCTCTCTCACTACAAACAAGCCATCTCAGTTACAAACCAACACCTCACTACTTCTTCAGTAAGGATAAGGCTGGCTTGATCTCTATGATCCAAAGGACATAAAAGCATTCAGGTCACTAATTTTCCAGTAAGGGTAAGATTGATTTGATCTCCATGATCAAAAGGGTATAATCATCCATACATGTCATATTGTGCCTAAACATTAAATTTCTTCATATATTGACTTTATTTGCATTTTATGATTTTATTTAATGTGTTCATGAGATTCAGCACTGCAGATTTAGACAGGATCCCATGCAGGTTCATTAAGGAACGTTGAGGCCAAAAGTCAAATGGCCAAAGTAGAACAACTTATGCATGATGAGGCCAGAACACAAAAGCCAACAGCCAGAACACAAATGGCCATGAAACCCAATCCAATGGCCAAAGAATGCATACTGTTCAAAAAATCCTCCTTTTGGGGCCAGACACCCCCATGGTTTGCTCAATTTTTTAATTTTTATTTGCTTTTTCCTTTTTATTCTTTCAATATTTTTTTAATTGTTTTCTTTTAATTCCATAAAATAATTTTCATAATAAATATAAAATACAGAAAAATAAAAAAAAAGCTTGTTTATTTAATATTAATTTTACTATTATTTTTGTAAATAAACTTTAAACAATTAATTAGATTAATTTAGGTTTCAAAACTTTAATATTTTTCTTAACAAATTAAAATATGTAGAAATTAGGGTTTTTAACTTTTTATCACTTTTCTTAAATAAATAATTTTCTCATTATTATTACTATTAATTATTAAATATCTTTGTAAATAAACATGTACATTAAATATTTAGTAAATTAGGTTAAACTTTAACTTTTTTTTCATTAATAATTAAAATAACTTAGAATTAGGGTTTCTTTTAATTTTAATTTTAATTTTCTTATTTCATTAAATACAAAAAACCAAAAAAATATTCCTTTTCTTAATTAAATAATTAATTAGCTTTTAATTCCATTTAATTTCTCAAAAGGGTCCAACGCCCTCGAACATTCGATTCTAATTTCTTTTCGCGCATTTATTCTTATTTATTTTCTTTCAAATATTATGTAATTGCTCAAGCCTTGTAATAGTAATTAGGAATTTATTTACTTCCCGCATTTTTATTCAAAACGGGTCTTTGTTAATTTGGCGATGTATAGACCCGCGCCTTGTAATAGCGTAGGATTTTACTTTCCGCACTTTAATTTCCGCACTCTTAAAGCTGTTAAACTTTGCATGAAAGAATGTATGGCCTAAATTAAAAACAAGCGTAGATCACCATGATGCATGTGCAAGATAAAACTTAACATGAAAATAACACACAAATTCACACACCACTCTTAGGGTACGCCTCACTGTTGCCTTGCCCTCAAAACGTGGTCGTCGAGTATAGGACGTTTTAGTAAGTCCTTATGTCCATGACATGATCCAGTTGCCTCGGAAAAGTTGCCTCGAATTAAAAAGGATCAATGGCATAAGGGTAGCTTCTAAGGTGTCCTACCGTTGCTCTGGTGACCACATTGTCCCTAACAAACGAATTGACCTGAACACCTCCAACGGTGGTGCTACCTACCTCTCAATGGTGGGATGGCACTACCTCAAGGACATTTACACAGCCTAATTCCTTAGGGTAGGTAGATGACTCATAGATACTTGCTCTATTCAAAAATAAATCAAAACTCTTTTCACACCGACACTTTCAAAAAAAAGGCTTTCAAAACAATTTTTCAAACACTCTTGAGGACTGATACAAGAGTCATTCTAAAATCTTTCAAAGAAACTTTTTCAAACCCACTCACAATTGAAAAGCAAACACTTTTGAAACACACAATGAGCAAGTATCTAAGAGCCCATGGATAACCATGGATAGAAAGGGTTCTAACACCTTCCCTTTCTATAAATCTACCTCCCGAACCGAGAAACTATCTCATAAGGAATTTTGTTGTGCTTTTGTCCTGTCCATGTTGGAGAAAATAAAAGACGGTGGCGACTCTTGCTTCCGCGACATTTCGCGAACCAGCGTTAAACAGTCAGTTCCAGATCCACCGATCACAAGGGGCAACTGTTGTACCCCAAAATCTGCCCTCCTATTTTCATCAGTATTTTCTCACCACAAGACCCTTGGAGCTCAAGATTAAGTTAGGGTTCGCTCTGCTCAAGACTCCTCCTTGCACTGTTAACCCAAATTAGGGTTTGAGTTTACACAAAGATGTTTTGACCTAAAGTGCCCAAAATGACTTTCATGCTTCATATTGAACTCATATAAACCATTTGGTCAAGTTTGGATCACAATTCCACAAGAAATTTGATCAGATCACCAAAAGGGCAAAATGGTCATTTTTAGGGTTTTGACTGCACAGAGGCAATTTTTGACTGTTTGACCTAACCAATGGCAAACCAAGCTCATATATGGACTCAAGGACCCCATGGAATTGTCTTGACATGTTCAACAAGTTCAAAAGATCCCAAATGCACAAGATTGACAGATGAATTTTCCAGTCAATTGATCAATTTTTGACTATATACTGAAAAGTCAAACTTTGACTTTTTGGTCAAAATCAAGTGTCAAGATTCATTTTTCATAAAAACATGCCAAATTTTGAAACTTGTTCACCAAGAAATCAAAAATCACAAATTAGGGTTTGAAATGAAGAATTTTCATAACTTAGAAATTTTCTAAGTTATGAAAATCCCTAATTTTTTCCTAACTTTGTCCCACTTTTTCATCAAGATGAATTTGGATTCAAACAAAAGTCAAAACATGAAAGTTGTAGTCCATTGCAAAATCTATAACTTTGATTCACAAAGTTTCCTCAAAAGAAACTTGTAGCTCAAGTTATGATTTTTGGAACAAGGGTGCAAAACATTCTTAACTTAGAGAAATTTTGACCTATTTTAGGCAGGATTTTTGCCTAACTTCATGGCCACTTTTCACATGCTTCCACTTGGAATTTCAATTTGAATTACAAAGGTGGATTGTAGTACACATTCCAAGCTTTCCAAAATGTCCAAGAACTCATCAAACAACCTTATGGTTAGGGAGAATCGAATTTGGCAATATGGGAAAAACTCACTTTGCTCATGGCCAATTTTCATGTTCATACACTTAGGCATTTTTGAACTCAGCTTGCACTCCTAGATTACAGGCCTCAAATCTCATTTACACTCATAAATTCAATGCTAATCCATTGTGCCAAGACATTATTTTGCTCATTTGGTCATTACATGGAAGTTTAAGCCATAAATGGAAAAAGCATTTTATCTATTCTTGAAAAGTTTAACTTTATGTCAAATTTGCAATCCAAGTAGTACAAGGAAAATCTATTTGGCACAAGTTATTGAGCTAATCCCACTGATCAAGGGCAAGTTTAGCAGCACATTAGAGGGGCCTAGAGGAGCCTGTACCAGCATTTGGCATTTTGACTTACATTACAAGAAACTTGGCATTTGGTAACACCAACACACATTGCTGCAACCACAAGCTTAGACAAACTTCTTGAGCATCTTCCAAACATCCAACCTGACCTAAAACACGAGCCTATCACCTTCAATATCTCCCCATTCACAGAAACACCATAAAACTGCAAAAACAGGGCATAAGCTGCAGTTTGAATCCCATAGCTCAATCCACTCGTGCATTTTTATCCAAACCAGTTCAAACACATTCTCTACCATCCATACAAACTGTCCCAAGCATTGGAAGCAGACTGTAACACCTCTAACCAGTTTTGCCATTTTCACTTTTCTCTCTTGCAGGTTGACTTCTGCAGCTTGATATAGCAAGATTCAAAGCACACCAAGCATTGGAATAGCATCCCTGGACATCAAGCAAGCTATACAAATCCTTACCTTGCCTTGAAAGTACCTCCATTGCCAAGCACAATCCAAGCTGAACAGGAAAGTTCATGGATCTCTATCTCTCAATCTAGGAAGAGTTAGGCTTAGATTTATGAATGAAAAATGTCATGCTCATGGCCCTGAAACTATACATATCTTCACTTTCCATTTATATTGCATATGTTGAGAGTATTTTGAATCTGAACATTGATAAAAAACTTAGGTCAAGAATTAGGGATGGAGAAATTCTCTCTCATTTCTGAGAGTTAGGTTAAGTTTTTTATATGTCTGGATTCGTGGTTCAATGCTTGACATTTTTCATGTTATGAGTTTGTGCTGAAAATCAAAGAATCAAGAGATAGCAAGCAGGGAAGAAAAGGCGCGTTTTTTTCAAATGTTGTTGTCTGAAGGTTGAAGACAACCTTTCATGGGCTGGGCCTGTGATTTTTCTTCTTTTTACACCACATTCTCACATATGCACCCCCTTGGCCCATTGCATTTTATTTTTATTATTTTTGACTTTTGGTTTTTGTTTCTGATTCATTTATTTTATTTAAGCATGAAAAAATATTAAAATTATTTTTCTCACATTTTTACATTTTTATTTGATATTTATTTGATTTTATTTAGTTTTGTACATAAAATAAACATAATACTTTTATTTAAGATAACTAAAAACAATGCAAATATTTTTACTTTCTGATTTTATTTTATTTTACCCTTTTGAAAACATTTTATAAAAAATATACACTTTTTTTTGTAAATATTAAATACTTAATTTTTGTACATATAATATATATTTAATAAATAATGTAAAATACTTATATATTTATTAGTATATTTAAGGAAAATACAAAGAATTAATACATTTTATTTTATTAATATTTTGACCTCAAAAATACTTTTTTTACAATATATCTTCTTTTATTTATTTTTTGTAAATAATTAATAAATATTGCATATATTATATAATAAATACCTTTTATTTATAAAATTAGGGTTTCACCCTAAATACATAAAAATACCAAAAATTAATTAACTTATTTTTGTTTATTTGACTCATAAAAAATACCTTTTTTTCATACATATAAAAAACCATTTTTTGCATCTTTCACATTTATTATATTTTTATTTAATTGTTGTATATTAAATAGTTTGTATAATTCAATTTGGATGTAATAGTTTAGGTTTAATTTCTTGCTAAAATATTCCCATTTGAACATTTGTACCCCCCATCCCATATATTGTGTTGTAATAACTTAGGACCTTTTATTTTTCGCATTTAAAAGTTTTCTAATTATGCCATGTTAGAATTAGGGTTTTGTATGCAAAATTAACCAAAAATAGTTTGACCTAATTTCAAGATAAACAAGCATGAAAATGGACAACACTAATCACACTTGCACCCCTAGGGTACTCCACTTGTTGACTTCAATAATGGGCCATATTGCATGTTAGGTATCTTTGGCAAAAAAAAAACAATCAAATGATCATAGTCCCTCGATGACGCTTTCGAAAGTTGCCTAAAATATGATCAAGTCCCTTAAAGGAAAAGTTGCCAAAGATACTTGGCACCATTGCAATCATGGTCTAAACGATGACCCGCGCCCGTCCCGTTTACATCCTAACACAAGATTGTCCACCAAATACAATGGTGGAACAAAATTGTTAAAAGGGTTAAAACATAGCAAAGATCTTTGAGAAATTTAGGGTAGATAACTCTTGGTTACTTGCCAACTTGCAAAAACATTTGCCTACTTTTCAAAACATACATCACAAACACCAACTTTCAAAACAACTTTCAAAACCTTGAAACATCTTTTCAAAAAGACAAACACCTTTTGTAAAACATTCGAGTAAGAATTGTTACAAGGGTTGCCTAGACAAGGCATCTTTTTCAAAACATTTTCAAAACCACGTACACAAAGCACCATTTCAAACAATTGAAAATCAAGGCAAGTTGATCTAAGCAAGTAACTAAGAGCCCATGGATAACCATGGATAGAAAGGGTGCTAATACCTTCCCTTTCTATAATCTACTCCCCGAACCCAAGAAAACATCTCAAAGGTTTTTGCTGTGCTTTTTAACCTTTCCTTAGGATAAAATAAAAAGTCGGTGGCGACTCTTGCTCAACCGAAACATTTGCGAAAACAAACGCAAAACCCAAGTCAGTTCTCCCACCGTATCACACAATGCTTCATTGATGAAATATTAGATGACATATAATAACCCTCACAGATAGAGCCATCGTGCCTTGGGTAAGACACAAGGCCAAAAAGGTTTAAATTGTTCATTACAAACTCAAAAAACAAGTAAGACAATTACTGTGGAATAAAAGAAACTGGAACAAAATCCCTAACCGTCCAGTTATTCGGTCCACCATTGGTAGTCGGGTAGATCCAGCTGTCGATGTCAAGGTCTTCCTCACTGTCTTCAATAACATTGACCTCATGATTACTGATGCGTAGGGGAGGTCCTCCAGCCCGAGCGCGTCGAACAACCCTTTGAGCCCCTGAAGTAAAACCCAATCCAAATTTGTCAGTTTTGTGAATAAAATCAGGAAGCTGTCCCCAATTGGTACTCCTACCTTCTTCAACCACAACTCTAGCATCCTTGAGAGAAGCCATCTTTAAAGGAGGTTTGGTGCTGGTAATGGTCTCAGCTGACGCCAAGATCTGGGGAACCTCTTCAAAGTTTTGATAAGGAGTCTCTATAAATTCTCCGTCCATTTCTACATACCTGAAGGAGTTCAAGTGGCTTACCATATAATCCTCTTCGCCATGCACAATGACTATCTCCCCTTTTACCAGATATTTCAACATTTGGTGCACTGTAGAGGTAACAGCCCCAACTTCGTGGATCCAAGGACGACCCAACAAACAAGAGTATGATGGCCTGATGTCCATCATATAGAAGGTGGACTCGAAAGTCTGAGAGCCTACCTTGACATGGATATTCACTTCCCCATGCACCATTCTTTTCGACCCATCAAATGCCCTTACCACAATGTTACTAGGCTTTAAAGTCAAACCCTCGTAATCTAAACGGTCCAACGCCTTTTTAGGCAGAACATTCAGCAAAGACCCATTATCTACCAATACATGAGCGATAGTGGTGCCCCTGCATTCAATCGAGACATGCAGAGCATCATTATGCTTTCTTCCCTTCGGTGTCAAGTATGCGTCTGAAAAACCCAGCCCATTGTTAGCAGTCAGGCTAGCCACGCAATCTTTAAATTGGTCAGCTGAAGTCTCTTGCAGCACATGCGCAATCTTGAGAAATGCAATCAAAGCCTTTGAATGGGCTTCAGAACACAATAACAAAGACAACATGGATATCTTTGATGGGGTCTGCCCCAGCTGCTCGACCACATTGTAGTCGCTCTTCTTAATGATTTTCAAAATTTCCTCTATCTCTTGTTTGAAGGCTTCCACAACAACTTTTCTAGGTGCCTCCGTCCGGGCAGGCTCACCTAGAGCTTCTTTGCCTTAAGTCCCAGATGACTTATCGGCATGGGTAGCAGCAGGAGTAAGAACAGGAATGGTAACTGAAGTACTAGCGGGAGCCGAAGATGAAATAACAACATGCTTAGTGACAATCTTCGGGGAGATCTCAGGGGAGAAAACCCTTCCACTTCTAGTAATCTTGCTGGTCCCAACAATGTTATCGACACCATGATCAGCTTCTTTGGAATTCAAGTTTTGTTTAACGCCATGGTAGTAAACATCGGTGCCATAATGCCAGGGGACAGCTTTGTCCGAGGTGTACGGGACATGACCCAGACATGTGATTATCAACGGAGCGACTCTTGTAGTGGGTGTAATCCTAATAGGTTTTCTCGAGGAAACCTTGGAAGGACTGGCGGAAATGGTTATAATAGCGATATCTTCGCACGGAACAGTTGGAATCAAAGTTTTTTTGAACAAAATTTCTCTGTTGTCCATCAGGCGTTGGACACCTGTCTTCAGAAAATGGCAACCGGGAGGTAGAAATGAACACATGTGGCAACCTTCACCATAACCCGGAAATAAATCGACCAACAGCAAATTCTTCTTAACAGACATAAGAGGAGTAGAAATTTGGCCAAATGAGGTCACAAATAGATTAGTGTCAACGGCGTTAACTCCATGGTTGTGCTTAGGCATAGGAGCAATTATGACATTGGGCTTCTCCGGAGCGTTGAACTCAATCTCCTTGGCTTCAATTAGATCTTGTACTTTATTTTTTAGAGCCCAGCATTCATTTTTATCATGACCAAGACTCTGAGAATGGTAGGCACACCGAGCATTCAGATTGTAACGAGGAGAGGAGGTATTAGGATTCTTGGGAGCCTCTCTTAAAGTTGCCAAGTTAGACCTCAACAGATGGGGTAGAACCTCTGTCAATGTAATTTTAACCCGAGTGAACTGCCTTTGTGGTCTTTCTATCCTTTATTGATTGCATTATGGAGCAACTGCGGGTATAGGTATCATCACGGCACTTACTGTCTAACGATGTTCAGCCCTGTTTTGGCCTCTCAAGTTATAGATGGAACTGGCTTCCCTCTTAGCAGTGAAAGGCTTTTTTTCTGAACTTGACGAGGTATCTTTCTATATTTTACCACTCCGAATCCCAGCTTCTACCCTCTCTCCAGTTAATATCAGTTCAGTAAAACCATCCGATGAGCTACCAATCAAATGGTTGAAGAATGGACCAGACAGCGTCCCAAGAAACATGTCAACCAACTCCCGGTCAGATAATGGGGGTTGAACTCTCCCAGCCAAGTCTCTCCACTTCTGTGCATAGTCCTTAAAGCCTTCACCTGCACCCATGGACATACTCTGGAGTTGAGTACGAGTAGGGGCAAGTCGGCATTGTATTGATACTGCTTGTAAAAAGCGGCAGCCAAATCCTCCCAATTTCGGACATTGGTTCCTTCCAATTGATAGAACCATTCGAGCTGAGTTCTTGACAGGCTGTCTTGAAAGAAATGAACCCACAAGTTTCTATCAGCGGTGTGGGGTTGGATCTTCCTTACATAGGAACAGAGATGGAGTTTTGGGCAAGACACCCCATCATACTTTGCGAAGACTGGAGCCTTAAATTTTCGTGGGATGACCACTCCGGACACCAAACCCAGTTCTTCAAAATCCAGCCCTGGTATTCTCTGGACATCCATAGCACTTAACCGATCCTCTAACTGTTTGTACCTATCCTCAGTTGGAGGATACTGCTCATCATTGTTGTTGGTATCGTTGTCAGAGACTTCAGGACTGGGGTCCTCTTCCTTTGTCTGTCTCTCTTGATTTTCCCCCTCGTTAGATGAGAAAGTCACATCAACTGATTGCTTTAGTGGCCCCCCAAATCTTCTTCCCATATTGATGGGATCGACGCGCTTCTTATTCTTCTTCTTTTCGTTCTCTTTCAGGATAAGGGCCTTCAGATCCTCCTGCCCTTTTGCCAGAGTTGCGAACATTTGTTGAAATTGGGCATTTTGTACTTGAAGTTCTTTGATGCTTTGTTCAGAAGACATATATGCTTGAAATAAACAGTAGAGGAGATGAGAAACCTGTAATAGAACCTGCTTATGCAATGTCATGGATGGTATGCGTATGCAATGATTTCAAGGGATTTAGAGATTTAAATTTGTTCAGACCAAAAGAGGAACACACGTCATATTAATATATCCAAGCCTGAGTACATTATGCCTTTTTAGGCTTACAATGAGAGAAACAAAAGTACAGCAAAACTCTTAAGACAAAAAGGTTGAACGCATCCTCTTTGGCGCAATGTAGGAGTTCAGATTCCATTCTTCATGAAGCTGCTTGGTGAGTTCTAGAACCTTCTTCTCACTAGCATAAAATTGGGCTTCAAAGGTGTCCCGCTCTTCCTTCAACTGAACCCAAGCTTTTTGCAAGTCTTCGAGGGAGGTAGGCGAAGGATAATTGCAATCAAAAGCGCAGCGGAATTTAAAATTTTCCTTTAGAGATCCTTACGAATGAGCATGGTCAGTGATAGAAATATTTACCTCTTGTGGCGATTCAGACCTTTGCGATGTTGTGATCACGAGCGTTGATGAAGAACAACGCCTCTACTCAGTCCACACGAACAGATCGCTTCCGGTCACAGTGCTAGCTGATCACGAACGGAAACCTTGAGTGAGAGAGAGAATAAAAAACGAAATTGCATCAAGTGAAATTGCTTCATCACAAGGGATCTATTTATAGAATCACTCGTGTGGGCTACAAGCTAAAAGCCCAATTAAGGATATAAGCTAAAAGCCCAATTAAGCTTATGGACATCATACCTTATGATGTACCATATATCACTTATCCACGTGGTACCTTACCACTTTCCGTATTACACTTAAGTGCACCGTACCTTATGATGTTCCTTATTTATTCTATCTCTCATCAACCTGTCCTTATGTGTGTGACCCTGTAGGTTTTCGTGACGTTGGCAATTATATTAAATCACACATTTAATATAATAAACAGTGAGCGGTATCTAGCAACACATCACTGTTACCCAAGTCACGAAAATGTCATGTGATCTGACCAAACCTTTTCCGTGATAATATTTGTGTTGTACAATTACCCTTTTTCCCTCATGTCTATATTGAACACAAGGCATACACTGTGTCACCCTTGTCCAGTTCAATATTGGGCCCTTAGACATTTATCCTGTTATGCAGGATGAGCAAATTCCATCTAGGTCACTCATGTCCCTTAGTATGCTTTGTGAAGTACCCATCAACCGTCTTTATAGTCATCCAGTTACGGATGACGTTTGATCAACAATAAAGTACTTGACTCTACATCTAGGGTCCATAGTGGTTTCAGGTCGAAGGGTGGTATACACCATTATCATCATGAGAATAACTTATGACACTTTGCATAACATTCTATGTAGTATTCTCATAGCGGGTCAATCCAGTATAAATATTACTCCTAATATTCATACCTATGTCAAGACTTGATAACTCCTTATCTATGATCCATGAGATGTGATCATTAATCTATCTTCATAATAATCTTAATGCTTTAATGTTATCCCACTTCACATTAAAGCTTGACTACGGATACTTTAAGAATGGTGTCTTATGTTTAATGGGATCTCATGATTAAGTCCCACTTAACATTTCATTAAACCAATAAACCATTCTAGGGACTTTATTATTTTGGAAAGCAAACATAACAAAGAAATGCCTTTTATTATTAATAAATAATTCGATACAAGTACCAAAAGTATTGGCCTCTAGGGCTTACACCAACAATCTCCCACTAGCACTAGAGCCAATCAGGCATACCCCTAATACCCATAGATCTAGTATGTCCATCATGCTTCAGCTGCGCAAGAGGCTTTGTTAATGGGTCAGTAACATTGTCAAGTGTAGGTACTCTGCATATTTTCACATCTCCCCGATCGATTATCTCTCGAATGAGATGATAACGCCTAAGTATGTGTTTGGATCGTTGGTGAGATCTAGGCTCCTTAGCTTGTGCGATAGCACCATTGTTATCACAATAGAGATCAATGGGATCCACAATGCTATGGACTATGCCAAGTTCACTAATGAACTTCTTGATCCAAACATCTTCCTTTGCTGCAGTTGAGGCAGCAATATACTCAGCCTCGGTTGTAGAATCAGCAACTGTATCTTGCTTTGAACTTTTCCAGCTCACAGCGCCACCATTTAAACAAAACAAATAACCAGATTGCGATCTAAAGTCATCCTTATCTGTCTGGAAGCTAGCATCGGTGTATCCAATTATAGCAAGCTCTTCCTGACCTCCATATATCAAGAATGAATCCTTAGTCCTTCTCAAGTACTTAAGGATATTCTTGACAGCTACCCAATGAGCATCACCGGGATTAGACTGGTACCTACTCGTTGCACTTAAAGAATACGAGACATCTGGTCGAGTACATAGCATGGCATACATGATAGATCCTATTGCAGATGCATATGGAATCTTATCCATGCGATCCCTTTCTTCCTTACTTGAAGGGGATTATGTTTTTGACAGACACATGCCATGTTGCATAGGTATGAATCCTTTCTTGGAATCATGCATATTAAAGCGTCTCAACACTTTTTCTATGTATGTACTCTGACTTAGGCCAAGGAGTTTTTGTGACCTATCTCTATAGATCCTGATTCCTAATATATAGGCTGCTTCACCTAGGTCCTTCATTCAAAAGCATTTCCCTAACCAAGTTTTCACTTGTTGCAAGGTAGGGACATCGTTTCCAATGAGTAATATGTCATCTACATATAATACCAGGAATACGATCATGCTCCCACTAAACTTCTTGTAGACACAAGGCTCATCTTCATTCTTGATGAATCCATATTGTTTTACTGTTTCATCAAAATGAAGATTCTAGCTTCTAGAAGCTTGCTTCAATCCATAAATTGATCGCTGTAACTTACATATCTTTTGGGCTTCTTCTGGTATGTCAAATCCTTTAGGTTGTGTCATGTACACATCCTCAAGAAGATTCCCATTAAGGAAAGCAGTTTTGACATCCATCTGCCATATTTCATAATCATGATATGCAGCGATAGCAAGTAAAATCCGAACAGATTTAAGCATTGCAACTGGTGAAAAGGTTTCATCATAGTCAACCCCATGAATTTGTTTATAGACTTTTACAACCAGTCTTGCCTTATAGGTATGTACCTTACCATCCATGTCAGTCTTCTTTTTGAATACCCACTTGCATCCAATAGGATTAACTCCTATAGGAGGCTCTACCAAGGTCCAAACCTGGTTTGTGTACATGGAATCCATTTCAGATTTCATGGCTTCTAGCCACTTCTCGGACTCAGGACCAGTTATGACCTCTTGGCAGGTCACAGGCTCATCTTGATCCATGAGTAATACATCACCCTGATCACTTATGAGATATCCATATCTCTCAGTTTGTTGACGTATCCTGCTTGACCTACGCTGGTCTTGTTCTACTTGAGCAGGTTGCTCTTCCACAACTACTTGTGTTTCCTGCTCTAATTCCTCCATAGGTGTATCAATGCTTTGTGGTTCTTGAATTTCTTCAAGCTCTATTTTCCTCCCACTGATTCTTTTGGAAATAAAATCCTTTTCCAGAAAAACTCCAGTTCGAGCGACAAACACTTTTCCCTCAGAAGGATTGTAGAAGTAATACCCTCTTGTTTCTTTAGGATACCCCACAAATAAGCATTTGTCAGATTTGGGCTCAAGCTTAGTTGAAATTTTTCGTTTCACATAAACTTCGCAACCCCAAATCTTCATGTAAGACATATGTGGTTTCTTACCACTCCATATCTCATATGGTGTCTTCTCAACCTTTTTGGATGGAACCCGGTTAAGTGTGTAAGCTGCAGTCAATAGTGCATGTCCCCAAAAGGAGTTCGGAAGATCGGCGTGACTCATCATGGATCGGACCATGTCTAACAAGGTTCGATTTCTTCTCTCAGATACACCATTCCATTGTGGTGTTCCGGGAGGAGTAAGTTGGGATAAAATCCCACATTCCTTTAGATGGTCATCAAACTCTAGGCTTAAATATTCATCACCTCGATCTGATCGAAGAACTTTAATATTCTTACCTAGTTGGTTTTGTAATTCATTCTTGAATTCCTTGAATTTTTCAAAGGTTTCAGATTTGTGTTTCATTAAATACACATAACCATATTGTGATACGATGGGAGAACTGACTAGTGTTTTACGTTCGTATTCGCACTTGTGCGGTTGAGCAAGAGTCGCCACCGACTTTTTATTTTATCCTAAAGGAAAGGTCAAAAAAGCACAGCAAAAACCTTTTGAGATATTTCATGGGTTCGGGGGGTAGATTATGAAAAGGGAAGGTATTAGCACCCTTTTCATCCATGGTTATCCATGGGCTCTTAGTTACTTGGTTTTTTAGATCCCTTGCCTTGATTTTTGATTGCTTGAAAAATGGTGTGTGTGTGAGTGCTTTTGAAAATGTCTTGGAAGAAGATGCCTTGTCTTAGGCTAACCTTGTAACAATTCTTTACTCGAATGTTTTACAAAGGTGTGTATCTTTTCGAAAAGATGTTTCAAAATGTTTTGAGAATTTGTTTTGAAAGTGTTGTGGATTGTGGTTTTTTGAAAAGAAGGCAAGTGTTTTTGCAAATTGATCTCAAGTAACTAAGAGTTTTGTCTACCCTATTGTACTCAAAAGGTTTTTGTTATGCTTTAACACCTTTTAACAATTTTGTTCCACCATTGAATTTGGTGGACAATTTTGCGTTTAGGAAGTTAATTCGAGACGGGCGCGGGTCATCGTATGGACCATGAATGCAATGATGCCAAGCGTCTTTGGCAATTTGCTTTGAAGGGACTATGATCATTCCGTTTAGGCAACACTTTGAGGGACTTATGATCATTTTGATTTTATTTTGCCAAAGATACTCGACGTGCAAGCATGGCCCATTTTGGAAGGCAACATGTGAGATTACCCTAGGGGGTGCAAGTGTGATTGTGTATTGATTACATGTATTTGTCTTGTATTAGGTTATCTAGCGTTTGATTTTATGTACATACAAACCCTAGGTCTAACCATGGTATATTTGAAAGCGATAAATTGCGGAAATATAAAATCTACGCTATTACAAATAGTATCCGGGAATGGGGGTATAAATGTACAAATGGGGATGAGACTTAGGATCGTAGGGTCCAATAGATTAACCGAATCGAACCAATCAAGTGTAAGTGTAACGAATGTCAATATAAGCAAACGTATAATGTATCAAAATGCCAGCATATTGTGTAGGTGTATATGTATTGTGTGTAATTATTTAAAGGTTTTGAGATGTGAATTTAAATGTGTATTAGGTATTTGACCTAAATAACTCAGCGTCCTTTTAACGATCTTATATTTCTTTTAATATATACAAAAGAAAATGCTTAAGTTTTGATTAAGAAATGTATTTTCATTTATTTATATACGAAAATGTTTTAGTTAAGTGTTTAAGAGTTTAATAAAAGGTATTTATCTATTATGTACAAAGTATATATTTTAATTAAAAATGTTTTCAATTTTAATTATATGATAAAAGAAAAAATATTTTATTATCCTATATACAAATATATACTTAAAAGGAAAAGTGATATTTTTGATTTTAACTATATGATAAAAATGTATGATATGTACCAATTATATTTAAATTAAAAAAATTATGTACAAAGTATATTTTAATTGTTATATACAAAATATATTTTAATTGAAAGAATAAAAAGGTATTTTCAGTTTTAATATAATAAAGAAATGTATTTATACAAATAAAATTAAATTAGATATTTTAGATAAAAAGTATTTTAATAAGTTTTAGTATTAATATGATTTTGTAATAAAAGAAAAGTATGTTGTTTGTATAACAAGAAATTAATGTTAATGTTTATTATAAAAAAAAAGCAATTTAATGGGCTTCAGAGAACTTTGAAACGGGTCAGGCCCATTGCTTGAAACAATTTTCTTTAGGGTTGAGAGGATTATCGTTCAGTTGGGGGAAAGAATTAGGTTTAGGCGAGGCAGCGGCGGCGTTCACTGAGTTCCGTTCTCTTCTGATCACAGCTTCTGAGCGATTCCCCATCCGGCCACCAGCGTCATCGTCCCAACCTCTCTTCCCTCCATGGCACGGGCTCAGCAACCTTGGTGCACGAGGTTTGGTTTCAATTTTTATGTTCCTTTTTTCTCTCACGAATTGCATGAGTTTCTGATTTGAACCTTACTTTTATCTTTTACTATGAGATGAAGGAGAAAAGAAGAGGGAAAGAGCTTACTACCTGGCCTTGGAGAAGGAGGAGAGAAGAGGGGGCGTGGCGCTCAGGAGGGCCGGTGGGTGAGAGAAACGTGACGATTCTTCGCTTCTTGGTGACCCTGGTATCTTTTATCTGGTTGCTTTTTTCTTGCCTACGGTTTTGATGATGATGTTCTGAAAAGCCCTATCTTGAAATATATTCACTTCTCTATCTCTTCTCTTTGCTGGCTTGTTATCTTGAATGGTTGCTTTGCGATGCCTTTGTTGCTTCTTCTTTGTCCCTGAGTTGCTTCTGCTTACGTGCTTGACGCTGCATGATTGTGATTTGTTCCCCCCATGATGAACTTACAGTTCTGAGGGGCTCGTGCTTGTTGCCTATGATTTGTGTATGCTTGCCTCTGAATGATTTTGAATGCTTTTGAATACTTGCCCAATGAAGATTGTTCTGAGGGCTTTAGCTCGTGACTAGTATATTGCTTGGATTGAATGGTTTAGGCGTTGGTTGATGGCTGTTCAGGTTTGAGATTATGTTAGTAGGCTGGTATGGTTTTGGTTGTCTTGACAGATTAACTGGTTTTTGGTTGATGGCTTAGGCAGGGATTGCTTGGGCTTCAGCAGGTTTTTGGTTCTTGACAGGATGCAGGTTTTTGGTTCTTTGTGGGTTAATGCAGGTTATGGTAGTGCAGGTTCTGAGTTTGGCATTTTGAATGGTGTGGTTTGTATGTTGAGGCAGGGTTGTGATGTTTTTGTTTATCAGGTTTGAAGGCTAGGCCAGGTTTTGATGGTTAGGCCTCTGGTTTGGTAGTTCAGTTTATGTGTTTAGGCTTCTGGTATGTGACATATTTGCAGATCAGGTTATGCTTGGTTCATGTTTTTTTTAGTACATGGCTTGAAGTTCTGGTTTAATACTTGACAGTAGGCAAGTTGTTTTTTGCTTGTATGGTTATATCTTTGTGATGTTGGTCTCTTGGCTCAATCAGGTTTTCTTTTAAGCTCAGTATATTTTCTTTTGTTCTTTTGTCGTTTTTCTCTTGGTCTTTGGCGCCTAATACTTATTCAAACCTTGGTATTTTTCTTGATCCAAGTTGCTGGTTAATTCTACAAAGTTTCTTGGCACTTTTCTGTTTTGGTAATTGCCTCTGCTGTGTACTTCTGCCCAGTTTTGAGTAATGCTGAATTAATGCTTCTTTTAGCTTTTGCCTTACTGTCTAAGCCTGAAAAACCTACTTCTATCTCTCTTTTTTCTCTCTCTGTACAGTTTGCATTATAATATTATGCTTTTTGTACTATTTTTTCCTGAAAGTGGCCCTGATGGGAAATGATGAAAAAAGAACTTGCTTGCATAACATATTACTTCTGCATATTCATCTTTCTTTGACAGCTTTGGTACTTTGTCTTTTCCTTGATATCTTGGCCAAAACTTCCTCTTTGGTAGCTTTGAGTAGCTTTGTTGACAACTTTGACAGCAAATTGCACTTTTGGCTTTTGATAGAAAGTTGTAACTTGGATTTTTTTCAGTTTGGTTTAAATTTGAAGTTTGAGATTTTGAAACTATGCAGTTTGATATTCTATGCATTTTGACATTTGCATTTTTTTTTCAACTTTGCATAAAAATTCTTCCCTCTCTGTGAACCGGAAAAATCCCGTGATTTGCAGAGAGGGTTAACTGATCCCAGTCAGTGGCCCTTAATGATGAGTCTAATTTTATCTGTCTTCTTTAATTCAACTGCTTTCTGACTTTCTTTTTTTCTTTCTTTTTGCAGATGAATAATGGAGCATCGGAACGAAGTGAAGAATGAAGAGATTAGGGATTTAGAAAATGTTTAGAAAAAATAGGATAATTTTTATTTTCAATTTAATTATTTGTAAACCATTATTATTTTAAATACTTCGTAATTAAATACTTGTATCAAATAATAATTGTAACAACTATTAAATATGAAATAAAAATTCTATTGATTAAATCGTTTCAATTCCTTTTCTTTAATTATTTACTTGTTATTTATAATCCCTTAAATTAAATAAGATGAAAGTTAAATTTCAAGTATTTAATTCTTAGAACCATAAATAATCAACTAAACCTTGTTGATCAAAATAAATGAACTTGACGTCTCCATCATTCAAAGCAACGCACAGTCGAACACATAAACTGATCAGACACAATCCTTTTTTATTGATTCTTACCAGGTACTGTAAACCCAAACTGCACACCTTCTTTGACTGGCTCAAACAACATGAATTCAAACCACTGTCTCTTTCACTGATTAAATCAAAACAACGCGAATTTAAACCCGAATCTCGGAATAAACTGCAAAGTGCTGTGGAATTTAAATCCTTCTGAGAACATGCCCACAAAACCTTAACTCCTGACTAAATGCCAAATAACGTTCGCCTGATCAAAATTGAACAAAAAGTCATCCAAAACCCTAAGCCAACTGTGAAACAATCCAGAGTCCTGAAAATCAGTAAAAACCCTAATTTCGCTTGACTGACAAGAAACGTCTGTTTGTCCGATTCTTGAGCCAGTTTAAAAATCAGGAAAGGCTTGAAGCTGAGATTTCTTGTGGAAAAGTGCGAGGGCAAATTTTGGGGTACAACAGTTGCCCCTGTTCAATCTTCTTGGACCTGAAGAGTTAGATTGGCAAGTTTGCCTTTCGCGACTTGAAGGTAAAAGGAGATTGGACACTAAAGTGCCCAGAAAATTTGCACTCGACGATATGATGGTAGATGTGAATGGGCTTACAGATGCCATTTGGTGATGGGCTTAAAGATGCCATCTGGTGTAATAGAATTTTGTCGGGGAATGGGCTTAGAGATGCCATTCGGTGATGGGCTTAAAGATGCCATCTGGAATGAGTATCAGGAAGGTGTCCATGCTTTGGACCATCTTCGAACTGGGGGTCTGAATAAGCAATAGATTGACATCCGTTGTTGGGAAGAATCTATAAACGGTTTTCAGAAGTCTTGAAGAAGAATCTGGACAAGCGACAGGTTAACGTCCGTTACTTGGAGAACCTGTAAACTGTTTTCAGAAATCTTGAGATTGAATCAGCAATGGAGCAGCATCCGTTGTTGGGAAGCGTCCGTAAACTAATTTCAGAGGTTGCATCTGAACAAGCTGATAGATTAACATCCGTTACTTGGGAAGAATCCATGAACTGTTTTCAGAAGTCTGGAAGAAGAATATGAACAAGTGATAGGTTAACATCCATTTACTTGGAGAACCCGTGAACTATTTTCAGAAATCTTGAGATTGAATCAGCAATGGAGCAGCATCCGTTGTTGGGAAGCGTCCGTAAACTAATTTCAGAGGTTGCATCTGAACAAGCTGATAGATTAACATCCGTTACTTGGGAAGAATCCATGAACTGTTTTCAGAAGTCTGGAAGAAGAATCTGAACAAGTGATAGGTTAACATCCGTTTACTTGGAGAACCCGTGAACTATTTTCAGAAATCTTGAGATTGAATCAGCAATGGAGCAGCATCCGTTGTTGGGAAGCGTCCGTAAACTAATTTCAGAGGTTGCATCTGAACAAGCTGATAGATTAGCATCCGTTACTTGGGAAGAATCCATGAACTGTTTTCAGAAGTCTGGAAGAAGAATCTGAACAAGTGATAGGTTAACATCCATTACTTGGAGAACCTGTAAATTGTTTTCAGAAATCTTGAGATTGAATCAGCAATGGAGCAGCATCCGTTGTTGGGAAGCTTCCGTAAACTGTTTTCGAAAGTGCCTCTGAACAAGCTGATAGATTAACATCCGTTACTTGGGAAGAATCCATAAACTGTTTCCAGAAGTCTTGAAGGATAATGGTTTTAGTCTGTCGACTGATCTTACCTGAAAAGGCAAAGAGTTAGTTGTATGCAATGTTATGATGCATGATACAATGTATGTTATGTGCTATGCATATAAATGGATGCGTATGTAAGCTGGAGAGCTGTCTTGCAAATGATAAATGAATCCGGGATAGCGGGAGATAGAAGTATCCTGGCTGCTGCTGGGGAACAAGGAGGTTGGGTTGTATACCCATCTTCTGGGGAATTCCTGAAGTCTTCTACTGGGGAGTACCTATCTAGTAGACTTAATGCTGGGGAGGTAAGACTGAGAGTCTTCAGCTTGGAAGTAAGTATCTTTGGAGATTTCACTGGGGAACTCAAGATTTCTCTTCCTAAAACTCTGTGGGGAGAAGGCTCAATAGTCTGGCTCCGCTGGGGATAAGTTTGAAGCTTTAAACTCTGAGGGGGAATGAGTTCTGGAGGATTCTTCTGTTGGGGATAATAAAGATAAACTCCTCTGGGGATTGTGTTGATAAGTTGTGCTGGGAGACTTGATGAACTCCGTTGGGGACAGGAAGAACTTTGGCGAACGCGATCTTCCGTGGTTGTTAGCTGAGGGTAACCCAGTTATAATCCTTTGTGAGGAATATCTTTGGATAAAACTTGGGAAGGACGTCCGTACTCTGCGGGGAAACATCCTTCGGAATCTTACTGGGGATAAGCTTCGAGGACCTGCTGGAGATAAACCTCAGGGTTTGCTAGGGATATGGATTTCAAATCTCTCGGGGGTTTCCTTCGAAAGGGTGTCAAGATATCCATATGTACCTTCATCCTATCAGTAATTTTTTCTTAGGTTTATTTAGGAAGTGATTATGTTTCAAATGCATATGCCTATTCAACAAAACATTGGATGTTTCTCAAAATAAAACAAGTAGTGTAAGAGAAAAAGAAAAGGGGAATGACACAAATTTTTGGGAAGAGTATTTGTATTGATTTTCTTTGAGTATATTTGTACAACGGAGACAATCATCCTAGTAAGAGGATTCTGTCGTAAATATTGAAAGATTTATACGAAATAAAGGATGGCTATGTGAAATAATTCCATGGGATTCCATTCCGCTATAGCTTTCACAACTCTGAATATCTGTCCATTCAATGCTTCGTTTGACGATGGCTGGGTTGGTCAGAAACCTGGAACCGATTGATGAAGAGATTGTCTTTGAAGTGATCCGACGAGACATAGTCATACGCTTTAATTCCCTAACTTTTGCCTGAATCGCCCTTTCGGGTTTTCGATTCACCGAGAAACCCCTTTTTGCCCAAGCCGCCCTTTCGGGTTTTCGACTTGCCGGGTGTACAGATTTTTTCGCTTTTATCCCTAATTTTTGCCTGAACCGCCCTTTCGGGTTTTCGGTTCACCGGGATGCCCATTTTTGCCCAAGCCGCCCTTTCGGGTTTTCGACTTGTCGGGTTATTTTATGCGTAGTATCTTTTAACTATGTCTGCGTTCGCAGGGTGCGGCAAATCGTCGCCGTCCATGGTGGTCAGAATCATTGCACCACCAGAAAATATGCTCTTGATCACAAATGATCCTTCATATGTAGGAGTCCATTTGCCCCTGGGATCACTTTGCGGCAAGATAATCCGCTTGACTACTAGATCTCCGACTTGATATACTTGACGTCTGACTTTCTTATTGAAGGCCTTGATCATCCGTTTTTGATACGTCTGACCATGGCATATAGCAGCAAGTCGCTTTTCGTCGATCAGGTTGAGTTGATCAAGTCGGGTCTGCATCCAATCATCTTCATTCAAACCTGCATCCTTCATGATCCTTAGAGAAGGGATCTGGACCTCCATAGGCAAGACAGCTTCCATGCCATAAACCAAAGAAAATGGGGTTGCCCCAGTTGAAGTACGTATCGTCGTACGGTATCCATGCAGAGCAAATGGTAACATCTCATGCCAGTCTTTGTAAGTGACTGTCATTTTCTGAATGATCTTCTTAATGTTTTTGTTCGCAGCTTCAACAGCACCGTTCATCTTCGGCCGATAAGGAGATGAATTGTGATGATAAATCTTGAACTGCTCGCACAACACAGTGATCATTGTGTTATTCAGATTTGTACCGTTGTCTGTGATGATCCTGTCTGGAACACCATACCGACATATGAGATTTTGCTTGATAAAGCGGGCAACCACATTTTTGGTAACAGAGGCGAAGGAAGCTGCTTCGACCCACTTGGTGAAATAGTCAATGGCAACCAGGATGAAACGATGTCCGTTGGAAGCCGTGGGCTTGATCTCTCCAATTATATCAATGCCCCACATTGCAAAGGGCCACGGAGCAGTCAGGACGTTGAGAGGAACCAGAGGGATGTGGACTTTGTCAGCATAGACTTGACACTTGTGGCAAGTACGGGAATGTTGATGGCAATCAGCTTCCATGGTAGACCAGTAATAGCCTGTCCTCAGGATCTTCTTAGCCATTGTGTGCCCGCTTAAGTGAGTGCCAAATGTGCCGCTGTGTATATCAGTCATGATCAACTCTGCTTCAGCTTTATCCATACATCGGAGTAATACACAATCATGGCTTCGTTTGTAAAGGATGCTGTTGCTCAGGAAGAATTTAGCAGCGAATTTCCTTAAGAACTTCTTGTCATTTACGGAAGCTCCTTCAGGATAATCTCTAGTCTCGAGATACCTTTTGATTTCATGGAACCAAGGTTGTTCCACTACTTCTTCGGTATTAATCTCGTGGCAATGTGCCGGTTCATCCATTCACTTGATGGTGATTTGGGGAGCCTCGTTATCCCAGTTGAGTTTAAACATAGAGGACATTGTGGCTAGAGCATCTGCTAGCTGATTCTCTTCTCGCGGGAAATGCTCGAAGGTAATTTGCTCGAAGTGAGGCAACAATGTCAGGACATGTTCTTTGTATGGGATAAGATTAGGATGCTTGGTATCCCACTCTCCTTTGATTTGACTGATAACCAAAGCCGAGTCCCTAAATACGATCAAAGATTTGATCCCCAAGTCTATAGCAGCCTTGAGACCAAAGATGCAAGCTTCATACTCAGCCATGTTGTTTGTGCAGCTGAAGCAAAGTCGGGCCGTGAAAGGTGTGTGACAACCTTCCGGAGAAATGAGTACTGCGCCAATACCGTTTCCAAGCGCATTTGAAGCACCATCAAAGTACAGGGTCCATCGGGATCCCTTTTCGGGTCCGTCATACGGTCCGTTACCTTTAATGTTGTCCAAATTCATGATGTCCTCGTCTGGGAAGTCAAATCTCATGGGTTGATAGTCTTCGATAGCCTGATGAGCAAGATGGTCAGCTAGTACACTCCCTTTTATAGCTTTTTGGGTGGTGTATTAGATGTCATATTCAGTTAAGATCATTTGCCATCTAGCTATCCTTCCAGATAAAGCGGGCTTCTCGAAGATATACTTGATAGGATCCATTTTGGAAATCAACAAGGTAGTATGAGTCAGCATATACTGTCTTAGTCGGCGAGCAGCCCATACCAAAGTGCAGCAAGTTTTCTCGAGCAGTGAGTAGCGAGTCTCACAGTCGGTAAACTTTTTGCTAAGGTAATAAATAGCATGCTCTTTTCGACCAGACTCGTCATGCTGGCCCAAAACACATCCCATTGAATTATCCAAGACGGTCAAATACATGATCAATGGTCTTCCTTCGACGGGTGGCATCAGAATAGGAGGTTCTAGCAAATATTCCTTGATTCTATCAAAAGCAGCTTGACAATCGTCGTTCCATTCCACTACCTGATCTTTCTTCAAGAGTTTGAAGATTGGCTCACAGGTAGAGGTCAGGTGTGAGATGAATCTGGAAATATAGTTTATGCGCCCCAAGAACCCTCTAACTTCCTTTTCAGTACGGGGAGCAGGCATCTCTTGTATTGCTTTTACTTTTGCTGGATCGACTTCGATGCCTTTGTTGCTTACAATGAATCCCAGGAGTTTACCAGACCTAACCCCAAAAGTGCATTTACTTGGATTCAGCCTGAGCTTGTATTCTTTCAATCTGGCAAACAGCTTTTCCAGATGTTCAAGGTGCTCTTCCTCTGTTTGTGTCCGAGCTATCATATCGTCTACGTAAACTTCAATCTCATGATGTATCATATCATGAAATAAAGCCACCATGGCACGTTGATAAGTTGCCCCTGCGTTCTTCAGCCCGAACGGCATCACCTTGTAACAGAAAGTGCCCCACTGTGTGACAAAAGTTGTTTTCTCCATATCTTCGGGGGCCATCTTGATTTGATTATAGCCCGAGAATCCATCCATGAAGGAAAACACTTTGTGCTGAGCTGTATTGTCGATCAAGATGTCAATATGAGGTAGCGGGAAATCATCCTTAGGGCTGGCCCTATTCAAATCCCGGTAGTCCACACACATTCTGACTTTGCCATCCTTCTTCGGTACTGGCACAATGTTAGCGACCCATTGAGGATAGGACGTAACAGCAAGAAAGCCAGCATCGAATTGTTTCATTACTTCTGCCTTGATCTTTTCGGACATGTCAGGCCTCATTCGGCGAACTTTTTGCTTGATTGGTGGGAAATCCTCTCTTGTGGGGAGACGGTGAACCACGATGTCTGTGTCTAGACCCGGCATGTCTTCATAGGACCAAGCGAAGATTTCAACATACTCATTCAACAACTGTACCAAGCGCTCCTTGACTTTTGGTTCCAGATTGGCACCCACTTGTACCTCCTTCCGATCCTCCTCGGTTCCCAAGTTAACAACTTCCAATGGCTCTTCATGCGGTAAGATGGCCCTTTCCTCTTGTTGCAGGAGTCTGGCTAGTTCCCCGGGTACTTCACAACCTTCGTCATCCTCATACTCGGCTAGATTGACCAGATCTTCAGAGTTATTGAAAGATACAGCAGAATAGTCGCCCATGGAATCCGGAGTGGATGGGTACCTGCATTGGTGAGTGTGGGTGTGTGTAAGGGATAGCCATCCTTAAACAAAAATGCAAAAAGAAAGAAAATGGACATAAGCAGTTTATCAAATGAAAAACGTCCAATGAATCGTTAAACATGGCATATGAATATGAAAAATAGTCAAAACCCTTACAAGTGAACCTACATGCCCCGGGCAAGGCAGGAGGTGAGAAGATAGTGTACGGATTGTTTGAAAGTAAAATATTACAGACCAAATAGGAAATGTTTAATAGATAAATTACTGATGAATAAAAGTGATGGGGACAAAGTCTTTAGCCTCCCAATTGCTCAATCCTCCTTTGACCGTTGGATGAATCCATTCTTCAAAGTTGCTTTCCTTGTCTTCGTCTTCCAGGGCGTTGATTCGGTAAGGAGAAATTTTGATCGGCGCTCTTTCAATCTTTGACCGGCGCATAGCTTTCTGGCCAGCGGCTGTGAACCCTAATCCAAACTTGTCAGTCTTATGCGGAATGTCAGGTAACTGCCCCCATGCTGAATTCTTCCCTTCCTTCATGGCGACCCTCGCGTCTTCCAAAGATGCCATCCTAGCCATCTGTCTTGGCGCCTCAGCCGCCAACTTTGCTACTGCTATTTCAGGAAGAACCTCTTCGAAATGTTGAAACGGTGTCTCAATGAACTCTCCTTCAACCTCCACATACCGGAAAGAATTTAAGTGACTAATCATGTACTCTTCTTCGCCGTGGACAGTGATGATCTTTCCCTTGACAGGATACTTCAGCATTTGATGCAAGGAGGAGGTGACTGCCCCGGCATGGTGTATCCAAGGTCTACCCAGCAGGCAGGAGTATGATGGGCGGATATCCATTACATAGAAAGTGGACTTAAATACCTCAATACCTATCTTGATGGGAATATCAACCTCTCCGTGGACCATTCTCTTCGAACCATCGAAAGCTCTGACAACAATATCACTCGGCTTCAATTCCAACCCTTCACAATCTAGTCGGTCCAGGGCCTTCTTAGGCAAAACATTCAGTGACGAACCAGTATCAACCAAAACACGTGCCAGGGTGGTTCCGCGGCATTCGATTGAAATATGCAAAGCATCATTGTGATTTCGGCCTTTAGGGGTCAGGTCGGCATCGGAAAAACCTAATCCATTGTCTGCAGTCAGGCTAGCCACGCAATGTTGAAATTGATCTGCAGAGGTCTCTTGGGGCACATGAGCTGCCTTCAGAAACTTAATCAAAGCTTGAGCGTGCGCTTCTGAGCAAAGCAACAGTGCCAGCATGGAGATCTTGGAGGGGGTTTGCCCCAACTGTTCCACCACATCGTAATCACTTCTCTTGATTATCCTTAAAATCTCATCCATTTCTTTCTTGGAGGTTTCCGGGATCACCAAGGGTTGAACCCTCGTCCTGACGGGTTCATCTTGTATTCCCTTTCCTTTATCAGCAATGGTAGGAGAGGCAGCACTAGGAACGACCATTTCCTCAATCAAAGGAGTTCTAGCGGAGAGTTTTACTGGTGCAGGGATGACTTCTTTAGCTGATGAGGGTCCCAAGACTGCTCTTGGAGGGGCAATCTCTGGAGAAAATATTCTCCCACTCCTGGTGATTTTGCTGGTGCCCGCAATGTTACTAATGCTGGCTTCTTCATCATCTGAATTTTCTTCAGTTACTTCAACTTGCTTGATACCATGGTAATAGATGTCACCACCATAGTTCCAAGGTATCGACTTCTCAGAAACAAAGGGAATAGGCCCTGGCATTGTTATCTTCAAAGGTATAGACTTTGCAGCTGGTGTAATCTTAACAGGCTTTTTGACGGCCTTGGAAAGATTGGCGTGAATGGTTATGATTGAGATATTTTCAACATGAACTGGGACAGCAGGAACTTTTTCGAACAAAATTTGTCGGCTATCCATGAGGCCTTGGATGCCTTTCTTTAATAGCGGACAATCAAACGGCAGAGAGTAGCAACAGTAGCAGTCTTCTTTACATCCCGGGAAGATCCCGGCCCTTAACAAATTCAACTTAATGGTTAGCAGCGGAGTAGTCAGATCACTAACGTCAGCAACATATAGATCCTCTTCAATGGCATTGACATTCCGACCGTGCTTCGGCATAGGTGCAGATATCACATTGGGTTTTTCTGGAGCGTCAAACTCTACCTCCTTAGCCTCTATCAGGTCCTGGATCTTATGCTTGAGTGCCCAACAATCATTGGTGTCGTGTCCAACACTGTCTGAATGATAGGCGCACTTAGCATTGGCATGATAATGCGGAGAGGATGTATTTACATTCTTTGGCGCCTCCTTGATAGTGGCAAGATTCAATTTCAACAGATGGGGAAGCACCTGCGCTGGAGTCATATTAATACGGGTGAACTGTCGTTGTGGCCTTTCCACCCGTTGCTGATTTGGTCTGGATTGGTTGTAGCGAGGCTGCTCACTTGGAGTGTTTTGAATCATTACGGCCCCCACAGTTGGCCGACGCTCCATCTTCCCTGCTCTTCTTTGAGAATATACCATAGCTGTCTCCTTCTTGAACGGCTTCTTCTCAACACTTGCAGCAACACCCTTCTGAATCTTTCCTGACTTGATGCCAGCTTCTATTCTTTCGCCTGTTAAGATCAAATCGGTAAACCCCGCGGAAGAGTTACCAATTAGATGATTGAAAAATGGCCCAGATAGGGTCCCAAGAAACATATCAACGAGCTCACGATCGGTTAAAGGAGGCTGCACCCTGCCAGCCAAATCCCTCCATTTTTGTGCATATTCCTTGAATCCCTCACTTGTTCCTAGTGACATACCTTGAAGTTGGGTACGGGTAGGAGCAAGATCAGAATTATACTGGTATTGTTTGTAGAAAGCGGTGGCCAAATCTTCCCAATTTCTAACACTGGTTCCTTCTAACTGATAAAACCATTCCAACTGGGCTCCCGACAAGCTGTCTTGAAAGAAGTGAATCCAGAGATTTTTATCTGCCGTATAGGGTTGAATCTTTCTCACATAGGACCTGAGATGCATTTTGGGACAGGATAGCCCGTCGTACCTCACAAACACTGGCACTTTGAATTTTGGGGGAATCACAATTCCGACGACCAAGCCCATGTCTTCAAAATCCAAACCCGGTACCCTTTGCAATTCCATGGCAGCCAATCTGTCTTCTAAACCCTTGTACTTATCATCAGCTGGAGGGTATTGCTGGTCAGAATAATCTTCATCCTCTTCAACCTCTTCCTCCTCTGCATCGGACTCGGAAGGCACCGCAACTCGATCTCTTTTACTAGTCCCTTCATCAGAAGTAGGAGGAAATTCAAGCACCCTCCGAGCTTCTCTGTCAAATCTTCTCCCCAAAGTAGCCACTCCGACTCTCTTTTTCTTCTTCACTGGGTCCTTACTCTCCAGATGAGGCTTGATATCCTCTTGACTCTTGACCAAAGTCATCAAGAGTTGCTGGAACTGTGCATTCTGGGCTTGTAGGTCTTTGACTGTTTGCTCGAGATCCATCCTACTGAAATAAACAGTAGATAGATAAGGAAACCTGGAGTGAGACCTGCTTATGCACATGATGAATGGTATGCTGGTGTATGCAATGCATTCAAGGATTTAGGATATTCAAAGTTGTTTCAGACAAAGAAGAACGCACGTCATATTAATAAGAAGAAATTTGTCAGTACATAAATGCCCCATGGGCCAAATGTTACAACATAAACTTCTCAAGGCAGAAAGACATTGCGCATCCTCTTTGGCGCGATGTAGGTGTTGAGGGCCTCTTGCTCGTGGAGTCGGCGGGTAAGCTCTAGAACCTTCTTTTCACTGGCGTAGTAGCTAGCTTCAAAAGTATTCCGTTCCTCCTTGAGCTGAATCCAACTTTTCTGCATTTCCTCCCACGATGTAGGCATATCTGGATGCAGGATGGTGTAGGGGACCTCTCCTTCATTGACGGGCTCTTTAATCACTGGGAGTACATGAGGATAAGGCATCATTAGACTTTGGGCTCGGGCTCGTACCCACTTGAGATAGGGCTCAAGAGGGATGGAGTTCTTGTGTCCCAGAGTCTTGCTATCAACCTTGTTGAGTCTTCCCCAAGCTCTGATGAATCTTTGGCGAAGTCCTTGCGCATCGTTGTCGAAGTTAAAAACTAGGCTAGGAATCAACAGGTCATGAGGGCCATCCCTCCGTGCATATCCAAATTGCCTCAAAGCTAGGCAAGGGTTGTAGGTGATACCTCCCCTAATTCCAAGTAAAGGAACATTAGGAAATTCTCCGCAACGATCGACGATGATGACATTTTCTCTGGACCGAGAACACCAATGTACATCAGAGTGAGTAAGAGTCATCAATCGTTGGGACCACCTTGATCCTTGGTCATTTTTCAAGACAGATTGTGGAAGGTGCGAAATAAACCACCTCGCGAGGATAGGAGTACAGCACATGAGAACACCCCTCTTTCTCATTGTTCGTGTGTAAAATGAGTGAAGAATGTCCCCAAGCAATGTCGGTATTGGATTTCTGGACAAGAAGATTTTGACAGCGTTGACATCTACCAATTGGTCAGGATTTGGGAACAAGACCAACCCATAGATAAGGAGTGCCACAATCTCTTCAAAGGCTTGTAAGTCCAATGAGTTCCAACATTCTTGTGCCTTCTCAAACAAGAATTTTGCTAAGAATCCTTTGACGCCGCTTCTGGTTTCCCAATGCCCCTTGATTTCAGATGGTTGTAGATGTAGTGCTCGAGCAACATCTTCAGGCTTTGGTTCCTTCTCCGTACCGTTGAAGGGTAGTTGATTAAGGATAGGAATTCTCAGGAGTTGAGAAAACTCCTCCAAAGTGGGCACCAATTGATAATCAGGGAAAGTGAAGCAGTGGTGAAGAGGGTCAAAGAACTGGAATAGCACTTTCATCATGTCTTCTTCAATGTTGGTGTTGACTAAGCTGAGCAGTCTACCATGTCTGTCACTGAAGGATGAGTTTTCCGGAATTCTTGAGGCGAGCTCCTTGAGTTGAGGAGAGAGTCTCACAAGGTTGACTTGGATGGTATTTCTGCGAGGAATTTCCATGACCTACAAAACAAGAACAAAGATGAAGATCCAAACCCTTGACATGGTTAGTGAATGCATATGATGCTTCATGATGTTTATGATGTATGCACAAAACATATGTACAAGCAAATCACACCAAACCCTAGTTTCAGGCTTGCATGGGGTTTCATAGGTAAGTACCCTCTTGAGTGTAGTTGGCTTAAAAACCTGTCCTATAAATAGTAACCGGGTTCTAAGGAGCTCAATATCACTGGATTGTTTTCATTGTTCATTGTTTTGGTTTAGCCACTTAACTAGCGACCAAAATATTCCAAGAAAACAACCCTCAATGAGTGTAGTATCGAGTATCTACCAACTTCGGACTGCACCAAAGCCGGTCATCTCACTACCCCTAATAAAAGGCCAAGATGGTCAAGTAAGGTTCTAGGTCATTAGTGCTTAGTGACATCACTCAGCGGCCCCGTACTCTCCTTGATTGAACTCAAGGGTTACCGGTACTCACAAATATGTCGCACTAACATAGCTATTGCTTAGACCGTGTCGGTATACCCCGCACAGTTTCCACAACGTATTGCTATCTATGAATGTTTCCCAAAAATCCGGGTGGAGGATTGTAAACCCAAACAATAAAGCCCAAGTATAAAGCAAGCAAAGCAAACAAAATAATCATGCAAGAGAGTGATCTAAAAAAAAAACCTAAGGTAACCCCACTTTTAAGCAAAAGTCCCCAGCAGAGTCGCCAGTTCTGTGATACGGTGGGAGAACTGACTAGTGTTTTGCGTTCGTATTCGCACTTGTGCGGTTGAGCAAGAGTCGCCACCGACTTTTTATTTTATCCTAAAGGAAAGGTCAAAAAAGCACAGCAAAAACCTTTTGAGATATTTCATGGGTTCGGGGGGTAGATTATGAAAAGGGAAGGTATTAGCACCCTTTTCATCCATGGTTATCCATGGGCTCTTAGTTACTTGGTTTTTTAGATCCCTTGCCTTGATTTTTGATTGCTTGAAAAATGGTGTGTGTGTGTGAGTGCTTTTGAAAATGTCTTGGAAGAAGATGCCTTGTCTTAGGCTAACCTTGTAACAATTCTTTACTCGAATGTTTTATAAAGGCGTGTATCTTTTCGAAAAGATGTTTCAAAATGTTTTGAGAATTTGTTTTGAAAGTGTTGTGGATTGTGGTTTTTTGAAAAGAAGGCAAGTGTTTTTGCAAATTGATCTCAAGTAACTAAGAGTTTTGTCTACCCTATTGTACTCAAAAGGTTTTTGTTATGCTTTAACCCCTTTTAACAATTTTGTTCCACCATTGAATTTGGTGGACAATTTTGCGTTTAGGAAGTTTATTCGGGACGGGCGCGGGTCATCGTATGGACCATGAATGCAATGATGCCAAGCGTCTTTGGCAATTTGCTTTGAAGGGACTATGATCATTCCGTTTAGGCAACACTTTGAGGGACTTATGATCATTTTGATTTTATTTTGCCAAAGATACTCGACGTGCAAGCATGGCCCATTTTGGAAGGCAACATGTGAGATTACCCTAGGGGGTGCAAGTGTGATTGTGTATTGATTACATGTATTTGTCTTGTATTAGGTTATCTAGCGTTTGATTTTATGTACATACAAACCCTAGGTCTAACCATGGTATATTTGAAAGCGATAAATTGCGGAAATATAAAATCTACGCTATTACAAATAGTATCTGGGAATGGGGGTATAAATGTACAAATGGGGATGAGACTTAGGATCGTAGGGTCCAATAGATTAACCGAATCGAACCAATCAAGTGTAAGTGTAACGAATGTCAATATAAGCAAACGTATAATGTATCAAAATGCCAGCATATTGTGTAGGTGTATATGTATTGTGTGTAATTATTTAAAGGTTTTGAGATGTGAATTTAAATGTGTATTAGGTATTTGACCTAAATAACTCAGCGTCCTTTTAACGATCTTATATTTCTTTTAATATATATAAAAGAAAATGCTTAAGTTTTGATTAAGAAATGTATTTTCATTTATTTATATACGAAAATGTTTTAGTTAAGTGTTTAAGAGTTTAATAAAAGGTATTTATCTATTATGTACAAAGTATATATTTTAATAAAAAATGTTTTCAATTTTAATTATATGATAAAAGAAAAAATATTTTATTATCCTATATACAAATATATACTTAAAAGGAAAAGTGATATTTTCGATTTTAACTATATGATAAAAATGTATGATATGTACCAATTATATTTAAATTAAAAAAATTATGTACAAAGTATATTTTAATTGTTATATACAAAATATATTTTAATTGAAAGAATAAAAAGGTATTTTCAGTTTTAATATAATAAAGAAATGTATTTATACAAATAAAATTAAATTAGATATTTTAGATAAAAAGTATTTTAATAAGTTTTAGTATTAATATGATTTTGTAATAAAAGAAAAGTATGTTGTTTGTATAACAAGAAATTAATGTTAATGTTTATTGTAAAAAAAAAGCAATTTAATGGGCTTCAGAGAACTTTGAAACGGGTCAGGCCCATTGCTTGAAACGATTTTCTTTAGGGTTGAGAGGATTATCGTTCAGTTGGGGGAAAGAATTAGGTTTAGGCGAGGCAGCGGCGGCGTTCACTGAGTTCCGTTCTCTTCTGATCACAGCTCCTGAGCGATTCCCCATCCGGCCACCAGCGTCATCGTCCCAACCTCTCTTCCCTCCATGGCACGGGCTCAGCAACCTTGGTGCACGAGGTTTGGTTTCAATTTTTATGTTCCTTTTTTCTCTCACGAATTGCATGAGTTTCTGATTTGAACCTTACTTTTATCTTTTACTATGAGATGAAGGAGAAAAGAAGAGGGAAAGAGCTTACTACCTGGCCTTGGAGAAGGAGGAGAGAAGAGGGGGCGTGGCGCTCAGGAGGGTCGGTGGGTGAGAGAAACGTGACGATTCTTCGCTTCTTGGTGACCCTGGTATCTTTTATCTGGTTGCTTTTTTCTTGCCTACAGTTTTGATGATGATGTTCTGAAAAGCCCTATCTTGAAATATATTCACTTCTCTATCTCTTCTCTTTGCTGGCTTGTTATCTTGAATGGTTGCTTTGCGATGCCTTTGTTGCTTCTTCTTTGTCCCTGAGTTGCTTCTGCTTACGTGCTTGACGCTGCATGATTGTGATTTGTTCCCCCCATGATGAACTTACAGTTCTGAGGGGCTCGTACTTGTTGCCTATGATTTGTGTATGCTTGCCTCTGAATGATTTTGAATGCTTTTGAATACTTGCCCAATGAAGATTGTTCTGAGGGCTTTAGCTCGTGACTAGTATATTGCTTGGATTGAATGGTTTAGGCGTTGGTTGATGGCTGTTCAGGTTTGAGATTATGTTAGTAGGCTGGTATGGTTTTGGTTGTCTTGACAGATTAACTGGTTTTTGGTTGATGGCTTAGGCAGGGATTGCTTGGGCTTCAGCAGGTTTTTGGTTCTTGACAGGATGCAGGTTTTTGGTTCTTTGTGGGTTAATGCAGGTTATGGTAGTGCAGGTTCTGAGTTTGGCATTTTGAATGGTGTGGTTTGTATGTTGAGGCAGGGTTGTGATGTTTTTGTTTATCAGGTTTGAAGGCTAGGCCAGGTTTTGATGGTTAGGCCTCTGGTTTGGTAGTTCAGTTTATGTGTTTAGGCTTCTGGTATGTGACATATTTGCAGATCAGGTTATGCTTGGTTCATGTTTTTTTTAGTACATGGCTTGAAGTTCTGGTTTAATACTTGACAGTAGGCAAGTTGTTTTTTGCTTGTATGGTTATATCTTTGTGATGTTGGTCTCTTGGCTCAATCAGGTTTTCTTTTAAGCTCAGTATATTTTCTTTTGTTCTTTTGTCGTTTTTCTCTTGGTCTTTGGCGCCTAATACTTATTCAAACCTTGGTATTTTTCTTGATCCAAGTTGCTGGTTAATTCTACAAAGTTTCTTGGCACTTTTCTGTTTTGGTAATTGCCTCTGCTGTGTACTTCTGCCCAGTTTTGAGTAATGCTGAATTAATGCTTCTTTTAGCTTTTGCCTTACTGTCTAAGCCTGAAAAACCTACTTCTATCTCTCTTTTTTCTCTCTCTGTACAGTTTGCATTATAATATTATGCTTTTTGTACTATTTTTTCCTGAAAGTGGCCCTGATGGGAAATGATGAAAAAAGAACTTGCTTGCATAACATATTACTTCTGCATATTCATCTTTCTTTGACAGCTTTGGTACTTTGTCTTTTCCTTGATATCTTGGCCAAAACTTCCTCTTTGGTAGCTTTGAGTAGCTTTGTTGACAACTTTGACAGCAAATTGCACTTTTGGCTTTTGATAGAAAGTTGTAACTTGGATTTTTTTCAGTTTGGTTTAAATTTGAAGTTTGAGATTTTGAAACTATGCAGTTTGATATTCTATGCATTTTGACATTTGCATTTTTTTTTCAACTTTGCATAAAAATTCTTCCCTCTCTGTGAACCGGAAAAATCCCGTGATTTGCAGAGAGGGTTAACTGATCCCAGTCAGTGGCCCTTAATGATGAGTCTAATTTTATCTGTCTTCTTTAATTCAACTGCTTTCTGACTTTCTTTTTTTCTTTCTTTTTGCAGATGAATAATGGAGCATCGGAACGAAGTGAAGAATGAAGAGATTAGGGATTTAGAAAATGTTTAGAAAAAATAGGATAATTTTTATTTTCAATTTAATTATTTGTAAACCATTATTATTTTAAATACTTCGTAATTAAATACTTGTATCAAATAATAATTGTAACAACTATTAAATATGAAATAAAAATTCTATTGATTAAATCGTTTCAATTCCTTTTCTTTAATTATTTACTTGTTATTTATAATCCCTTAAATTAAATAAGATGAAAGTTAAATTTCAAGTATTTAATTCTTAGAACCATAAATAATCAACTAAACCTTGTTGATCAAAATAAATGAACTTGACGTCTCCATCATTCAAAGCAACGCACAGTCGAACACATAAACTGATCAGACACAATCCTTTTTTATTGATTCTTACCAGGTACTGTAAACCCAAACTGCACACCTTCTTTGACTGGCTCAAACAACATGAATTCAAACCACTGTCTCTTTCACTGATTAAATCAAAACAACGCGAATTTAAACCCGAATCTCGGAATAAACTGCAAAGTGCTGTGGAATTTAAATCCTTCTGAGAACATGCCCACAAAACCTTAACTCCTGACTAAATGCCAAATAACGTTCGCCTGATCAAAATTGAACAAAAAGTCATCCAAAACCCTAAGCCAACTGTGAAACAATCCAGAGTCCTGAAAATCAGTAAAAACCCTAATTTCGCTTGACTGACAAGAAACGTCTGTTTGTCCGATTCTTGAGCCAGTTTAAAAATCAGGAAAGGCTTGAAGCTGAGATTTCTTGTGGAAAAATGCGAGGGCAAATTTTGGGGTACAACACATATATACTGAAATCATCAGTAAATATGATGAAGTATTGAAAACCTCCTCTGGATGGTATGTTCAGTGGTCCACATACATCAGTATGTATGAGGGCCAAAAGATCATTAGCCCTTTCACCTTTTCCTGTGAATGGGGACTTTGTCATCTTTCCAATTAAACAAGATCTGCATGTCTCATATGATTCATAATCAAAATAGTCCAAGAGTCCATCTTTATGGAGTTTGGAAATGCGTCTCTCATTTATGTGGCCTAAGCGACAGTGCCAAAGGTAGCTTGGATTTAAATCATTCGGTTTAATCCGTTTAGTATTAATGTTATAAATTGGCATTTCAAGATCAAGGACATATAGTCCATTGTTCATTTGTGTAGAAGCATAAAATATATCATTCAAATAAATAGAGCAACAATTGTTCTTTATTATAAATGAAAAACCAAACTTGTCCAAACAAGAAACGGAAATAATATTCCTACTAATTGCAGGTACATAATAACAGTTCTCTAACTGAATTATTAAACCACTAGGTAAAGTCAAAACATAAGTTCCTACGGCTAAAGCAGCAACCTTTGCTCCATTTCCAACTCGTAGGTCAACTTCACCTTTTGCCAAATCTCTACTCCTTTTTAGCCCCTGCACATTAGTACAAATGTGAGAACCGCATCCAGTATCTAATACCCATGATGCAGAAGTAGATAAATTAATTTCAATAACAAAAATACCTGAATTTGAAGTCCCTACTCCATTGTTCTTATCTTCCAGGTACTTTGGGCAGTTTCTCTTCCAATGTTCGGTCTTACCGCAATGGAAGCAAGTGCCCTCCTTTGCTATGCCTCCACTAGGCTTCAAAGCAGGAACAGTAGGTTTAGGCTTGGCAAATTCCTTGCCTTTCCCTTTACCAACCTGCTTGGTAGGCCTCTTGTTCAGCTTCTTTCCATTACTGACCATCAGAATGGACTTCCCTTTTGTCTTCATATTCTGCTCAACAGTTTTCAACATGCTTAGCAATTCTGGAAGACTCTTATCCATGTCATTCATGTTGAAATTCATGACAAACTGATTAAAGCTATCTGACAACGATTGCAAGATAAAATCAGTTGCAAGTTCCTTTCCAAGCGGAAACCCTAACCTTTCAAGGTTCTCCACATACCCAATCATTTTGAGTACATGGGGACCTACAGGGTTTCCCTCAGATAAATTGCTGTTAAAAAGGGCCTTTGAAACCCAAAACCTCTCATTTCTTTCCTTCTCTTGATAGAGCATTTTCAGATGTCCGATCATATCGAACGCTGACATGTTCTCGTGTTGCTTTTGCAACTCCGAGTTCATAGTAGCTAGCATGAGACAAACGGCTTCGTTAGCATCATCAAAATGCTTCTTATAAGCATCTCTTTCTGCCTTAGGTGCCGAACTAGGCGGTTCCTCTTCAGGAACAGGTGTCTCCAAGACATACAGCTTCTTATCGTGCTTAAGGACAATCCTCAGATTTTGGTGCCAATCCAGGAAATTTGTCCCAGACAATTTTTCCTTATCTAGGATTGATCGCAAAATATGGTTGTTTGTTGTCATGGTAATCTACAAAAAAAATGAAAATATAAGTATCATTAAAACAACATATTTAATTAGGCCTTTAATCAAATATGCTCCCACTATTTTACTCAAACCAAATGACCCTCATCATTTGATTCGGAAAATCCCGTTGGAAGACTTTCTAGTGGGTCGAGATCCACATTTCATTTCGTTCTAAGTCAGCGTTAGGCTGATTACACAAAACTAGGTTATTTAGGTAGGAACTCCTTCCAATTGTATCTCATACAACTCTCGAATATTTTCAGTTGGGTGAATAACTCCTTATTCTAATTCATCATATGAATCATTCCCAACTCTTGCTTATAAACATGTATAATCTTATTATAATGTGTTTAGTTAAGTTTGACCCATTGTTTTAGCAGTTGGATATTACAATTATCCCATCGCACCTTACTAATATAGAACATGCACCTCGCGTAGGCGAAACCTACATTGTTCGATACTAGTCTTGATGAGTGCTAAAACTTGGAAAGCATGAACTTAATATTTAACTTGAGGGATTTTGTTATTAGTTTGATCTCACCGGCTTAACATGCAATTCGTCTCTCTCATGCATCAACATACAAACACATGCATCAATATACATAAAAGGATACAGTTATGGCCCCTAGCGCAATTGTTCTCCCAAGCCAATGAGAGAACCTAAGCTAACCTAATAACGATCTAAACTTCTCCAAGCAAGATCTCCAAGGTTATCCTCCTTTGATATTGTATTCTTCTCTTTCTTCATAACATTACATTACATAAAAGAAACTCATTTTACATACGAGGGAGTGAGATGAGAAAAGAAGTTACATCAAGAATTTTAGAGAGAGGCACGACACGCAGGCCGTATTTTACAATCCCAAAACAAAATAAAGGAAAAAAAACTAAGGCCATAACTGATCACCACAAGACAATAATAATAAACACACTTTTATTATTAGTTTAAATTTTGTTAATTAAAAAAAGGAAAATTAAATTTTGACGATTGATGACACTACGCAGAGTTAGCCGGGGGTCAAGGGGGCAGCGCCCCTTTGCGGGGTTGTCAGGGGCAGCGCCCCGATGCAAAATTTTAATGAACAATTCATTTGAAATCGGCGTCATTTTTGCACAACTCTTGTGCATTCACAACCCTAATCGCATAACTCTGCAACAACATAACCCTTGTGCCGTCATGAACCCTAATGCAACAGTTTCATGCTGTCAAACACATTTCGATTGATAATTCAGTATGATTAATCACATGCCATTGCTTCACCATACTAATGTCGGATTCCGAAGCATATGAACAGTGATCGGTCAAAGGAATAACAATCATCAAGTGTTTGAATGAACGAAATAGAAACAGTATATCCCATATACCATCGTTGCATCAGATTTACTTATATCATATATAAAAGTGATTGATCTTATTTGTGTAACCTATGGACGATCGATGTATCGCTGCTTCACTATACTAATGTCGGATTCCGAAGCATAGTCAACATGAATCATCCAAATCGTACACAACAGATGCCAAATTTAATTACTCGTTTATTATTCAATTCATTCTGGTTTTAATCAAATCAAAACAGAAAATATAGAACATAAACAACTATCAGATCCATGGTTTCTTAAGTGGCTTTGATACCACTGAAGGATAATTGCGATCAAAAGCGCAGCGGAATTTAAAATTTTCCTTTAGCGATCCTTACGAATGAGCATGGTCAGTGATAGAAATATTTACCTCTTGTGGCGATTCAGACCTTTGCGATGTTGTGATCACAAGCGTTGATGAAGAACAACGCCTCTACTCAGTCCACACGAACAGATCGCTTCCGGTCACAGTGCTAGCTGATCACGAACAGAAACCTTGAGTGAGAGAGAGAATCAAAAACGAAATTGCATCAAGTGAAATTGCTTCATCACAAGGGATCTATTTATAGAATCACTCGTGTGGGCTACAAGCTAAAAGCCCAATTAAGGCTATAAGCTAAAAGCCCAATTAAGCTTATGGACATCATACCTTATGATGTACCATATATCACTTATCCACGTGGTACCTTACCACTTTCCGTATTACACTTAAGTGCACCTTACCTTACGGTGTTCCTTATTTATTCTATCTCTCATCAACCTGTCCTTATGTGTGTGACCCTGTAGGTTTTCGCGACGTTGGCAATTATATCAAATCACACATTTAATATAATAAATAGTGAGTGGTATCTAGCAACACATCACTGTTACCCAAATCACGAAAATGTCATGTGATCTGACCAAACCTTTTCCGTGATGATATTTGTGTTGTACAATTACCCTTCTGCCCTCATGTCTATATTGAACACAAGGCATACACTGTGTCACCCTTGTCCAGTTCAATATTGGGCCCTTAGACATTTATCCTGTTATGCAGGATGAGCAAATTCCATCTAGGTCACTCATGTCCCTTAGCATGCTTTGTGAAGTACCCATCAACCGTCTTTATAGTCATCCAGTTACGGATGACGTTTGATCAACAATAAAGTACTTGACTCTACATCTAGGGTTCATAGTGGTTTCAGGTCGAAGGGCGGTATACACCATTATCATCATGAGAATAACTTATGACACTTTGCATAACATTCTATGTAGTATTCTCATAGCGGGTCAATCCAGTATAAATATTACTCCTAATATTCATACCTATGTCAAGACTTGATAACTCCTTATCTATGATCCATGAGATGTGATCATCAATCTATCTTCATAATAATCTTAATGCTTTAATGTTATCCCACTTCACATTAAAGCTTGACTACGGATACTTTAAGAATGGTGTCTTATGTTTAATGGGATCTCATGATTAAGTCACACTTAACATTTCATTAAACCAATAAACCATTCTAGTTTATTATTTTGGAAAGCAAACATAATAAAGAAATGCCTTTTATTATTAATAAATAATTCGATACAAGTACCAAAAGTATTGGCCTCTAGGGCTTACACCAACAGTAGGCATGTCATGATGAAGGACAGTGTATGGGACGTCTCCTTCAACAACAGGCTCTATGATAACAGGGCGGATAGAAGGGTAAAGCATTAAAAGACTTTGAGCACGAGCCCGTACCCACCTAAGGTAAGGCTCGAGTGGGATAGAGTTTTTGTATCCCAAAGTCCTACTGTTCACCTTGTTCACCATTCTCCAAGCTCGTGTAAACCTCTGGCGATAACCTTGGTCTTCCTTGTCGTAGTCGAACACCAGACCTTGAATGAGAATCTCATGAGGGCCGTCTCTTCGGGCATACCCAAACTGTCTAAGAGCTAAGCAAGGATTGTAGGTGATACCTCCCCTAATACCAAGCAGAGGGACATTAGGGAATTCCCCGCAGCGATCAATGATAGAGACATCTTCCAAGGATATCGAACACCAATGGGTGTCAGAATGGGTGAGGGTCATCATCCTTTGAGACCATGTCAGTCTTTGCTCGTTCTTCAATACTGATTGAGGTAGGTGTGAAGTGAACCACTTAGCGAGTAGGGGAATACAACACAAAAGAGTACCTCTTTTCTTCATGGTGCAGGTATGAAGGAAATGAAAGATGTCTCCTAGTAAGGTAGGTACAGGATTGCGAGAGAGAAAGACTTCGATGGCGTTGACATCTATGAGTTGATCCGAGTTGGGGAAAAAAACCAAACCATAAATGAGAAGATCCAAGATGTCTTTGAAGGCTTGTGTGATGCGGTGGGAGAACTGACTTGAGGTTTTGCGTTTGTGTTTGCAAATGTTACGGTTTAGCAAGAGTCGCCACCGACTTTTATTTTATCCAAAAGGAAAGGTAAAAAAGCACAGGAAAGACCTTTGAGATTGTTTTTGGGTTCGGGGGTAGATTATGAAAAGGGAAGGTGCTAGCACCCTTTTCATCCATGGTTTTCCATGGGCTCTTAGTTACTTGTTTTAGATCACTTGTTTTGCTTTTCAATTGTTTGAAATGGTGCTTTTGTGTGTGGTTTTGAAAGTATTTTGAAAAGAGGCCTTTGTTTAGGCAACCTTTGTAATGATTATTGTTTGAATGTGTATAAAGGTGTTTCTCTTTTGAAAAATGTTTCAATGTTTGAAAGTTGTTTGGAAATTTTTTGAAATTGTGTGTGTGCTTGTTTGAAAATAGCAAGGATTGTTTGAAAGAGATCAAGTAACTATGAGTTATCTACCCTACTCAAAAGTCTTTCCTACACATTTTTAATCCTTTGACATTGTTGTTTTACCATTGCATTTGGTAAACAACCCTATCTTTGGATGTTAAACGGGACGGGTGTGGGTCATCGTATGGCCATGATAACAATATTGCCAAGTATCTTAGCAAGTTTTAGGGACTAAGATCATTTGTTTTTAGGCAACATTTTGATAGCGTCATCGAGGGACTATGATCTTTTGTTTTGTTTTGTTTTGTTTTGCCAAGATACCTAGCATGCATACCATGGCCATTTTAAGGCAACAAAGTGGATGAAACCCTAGGGGTGCTTGTGTGCAAGGTGTTGTCATTTTCATGCATTTTTGTCTTGTATTAAGTCATGCTATTTGTTTTGATTTTGGTCTTTGTATACAAAACCCTAGATTACTATCATGGTATATGAAAGCAATAAAATGCGTAAAGTAAATCTAGACTATTACAACAATATTACGGGGAGGGAGATACAAGCTTTGAATAGGGGTATATTGCTCAAAATAAAACCCTAAAAACTATTACAACCAAATTGAATTTATTGTACAAATAAATAAATAAGCAAATATTTGAATATGCAATAAAATCTAAATATGCAAGAAATGTTTTTTGTATTTATTTTATGTATGAGAAAATAAATTTATTTATATCCTAAAAATAAGAAAATAAAATGATTATTTTTTTGAAAGGGGTGGAAACCCTAATTTTTGTTTAATAGAAAATATATGCTATATTATTTATTTTTTATTCAAGAAAAATAATAATAATATGTACAAAAATGTTAAAAATTAAAATATGTGAGAAAATAATATTTTATATGTATAATATAATAAAAATAAAAATATATAATATTTTTATATTATTTACAAGTCTATTCAAGAAAATAAATTATATTTAACCTAATAAACTATTTTTTGTCATAAAAAATAATAAAAAATAATAAAATAAAATGCAAAAATTAAGAAAATATTTTTTGGTTTTTTAAATGTTTATAAAAAAATAAATAAAGTCAGAAAATATAAATATGCAAGAAAATATAAAAAATAAAAAGAAATGCAAATGGGGGTTCAGAAGTAAAAAAGGTGGTGTGAAAAGTAGAAACAGCAAGCCCAAGCCCAAGTTCACTTCATCCCTGACCTCTGGACAGAAAAAACACGCGTGTTCTTCTTCAACCTGTATCTCTCACATATGTGCACAAAAGCAAAATCTTGCAACATGAAACTTGTAGCATGTTAACTCACGATTCTAATGATATAAAAAACATGACCTAACTCTAAAAGATCAAGGAGAATTTTGTCACCCCTAATTTCTGACCTAAAATTTCCAGCATGTTCAACTATCAAATACTCCTAGCATAATTAATATAAATGGAAGCTACGCATATGTACAACTCAAGCACATTAGGGACTATATTTTTGCTTCACAAACCTAAGCTTAATGATGCATAAATAAGGAGTTAGAAACTTGAAAAATACCTTGTTCAGTTGAATTTGGATAGGGCAATGTAGGAGTTTTGAGTGAGGCCTGAAGGTCGTGTTAGCTTGCTTGAAGTTCCCTCAACCTTTCCCAATGCTCAGCTTGCCTTGAAGTTGCTTGAATCTTCTTGTAGAAGTCAACCTGCAAACTCAAAATGAAAATGGTGAAGTGTGAAAATGAACTCACAGTTGCTGGACAGGGGCCTGGATAGTTCAGGTGTGATGTAAGGAATGTGTTTGAAGTGGTTCAAGGCAAAACGCACGAGCCAATTTTGTTTTGGAAATGGTTCTGCAGATGTTGCCCTGTTTTGGGCAGAAATGGTGTTTTTGGTGTATTTGAGTGTTCGAGGAGTTGTAAATTCGTGCTTTAGTCTTGCAACAATGTTCTGAACTTGTCTAGAATAATGCCAAGGCTTGGTTTTATCAGATACAAGAGTTATATTGACTTTTGCCAAATTGCTTGTTTTTGAAGAAAGGTGAAGTGACAAAGGCAAAGGCTTGTACAGGCTAGCTCAAGGTCTGCACAGGGTTGGTGAACTTTTTATGATGTTTATGGATCTTGTTTGCACAAATAGATTAGGTCCATGGCTCAAGATAAACAAAGTTGCTAAAAGTATGCTTTATCAAAGTAGCATTGTAACCTTTTTGCCATTTTTGGAATAATTCCTTGTGTAATGCTTCAAAGATCAGAACAATGCCATAATCCAATGTATTTGCATTCAATTTTGGAGTGTAAAAAGGATTAGAACCTGTAAACCAAGTACAAGCATGCTTAGGACATATTTGCAACTTGTATCAATGTGAAAAATGCCATGGACAAAAGTGAGAAATTTCCATTTTTCTTTTCTTTGATTCTCCCTAACCATAAATGATCTTGGAGAGTTCTTGGACATTTTGGAAATATTGTAACAGTCTCTACAATCCATCTTTGAAATGTATTTTGAGATTCCTCTTGGAACTATGTGAAAAGTTGCCATGAAGTTAGGTCAAAAATCTGCCTAAACTAGGGCAAAATTTCACTAAGTTAAAAGTTTCATGGACCCCTATTCACAAAATCATAACTTGAGATCCAAGCTTATTTTGGGAAAACTTTGTGAATCAAAGTTGTAGATTTTGTGGAGGACTACAACTTTCATGTTGGAAGTTTTCTTTGAATCCAATTTCATCATGGTGAAAAAGTTTGGAAAAGTTGGGAAAAAATAAGAAATTTTCATAACTTAGAAAATTTCTAAGTTATGAAAAATTTCAAACCTAAACCCTAATTTTCAAAATTAGGTTTCTTGGTGAACAAGTTTCATGTTTTGAGACATCTTGATGAAATATGACCCTTGGCACTTGATTTTGACCAAAAAGTCAAAGTTTGACTTTTCAGTGTACAGTTGATTTTTGATTAGTTGATTGGAAAATTCATCTGTCAATTCAATGCATTTGAGATCTTTTGAACCTTGTGATTAGGTCAAGATGGTGTCATTGAGTCCTTGAAACCATACTTTAACCCAATTTGCCATTGGCTAGGTGAAAAATCAGAAATTGCCCTTCTAAAGTCAAAACCCTAAAAATGACCATTTTGCCCTTTTGATGATCTGATCAAATTTCTTGAGGAGTTGTGGTAAAAACTTGATAAAATGGTTTATATTAGTATATAATGTTGTGGATAAATAATTATGAGGTTTGACTGTAAATTGGCCATAGTTGACTTTTTCCCCAATACAACTGATTTTTAGGTCAACTGTCCAATTGACTGGGCAAAAATGTGATTCAAGGCTTCAAACTTGGTATGAGCAATCTTATAGGTCCAACATGAAGTATGAAAGTCACATGAGGTATTCAAAGTCCAAAAATCCCTGTGCAAACTCAAACCCTAATTTTAGGCTATCAGTGCAAGGAGAGATCTTGAGCTGAGCAAACCCTAATCTGGTTTTGAGTCCAAATAGTCTTGTGAGGAAAATCTTGATAAAATGAGAGGGAAAATTTTGGGGTACAACAGCTTGGAAATCCATGTCATCCCAGAATGAACGAGCCTTCTCCAATAGAAACTTGGCTAAGAAACCTTTAACCCCGCTTCTTGTCTCCCAATTAGCTATGATGTCAGCTCTTTTCAGATGCAAAGCCTCGACGATGACTTCAGGTTTTGGAATCCCTTCCAGATCGGTGAACGGTATCTGATCGAACACGGGCACCCCTAAGATTAGAGAGAACTCTTCCAGTGTAGGTACCAACTGATAGTCTAGGAAAGTGAAGCAATGATGTACGGGATCAAAGAATTGGAACAACACACACATAATCTCTTCTTGGAAACTGGATGTAGCCAAACTGAGGAGTCGACCAAATTTCTTGGTAAAATAAGAATCCTTGGGCACTCTTGAGGCTTACTCTTGAAGCTGAGGGTGTGCTTTTATAAAGCTGATTCGGATGGTGTTCCTTCGGACGTAATTCATGACCTACAAAACAAAAACAAAGATGAATTTATAAATCCTTGAAATGGTTAGTGAGCATGCGTATGATGCTTATGATGTTTATGATGTCATGTACAAGTAGATATATACACATAAAACAGACAAGTCCCTATGTTTTAGGCTTGCATGGGGTTTTATAGGTAAGTACCCTCCTAAAGTTTAGTTGGCTCAACCTGTCCTAGTAGTAGTGATCGAGTTCTAAAGGATCTCAATATCACTGGCCTTTCTCTTAGGAATTGTCTCAGCATAATCATTCTTTTCTTGCGGCCGAGATATCCTAAAAGTCCAACCTCAATGAGTGTAGTATCGAGTATCAACCAATTTTCAGCTTTACACCGAAACCGGTTATCTCACTACGTCCTAATGGCCAAGTTTGTTCAATTAGGGTTCTAAAGTCAGTTAGTGCTTCATGACGCCACTCAGCGGCCCCGTATTCTCCTTGATTCACCACAAGGGATACTTGTACCCACAAATGCGTCACACTAACGTAGCCATTGTTTCAACCAAATCGTTCTATGCCATACAGTTTCCATAATCTATTGCTACTTACCTAGAAAAGGTGTCCCAGATCCGGGTGGAGGATCAAAGCAAGCCCAAACAGAGAACCATAATGTAAAGCATACAAATTAAACAAAGAAAGCAAGTAAATGTGATCTAACCCTAAGGTAACCCCACTTTTAAATCTCTCCCCAGTAGAGTCGCCAGTTCTGTGATGCGGTGGAAGAACTGACTTGATGATTTTGCGTTTGTGTTTGCAAATGTTGCAGTTTAGCAGGAGTCGCCACCGACTTTTCTTTTATCCAGTAAGGAAAGGTGAAAAAGCACAGAAAATACCTTTAGAGATGTTTTCTTGAGTTCGAGGGGTATATTATGAAAAGGGAAGGTATTAGCACCATTTTCATCCATGGTTTTCCATGGGCTCTTAGTTACTTGCTAGATCACTTGCTTTTGTTTTGAATGTGTGCTTGTGATGGGGGTTTTGAAAGTATTTTGAAAATGTGATTTTGTAATGATTCTCGTCTCTATAAGAATGCTTACAAAGTATTGTTTTGAAAATAGTTCAAAGAGGTGTTTGTGGAATGTGTTTTTAAAAGTGATTTTAAAAAGCGTTTCCTTTGTAATGGTTCTCGTCTCTATAAGAACGCATACAAAATGTTGTCTTTTGAAAATGTTTCAAGATGAGGGTGTTGGTGTATAAAATGTTTTTGTTTTTGTTGTGAGCAAGCGAGCAACTAGGAGCGAATCTACCTACTCAAAAGGTCTTATTTGTTCTTTTCCTCCTCCTTTAGATGTTTCTATCTTACCATTGTTTTGGTGAGAATCCCCATCGTTGGATGTGAAGGGACGGACGTTGGGACATTTATATAGTCATAGAAAGCAATGTTGCAAGATATCTTAGCATTTTATTTTAGGGACTAAGATCATTTGTAAGGCAACTTTGAATAGCGTCATCGAGGGACTATGATCTTGTATTTCAATTGGTTTTGCTAAGACACCCCGCATGCGTAACATGACCATTTTTAGGCAACAAGTGGAGTTAACCTTAAGGGTGCTAGTGTGAAAGAGTATTTGATTGCATGCATAATTTTGTCTTAAATTAGGGGTTTCTAAACGTTGGTTTTAGTCTTGCCATACACACCCTAATTACTAACAACATATGAAAGCAATAAAAGTATGGAAAATAAAGATTCTACGCTATTACAATCGTTAGGGGGGTGGGGTGTACATATTTACAAATGGGGATTGCAAATTAAATTCTAAGTTACTATTACAACCACATTGAATGGATAAGAAGGTACAAGAAATGTAAAATGCTTATTGTGATCGGTGGAAATAGAACTGACTGTTTTGGAATGCTGGTTCGCGTTTGCGTTTGTTTTCGCAAAATGTCGCGGTAAGCAAGAGTCGCCACCGTCTTTTATTTTATCCAACAAGGAAAGGACAAAAGCACAGAAAAATTCCTTTTCGAGATGTTTCTCGGGTTCGGGAGGTAGATTATAGAAAGGGAAGGTGTTAGCACCCTTTCTATCTGTGGTTATCCACGGGCTCTTAGGTACTTGCTCACTATGTTTTCAAAAATTTGCTTTTCTTTGTGATTGTGGGTTTTGAAAAGAGTTTTGTTTGAAAACTTCGATTTAACTCTTGTTTCTGTCCTCAAGAGTGTATGAAGTGTTGTTGAAAACTTTGTTTGAAAAGTGTAAGTGCGAAAAATTTGTTTTGTTTTGAAAGAGCAAGTACCTAAGAACCTCTACCTACTCAAAAGGGAATTAAACTGTGCAAATGTCCTTTAGACAGTGCTATCCCACTATTGAGGAGTAGGTAGCACCATCGTTGGAGTTTCGGGTCAATTCGATTAAGGGACATGTGGTCACTAAAGCAATGTTAGGACGCCTTAGCGGTAACCCTAATGTCTTAGATCATTTTATCCGAGGCAACTGTTTCGAGGTAACTTATGATCTTTGGACAAGAGGGCGACCTCTAAAACTTCCTATACTCAATGACCATGTTCGAGGCAACCAAGTGAGGCGTACCCTAGGAGTGGCATGTGCAAATGTATCAATTTTCAGTTATGTTATCTTTGTACATGTTATGGTGAGCTACGGTTGATTTTAAGTTAAGATAGATCTTGTCATGCATAGCCTTTTATTCATACATGTAGCAGTTAATAGTTGCGGAATTTAAATTGTGGAAATTAAATCTAAACTATTAAAAGGCGTCGGGTATTTACATCGCCAAAAACAACCCTTGAAATTAAAATGCGGAAAGTAAAATAAAGCGATAAATAATTAAAGTCCTAATTAAAAGCTATTACATCCTCAGAGCAAATACAATTATATGGATCAAAAAGTAATACGCGCTAGAAAAATTAAATCGGAGAGTTTTAGGGTTTTGACCCTTTTTTAAGAAAGAAGGAGATTTTTTTGTTATTTTGAACTAAATGAAATTAAACCTAAGTTAATTAATTAATAAAATAAAAAAAAAGATATTTTTTTTGGGTTTTTGAATGTTTAAGGAAATAAGAAAAAATAAACTGATTAAATATATTAAAAAACCTAATTCTACACCAATTTTTATTTATTGCAAAAATATTAATATCATGCCTATTTAAAACTAATCAAATTATGTTAATATTTATTTACAAAATAAAATAATTAAATTTAATAAATAAAAATATTATATTTTTTGTTTTCTGATTTTATTAGGGAAAAAAATATTAATTTGTTAGTGATATAAATAATAATTATAAAAATAATTAAATGAAAGAAAAAATAAAAAAAGAAAGGAAAAGAAATAAACTCATGAAGGGGGTGTTGGGCCCAATTTTGTGGTGTATTTTGCAATTCCCAGGCCCATTATGCTTCCAGCCTGTTTGACCCTTGTGATTCCCTGCATGCTCGTTGACCAGGGCGTATGGTGGATACTCAGCTTTGGCCATTGGATTTGATTTACTGGCCATCTGGCGCTTGGAAATTGGATACACACGGTAGACCACCTTCTGGGCATTGCATGGGAACACCTGAAGAAAAATTCCAAATAAACGTTTTGGGGGACCTGGGATTCGAACCCAGGTCCCAATGGATTTTTCATCCACTTGCTTGCCAACTCAACTAGCGCGTGTCTTTGTTGTTAGAATAAATACTGGATATTATATGTAAAAACAACTAATATGCTGTAAACAAAAAAATAAAGCGCGTAATTCAAATACACGAACCAGATGACAACACGTCATCATCTTCAACCTTGGTCCTGCATAAAGTAGAATCAAATAGCGGGGGTTTTTAACCTCCACTATCTCCTGCACAAAAAATAGCGAATAGACACAGAGCAAAAAAGAAATATTTCGCGAGGTATGTGTTGGAATCGTCTTGGTCTCACGAATTCAACCATGCATCCCATTGGTTCCAATTTTTCATGGTTTGGAAAGCCCTATTTGAAAGCTTGAAAACCCTAGAAATTCAATCATGGCATCTCTCGGTTTAGGGCATTATTGTTCAATTAAGTCATTCCATCAGCTTTGTATAATCTGTAGCAACGCAAATCAATCACAAAAACATGTCAAATGCATATGAATTAAGAGATACGATTTTGAATTAGAATTGCAAACCGTGGGATGGTATTTCGTGATTCCTTGAGCTTTGGTGCTTGAATTTGATTTCAAATCACTCCTGGTACTTCCTGCAATGTGTTTGGATGGACAAGGCACCTTGAATTGGCCTAGATTGCAAGAACAAGTTTTGATTTTTTCTTGGAATTTCTTGAAATTGGTATTGCCTTTCTGCAGTCCTCCAGTCGTGAATTCGGTTATGCTTGGCTTTCTTGCATATAAGGGGATCAGTTTAGGTCAAAATTTGGACCCATACCCATGTGCATTGAAGATTGAATCTTTGATTGACAAATCAAATATTCTTGATTTTTCATGATTGAACAAGTTGCCAAAATTGGATATTTTTGTATCTTTTAGCTTGTGCACGAATTGGCATGGCCTGGTCAGCATATTTGGATCACATTTGGTTCACAAATAGATTTAAGAATCAAATCTTTTATTTTCTTATAATTTAAATTAATTAAATGAATTAATATGTATTAAAAATCCATTTAATCAATAAATTTAAGAAAATAAATCCAATTTAACTTGATGGGCCGTGCACAGGTCATGGGTGAAGTTTCAAAAAGAGATTTGAGGCCCATTAGCAAAAAGAAGGTGTTTTGAGCAAAGTTGACTTTTGCAAATTCATGAAAATTGCCCAACTTCTCCAATGCATAATTTGCTCAATTTTGATCATATGACCATGTTCTTGGACATTTTGGAAAGCCCTTGAAGTCCTCTAACCAATGCTTTTGGTCCCATATCATTTGGATTTACCAATCTCAAGTTATGGCCTTTGACTCAAAGTGTACTTTTGTTGACTTTTGAAATTGACCTATAATGTAAAAATTTGTAACTTTTTGTGAGAGCATCTCTTGATCTTGGGGTGTGAAGATGGATTGTAGGAAATTGCATCCTCTTCAAAATGAGATTTGGATGGAATTTTTTTGATAAACCATGAAAGAGTTATGCCCTTGTCAAAGTACAGTTGACTTTTCTGCTGTCCAAAAATAGTAACTTTTGCATCTTGATGATTTTTGAGCTATTCTTGTGGGATCATGATCAAGACTTGATCAAATGATGATTGTGAACTCAAAAATAAGATGTTGACCAAGAATTCTGACTATTGACTGCAAAATGACCATTTTGCCCTTGTAGTTGACTGTAGATCAAATGGGGCTTTTGACTGTGCAAACTGGCACTGTGAGTCTTGAAACTTGGCATGTAGGTGCTTGAGAATGTATATAGGTCTATGAGACTTGATTGGACCATTGAAAACCCCAAATACCTTGAAAGAACCAAAACCCTAATTTTGAATTGACTGCCTTAGGAGGTGATTTGATTGTACAACCCTTGAGCCATTTTGAGCAATTTGAAGATCATTCTTGACAAATCTTGAGGAATATGGGAGGTCAAATTTTGGGGTACAACAGTTGCCCCTGTTCAATCTTCTTAAACCTGAGGATGTAGATTGGCTTGTGTACCTTTCGTGATCCGAAGGTGGAAGATGATTGAACACTAAAGTGCCCAGAAATTTGCACTCGCATGATGTAGTATCAGCATTGTGATATCAGGAATGGGCTTACATATGCCATTTGGAGATTGTTGGTAGGAGGATGTTGGAGATGGGCTTAAAGATGCCATCCAAGGGTGATTGTTGAATTGTAATTTTGTAAATTGAAAGAAGGAACCTGTGTAGGGTTGCCTGATGATGAGTCCGTGTAAAACTGCATCTTGGAAGGAAGGAAACCTGTGTATGGTTGACTGATGATGAGTCCGTGTGAAACTGCATCTTGGAAGGAAGGAAACCTGTGTAAGGTTGTTTTGCACTACGTCGGGAAATTGCAAGGAGGAACCTGGGTAAGGTTACTTCGGGATAAGTTTGTGTAAAACCTCTGGAGGAACCTGAGTAAGGTGATAAGTCTGTGTAAAACTTCTGGAGGAACCTGAGTAAGGTTACTTTGACGATGAGTTCGTGTGAAACTGCATCTTGGAACGAGAAGGAGCCGGTGTAGGGTCGTCTGATGAGTCCGTGTAAAACTTCATTGGAAAGAGAAGGAATCTGTGTAGGGTTGCCTGATGATGAGTCAGTGTAAAACTTCATCTGAAATTGAGAAGGAACCGGTGTAGGGTCGCCTGATGATGAGTCCGTGTAAAACTTCATCTGAAGTTGAGAAGGAACTGGTGTAGGGTTGCTTCATGATGGTCAAGTAGATAATTGTCCTGTCTGGTTTCAGGTATTAATCTCTGACCTGAGAAAGAAAGTCTTCCTGGCTTGTTACAGGTATTAATCTTCAATCTCTTCATGTAGATGGTTTTCCTGGCTTGTTACAGGTATTGATCTACAACTTGAAAAGGTTGATGGTAGCCATCTTTTGATTGACCTTTTCCTGAAAAAGGTAAAACGTTAGTTGTATGCAATGTCATGATGTATGAAATGCATGATGTCATGATGTTCTCAAAAATAAATGAGATCGTGTTGTATGCACTTTATCATGTATGTAAATAGGAGGTATGAAATGTGAACTGTTTGTGAATGTATTTTCGTCTGGGAAAATAAATCCCGGAGCTGCTGGAGAATAGAGTTGAGTTCTTCGTTTCCGCTGGGGATGATGAACGAAGATGATTGTGAGAATAAACCTGCAGGAGAAAAGAACTCCGTTGGGGAATAAACCGGTGAAGATATTACTCTACGGGGAATTACTCTGTGGGAAGAGAGGCTTTGCTGAGATTTTAACGATAACTCCGCTGGGGATTCCGTTGATAAGCTCTGTTGGGGATTTTGATGATGAACTCCGCTGGGGGATAGAAAGAACTTCGCTGGGGATGACCTTTCAGTTGCAACTTGCTGAGGATAACCCAGTTAAACTCTTGTGGGGATAACCTCTGAATATGGCTGGGGAGATATATTTGTACTCTGCAGAGGACAAGCTTCCAGAATCTACTGGGGAAGATGATTCAACTCTGGCGGGGAAGCTTTTTTAGACTGCACTGGGAAATGGCTCCACTGGGGGTATCTTGTATTCCTCCGGGGAACATTCTTATACTCTGTCGAGGAATATTAAGACTGTCGGGGATGCTCTTTACGCTTGTTGGAGAATATCTTTATACTCCGCTGGGGAATATTAAGGCCTTCTGGGAATACTGAGCCTTTTCGGGACTGACGGTAGACTAACTCTGCTTGGGGGAGAATATTGTTGATTCCTCCGTAGTTGCAAGTCTCAGTGGGGAGAGCTACCATTACTGTCTTACTCTGCGGGTAGTGAAGGTATCTTGGTCATATTCTTCAACTGAATCTACCTTGTACCTGATGGACAGAGCAGCTTGTACAGTTCGGACAATTCTTATTGCCCCTGTTTCTACGAGAAAAGAAGGCCTATGAGGCGCTTGATAACTGCCGATTGACAAATCTTCTTCTGGTAGGCAAGTGACGAGATGACGGGACATAGTCGTATACTTTGATCCCTAATTTTTTCCTGGACCGCCCTTTCGGGTTTTCAGTCCACCGGGATACCCTTTTTTGCCCAAGCCGCCTTTTCAGGTTTTCGACTTGCCGGGTGTACAATTTTTCATTCTCATCCCTAATTTTTGCCCGAACCCTTTTGGTTCGCCGGGAAGCCCTTATTTTTGCGTAGGCCAATCAACCTAGCGGGTCTTTATTCATGCGCGGTATTTTCTGACTATGTCCACGCTCTTAGGATGTAGGGAGGTGTCATTGTCGGCAGTGTTATGTTGCCATACTACCAGAAGATCTTCGTTTGATCATGTAAGATTCGTTGCTGGAATTCATGTCCAATGCCCCAATTGATTCAGATGGAGATTTGCCCCTGGCTATTTGGCATTTTAAGAGATTCCTTGAATCTTGACTTGATTGCCCTAGATGATGGACAATGCTCATGTCTGCCCCTTGGATAGAAGTGTTCTTTCCACTTGAGGTGATCCTTTTATTGAGAAGGTTTTTTTGTTCACTAGATATTTGTCGTGCGAATTTCTCTTCTATTTGAACAAATAGTCATATGCAAACAATGTTATTTTAAGAATGCAAAGCTTATGTCTATCTTGAAGTTTTTGAAAATGCATTTTTTCAGTAAGATAGGAAAATTTTGTAAAATGTGACGTCAACTCAGGATTTACAGCAAGCCCTACAGGATTCAGGATACCTTTTGTAACAGTATGCTTTCGAACTAACCCATGCTTCAGCTAGGACTTTTAAGGGTTATAACGTGGCATGGTTCACGGTTTAAAAAACAAAGGATAAAGGCTCAAGTTTTATTTGTACCCACCCGCTCTTCGTGATGTTCTTCGATCCTAAACTCAGCTAATCGTGCATTAGATCTTGTTTGAGTCTTTGCTCTCATATACCAGTGATGGTTCGGATACTGACAGTTTATTTTGAACAGGCGGTCATTTTTTGTTGTTGAGGGTTTGTAGGACCTCTTTCTTTTTTATTTTATTATCCCTGTCTTTTTCCCTGAACTCTTTCTTTTGTGATTACAGTCAGCGGGATGCCCCAGTTTTGTAAGTCTCCTTCATAGGTTTTGACTTATTGGGCTTTTATTTTTGAAAGATAACAAATGCCTGTCTTAACGATTATAGGGAACCATCACTGTTTTTTGTTTTGGAAGGACTCCTTTGATGCCATTCATTGTGCACCTGGATCAACCGAGAAAACTACCCTGCCCCAGGTTATAATTAAGGGTGTTGTACCCCAAAATTTGCCCTCCCATATTCTTCAGAAATTGCCAAGTCAAGCTTCAAAAATCTCCCCAAGGGTTGCACAGTTCAAGGACCTCCTAACAGTCAAAATTAGGGTTTTGGTTCTGACAAAGTAAATGAAGTTTCCAAGGGTCCAATCAAGTCCCACATGCCTATAAATATGGTCAAGCATCCCCATACCAAGTTTCAAGACTCTCAGCACAAAATTGCACAGTCAAAACCCTAATTGCACTACAGTCAACTATAGGGGCAAAATGGTCATTTGACAGTCAAAAGTTCAAATTTTTGGTCAACATCTCATTTTGAAGCCACAAACATCATTTGATAAATGCTTGATCATGATTCTCAAAGCTAGGCTCAAAAATCATCAATATGCAAAAGTTTCCTTATTTGGACAGTTGAAAAAGTCAACTGTAAATTGACCAGGGCATAACTTTCACATGGATTATCAGAAAAATTCCATCCAAAGCTCATTTTGAAGAGAAAGACATTTCCTACAACTCATCTTCATACTTCAAGTCCAAGAAATGCTCTCACAAAAAGTTATCAATTTCAACATTATAGGTCATTTTCAAAAGTCAACAAAAAGGGACTTTAAGTCAAAGGCCATAACTTGAGATTGGTAAATCAAAATGACATGGGACCAAAGGCATTGGTTAGAGGACTCAAAGACCTTTCCAAAATGTCCAAGAACATGAGCAAAGCTTAAAAATTGAGCAAGTTATGCCTTGTGGAAGTTGGGAAATTTTTGGATATTTTGAAAAGTCAACATTGTTTCAAATAACCTAAAATTGCTAATGGGCCTCTTTTTCTTCCACAATTCATTATCCAAGGCATGTGCACGACCATTTGGCCCAAAGGGAAGTTTTTTTATCATTTTTATTTATTTATTTGGATTTTTAATTATTAATAATTCATTTAATTAAATTAAATATGTGAAAAATACTAAACCTAATTTGTTGAATCTTTTTGTGCATGAAATAATTTCAAGATATTGTGTATAATCAGATTTAGAAAGAATCTTGCTAATTGGTCATGATTTGGTAGAAGTTTGCATGAAAAGATTAGAAAATATTTTGCCTTAAAAATCAAATATTATTCAATCAATGCAAAGGTTTTTTTGGATCAAATTTTAACCCTAATTGATTCCATACATAAGCTTGATCAAGACCTAATGCCTGGTAACCAAAAAGCTGCGCAGAAAAAACCATATGCAAACTTGAAATTTATCAAGAAAATTCAAATCTGAAAACTGCTTTCTAGGGCGATTCAAGCTGAGATAATCATCTCATCACCTTCCTGAGACCTTAAGCAACGTGCCTGAATAGGTTTCCACATCCCTGACCCTTTGAATCATTGTACAGAAGTCAATCTTTTTCACCTTTTTCTCATAATCGTATTTTACAATTTAAGCATATCCATTGCATTTTGTTCATGAATTCTTACTAATTAACTGATTCTGAAGCTAACCCAATTGTTTGATTGAATTTTTATGTACCCTAACGCGAATCTACCATTGTCGTATTTTAGGGTTTGCAGAACTTTGAATTGGGGTTTCCCAGTTAAAGAAAAATTAGAACCTCATAGTACCATAACTCAATTCAGCATACTCGGACGGTCTCAAAACGCACCTCGCGCTCAATTTATGAGCCTCCACGAGCTATTCGCTATTTTTCAGAAACTGGCATAAGGGAACGATTCAAAAACCGTTGCTAATTGTTTTTGTGTTTCAGAAAAAATAAGCCAAGGAAGAAGAAGGGTGCGTGGCCATCAGTAATTGGTTGGTTCAAAAATTCGCGCTAAAAGTCCATTAACGCTTTGTTTTATTTGATATTAATTAATTGTTATATTGTAAACAAAACGCGTTGAGTGCTTCAGTGGCAAGGCTTGTTGGTGGTAATCTCTAGGACCTGGGTTCGAGCCCCAGGTCCTCTCCCTTTCCATATTATTATTTTTCTAACGTTGCTTGTGTGTAGCTCGTTCCCAGGACCCCCATTATACACTCCTGATCCAGCTATGCCACGTATCTCATGGTTCCAATCAAAAGGTGGAGATTTGAAGAATAAGGTGTGCCTCAGTCAATGCATCCATACGCTTTCAGAAAAGTCAAAAGGGCCTTAGCTTAATGGGCCAGCAAATGTTAACAAAAACCTCCAAATTAGGGGCAGAACCCCCTAGGTTTGCAAACTTTTTTACATTCTTTGTTTTTTATTATTTTTACTTTCTTTCAATTATTGTTTTTTTTAATTAATTTAATATTTTCACAAATAATATAAAAAACACAAAAAATCATAAAAGGACAAAAAATTAATATTTTTATTTAATGTCATATTTTTATAAATAAATTGCATTAATTAATTTTAGTTATTAAATTAGGTTTAATTGTAATATTTTCCTTAATAAAAATCTAAAATTGGTAGAATTAGGGTTTATAATCATTTTTATCCCTTTTCTTTTCTCTCTTAATAATTAAATATTTCCTATTATTTATTTTTGTAATTAAATGGCATGTAAATAATTAGGTTAAATATTAGGTTAAAATTTAATCTTTTCTTAATAAACTAAAAACGATTAGAATTAGGGTTAATCTTTTCATTTTAATTAATTCTTTTTCATTAAAATCATAAAATACAAAAATACCAAAAACAATTTCTTTTCATTTTAATTTTATTAACTTAATAATAGTTTAATTTAATTTAATCAAAAAGGGTCCAACGCCCTCGTTTCTAATTTAAATTTCAATTCGCGTATTTATTTCTTTTTTCTTTTAATATTCATGTACTTCTCCCAAAGCCGTGTAATCTCATAATCTTTCGCACTTTTACTTTACTTTCTTTATTTATTTTCTGTCAAATCGGGTTCTGGAAATTTTGGCGATGTGGACCCGCGCCTTTTGTAATAGCTTTAGAACTTTTACTTCTCGCACTTTTAACTGTTAATCAATGCATGCAAGAATGAATGGATAAAATAAAAACAAGCGCATAGATCACCCGTAACATGACAAGATAAAATAACTGAACATGACACACAAAATCACACACCACCCCTAGGGTACGCCTCACTGTTGCCTTGCCTCGAAAGGTGATCGTCGAGTAGAGGATGTCTTAGTAAGTCCTCATGATCCGGGAACCTGGCATGAGGGTAGCTTCTAGGATATCTTCCCATTGCTCTGGTGATCACCATGTCCCGAACCTCGAATTGACCCGAACACCTCCAACGGTGGTGCTACCTACCTCTCAATGGTGGGATGGCACTACTTTAAAGGACATTTACACAGACGAATTCCTTAGGGTAGGTAGGTTCTCGTGGATACTTGATCTAATCTCAAAACAAATTCAAAAAGACTTTTCACACCAACACATTTTCAAAAGCTTTCGAAAGCAATTTTTCAAACACTCTTGAGGACTGATATAAGAGTCGAACTGGAATTTTCAAAGAAACTTTTTAAAACCCACATTTGAAAAGCAAACAAACCATTTTTGAAAACACAATGAGCAAGTATCTAAGAGCCCATGGATAACCATGGATAGAAAGGGTGCTAACACCTTCCCTTTCTATAACCTACCTCCCGAACCGAGAGCAATCTCTTTAAGGAATTTTTCTGTGCTTTTGTCCTTTCCATTTGGAGAAAATAAAAGACGGTGGCGACTCTTGCTTCCGCGACATTTCGCGAACCAGCATTAAACAATCAGTTCCAGATCCACCGATCACAAAGGGTTTTAATTTTTGCGTGAAAAGAAAAACTCCAACTTCTTTGGCTCAAAGGGGTTGACTAGGGATTATCTTCCTTATAACTCCACTGTTTAGGATTTGAAACAATGCATGTACTTCATCAGCGGGGTCTGTTCAAAAGCATACTGTAAAGATCGTGGTATCGTTTTCGTCATCCTCCCTCAAAAGGCTTAGAATTTTTTAATCGAGAGTTTGAACATCACAAAAAGGAAATATGAAGCAATTTTAAGCATAGTGAAAACAATTAATTCAAAACAGACACGTGTAATGCATTAATGAAATAAAAGAGTTTGACATGATAATTGTTTGAATAAGCCAATAAAAATACAATTTCATAATTCAAATGAACAAACGTGCTTTCAATCCTAGCCATGTTTTGGCAAGGGAGCAGTGGTCACATTGGGAGTCTCAGGAGGCTCGAATTCGATCTCCTTAGCGTCAATCATATTCTGAATCTTGTATTTCAGCGCCCAACAATCGTTAGTATCATGCCCCGGGCTACCGGAATGATAAGCACACCTTGCATCTGGGTTGTAGTTAGGAGAAGAAGTCTTAGGGTTCGGATGAGGGTTTATCACCGTAATCAGATTCATCTTCAACAAGTGCTGCAATGCTTGTGACAATGGCATGTTGATGTTAGTGAACTGTCTTTTAGGCTCGTCCGACCTTCGTTGATTTCCCTTTTGTTGTTGTCGGTGTGACGCAGAACCAGAGATCAAGACTGCCCCTATGTGTTGGTCACGACGACTCTTTTGACTGTACACAACATTGGACTCTTTCTTCCCACTGTAAGGCTTTTTCTGAGCATTAGAAGGTGTAGCTTCTTGAATCTTCCCACTTTTGATTCCAGCTTCAATTCTCTCACCAGTCAAGATAAGGTCTGTAAACCCGGATGAAGAGTTTCCAATAAAATGGTTAAAGAATGGACCAGACAGGGTCCCCAAAAACATATCAACCAGTTCACGATCAGTTAAAGGTGGCTGCACCCTTCCGGCAAGGTCTCTCCATTTTTGAGCATACTCTTTAAATCCTTCACCCGTCCCTATTGACATACCCTGGAGTTGGGTACGCGTAGGAGCAAGGTCAGAATTATATTGATATTGCTTATAGAACGTAGTAGCCAAATCCTCCCAGTTACGGATACTGGCTCCATCCAGCTGATAGAACCACTCAAGCTGATTCCCTGAGAGACTGTCCTGAAAGAAATGGATCCACAAATTCTTATCAGTGGTGTAAGGCTGGATCTTCCTTACATATGACCGGAGGTGCAGCTTTGGGCAGGAAGCTCTGTCATACTTGGCAAAGGCAGGTGCCTTAAATTTATGGGGAATCACCACCCCAGAGGATAGACCTAGGTCTCCGAAGTCCAGCCCGGGCATGTTCTGTATCTCCATAGCGCTCAAGCGGTCCTCCAACTGTTTGTACTTATCCTCAGCAGGAGGATACTGTTCTTCATCATAACCCGTCTCGTTGTCGGAGACTACAGGGCTAGGAACCCTCCTCTCTTGTGGACTGTCTTTCCCTCCATATGAGGTGGTCAGATCAACCTCATTCCGCAGTCCATTTCCAAACCTGCGTCCAGTGTTGAACAAGACGGTCCTCTTCTTCTTCTTCTTCCTCTCTTTCAGAATCAGGGTCTTCAAGTCTTGTTGACCCTTAGCTAGGCTCATAACCAACTCTTGAAACTGGGCATTCTGGGCCTGGAGGGCCTTGATAGCTTGCTCAGTGGAAGGTTCGGTAGACATGATAATTGCTGAAATAAACAACGAAGAGGATAAGAGACCTGTAATGGTACCTGTAATGCAATGATATGTATGATATATGTATGCAATGTTTTCAAGGATCTCGTGTGGTAAACAAAGAAACTTGTTAGAATTTGAATTTTGCAGCTTGATTGAAGGAACTTCATGTTGCTGAGAGTCCTTCTTCAAGAGTCAGGCTCACCATATCGAGTGGGTCATAGCCCTTGACTCAAGTTATCATGCTTGGATTTCTAGACAACCTTGGCTAGAGGAAAATAAATCCCCTTTTCCCCTTGTTTGACGTCTGGTTCATCATGACCTGCATCACAAACCCTTGAGATCCTTGAAATGGTTAAGGAAATGCTATGGTATGATGTTATGATGTGTATGCTATGCGTTTAAGCAAAAGTGTGAGGTGATGTAAGTAAGCCCTACTATAAATCCAAACTGTTGGATAAGGACTGTAAACAAAACCTGCAAGGAACTCATGCTGTCAGATAACAAGAATGTGCAAGTAGTTCAAGTTTGAAGGCACATAAGTCACACAAAAGAGCCCTTAGATTTCAGGCCGGCATGAAGCTTAGGTACTACCCTCTTTCAGTTTCAGTTGGTTAAGACCTGTCCGAGAAAATAGTAACCGGGTTCTAGAGGATCTCAATATCACCGACTACCCTCAATCGGTCATAATTCCAGTTTAGCAACCTTTCCTTGCGGCCGGAATCATCGCGAGAGTTTAGTCTCAATGAGTGTAGCATACTGCTACTGTTCTATGGCCGAGTTGGTCAATTTAAGGTTCTAAGGTCAGTTGGTGCTTGATGACTCCTCAGAAGACCCATATTCTCCTCGTTCCAACACAAGGGATATCGATACAGACCAAGGTGTCACACCAATGTAGCTACTGCTTCATCCGTGTCGGTCTATGCCGGACAAATCCCTCACAGTTTATTGCTACTTACCTAAAAAAAGGGTACCCCCAGATCCGGGTTAGGATCTATAAAACTCTGATACAAGCCCACAAAATTTAAAGCATACAAAGCATACAATTGAAAACACAAGTGATCTAGTCCTAAGGTACACCTCACTTATAAGATTCCCCAGCAGAGTCGCCAGTTCTGTGATCGGTGGAAATAGAACTGACTGTTTTGGAATGCTGGTTCGCTTTTGCGTTTGTTTTTGCAAAATGTCGCGGTAAGCAAGAGTCGCCACCGTCTTTTATTTTATCCAACAAGGAAAGGACAAAAGCACAGAAAAATCCCTTTTCGAGATGTTTCTCGGGTTCGAGAGGTAGATTATAGAAAGGGAAGGTGTTAGCACCCTTTCTATCCGTGGTTATCCACGGGCTCTTAGGTACTTGCTCACTATGTTTTCAAAAATTTGCTTTTCTTTGTGATTGTGGGTTTTGAAAAGTGTTTTGTTTGAAAACTTCGATTTAACTCTTGTTTCTGTCCTCAAGAGTGTATGAAGTGTTGTTGAAAACTTTGTTTGAAAAGTGTAAGTGCGGAAAATTTGTTTTGTTTTGAAAGAGCAAGTACCTAAGAACCTCTACCTACTGAAAAGGTAATTAAACTGTGCAAATTTCCTTTAGACAGTGTTATCCCACTATTGAGGAGTAGGTAGCACCGTCGTTGGAGTTTCGGGTCAATTCGATTAAGGGACATGTGGTCACTAAAGCAATGTTAGGACGCCTTAGCGGTAACCCTAATGTCTTAGATCATTTTATCCGAGGCAACTGTTTCGAGGCAACTTATGATCTTTGGACAAGAGGGCGACCTCTAAAACTTCCTATACTCAATGACCACGTTCGAGGCAACCAAGTGAGGCGTACCCTAGGAGTGGCATGTGCAAATGTATCAATTTTCAGTTATGTTATCTTTGTACATGTTATGGTGAGCTACGATTGATTTTAAGTTAAGATAGATCTTGTCATGCATAGCCTTTTATTCATACATCTAGCAGTTAATAGTTGCGGAGTTTAAATTGCGGAAATTAAATCTAAACTATTACAAGGCGTCAGGTATTTACATCGCCAAAAACAACCCTTGAAATTAAAATGCGGAAAGTAAAATAAAGCGATAAATAATTAAAGTCCTAATTAAAAGCTATTACATCCTCGGAGCAAATACAATTATATGGATCAAAAAGTAATACGCGCTAGAAAAATTAAATCAGAGAGTTTTAGGGTTTTGACCCTTTTTTAAGAAAGAAGGAGATTTTTTTGTTATTTTGAACTAAATGAAATTAAACCTAAGTTAATTAATTAATAAAATAAACTAAAGATTTTTTTTTTGGGTTTTTGAATGTTTAAGGAGATAAGAAAAAATAAACTGATTAAATATATTAAAAAACCTAATTCTACACCAATTTTTATTTATTGCAAAAATATTAATATCATGCCTAATTAAAACTAAACAAATTATGTTAATATTTATTTACAAAATAAACTAATTAAATTTAATAAATAAAAATATTATATTTTTTGTTTTCTGATTTTATTAGGGAAAAAATATTAATTTGTTAGTGATATAAATAATAATTATAAAAATAATTAAATGAAAGAAAAAATAAAAAAAGAAAGGAAAAGAAATAAACTCATGAAGGGGGTGTTGGGCCCAATTTTGTGGTGTATTTTGCAATTCCCAGGCCCATTATGCTTCCAGCCTGTTTGACCCTTGTGATTCCCTACATGCTCGTTGACCAGGGCGTATGATGGATACTCAGCTTTGGCCATTGGATTTGATTTACTGGCCATCTGGCGCTTGGAAATTGGATACACACGGTAGACCACCTTCTGGGCATTGCATGGGAACACTTGAAGAAAAAATCCAAATAAACGTTTTGGGGGACCTGGGATTCGAACCCAATGGCTTTTTCATCCACTTGCTTTCCAACTCAACTAGCGCGTGTCTTTGTTGTTAGAATAAATACTGGATATTATATGTAAAAACAACTAATATGTTGTAAACAAAAAAATAAAGCGCGTAATTCAAATACACGAACCAGATGACAACACGCTATCATCTTCAACCTTGGTCTTGCATAAAGTAGAATCAAATAGCGGGGGTTTTTAACCTCCATTATCTCCTGCACGAAAAATAGCGAATAGACACAGAGCAAAAAAGAAATATTTCGCGAGGTATGTGTTGGAATCGTCTTGGTCTCACGAATTCAACCATGCATCCCATTGGTTCCAATTTTTCATGGTTTGGAAAGCCCTATTTGAAAGCTTGAAAACCCTAGAAATTCAATCATGGCATCTCTCGGTTTAGGGCATTATTGTTCAATTAAGTCATTCCACCAGCTTTGTATAATCTCTAGCAACGCAAATCAATCACAAAAACATGTCAAATGCATATGAATTAAGAGATATGATTTTGAATTAGAATTACAAACCGTGGGATGGTATTTCATGATTCCTTGAGCTTTGGTGCTTGAATTTGATTGCAAATCACTCCTGGTACCTCATGCAATGTGTTTGGATGGACAAGGCACCTTGAATTGGCCTAGATTGCAAGAACAAGTTTTGATTTTTTCTTGGAATTTCTTGAAATTGGTATGGTCGTTCTGCAGTCCTTCAGTCGTGAATTCGGTTATGCTTGGCTTGCTTGCATATAAGGGGATCAATTTAGGTCAAAATTTGGACCCATACCCATGTGCATTGAAGATTGAATCTTTGATTGACAAATCAAATATTCTTGATTTTTCATGATTGAACAAGTTGCCAAAATTGGATATTTTTGTATCTTTTAGCTTGTGCACGAATTGGCATTGCTTGGTCAGCATATTTGGATCACATTTGGTTCACAAATAGATTTAAGAATCAAATCTTTTATTTTCTTATAATTTAAATTAATTAAATGAATTAATATGTATTAAAAATCCATTTAATCAATAAATTTAAGAAAATAAATCCAATTTAACTTGATGGGTCGTGCACAGGTCATGGGTGAAGTTTCAAAAAGAGATTTGAGGCCCATTAGCAAAAAGAAGGTGTTTTGAGCAAAGTTGACTTTTGCAAATTCATGAAAATTGCCCAACTTCTCCAATTCATAATTTGCTCAATTTTGATCATATGACCATGTTCTTGGACATTTTGGAAAGCCCTTGAAGTCCTCTAACCAATGCTTTTGGTCCCATGTCATTAGGATTTACCAATCTCAAGTTATGGCCTTTGACTCAAAGTGTACTTTTGTTGACTTTTGAAATTGACCTATAATGTAAAAATTTGTAACTTTTTGTGAGAGCATCTCTTGATCTTGGGGTGTGAAGATGGATTGTAGGAAATTGCATCCTCTTCAAAATGAGATTTGGATGGAATTTTTCTGATAAACCATGAAAGAGTTATGCCCTTGTCAAAGTACAGTTGACTTTTCTGCTGTCCAAAAATAGTAACTTTTGCATCTTGATGATTTTTGAGCTATTCTTGTGGGATCATGATCAAGACTTGATCAAATGATGATTGTGGACTCAAAAATAAGATGTTGACCAATAATTCTGACTTTTGACTGCAAAATGACCATTTTTCCCTTGCAGTTGACTGTAGATCAAATGGGGCTTTTGACTGTGCAAACTAGCACTGTGAGTCTTGAAACTTGGCATGTAGGTGCTTGAGAATGTATATAGGTCTATGAGACTTGATTGAACCATTGAAAACCCAAATCCCTTGAAAGAACCCAAACCCTAATTTTGAATTGACTGCCTTAGGAGGTGATTTGATTGTACAACCCTTGAGCCATTTTGGGGAATTTGAAGATCATTCTTGACAAATCTTGAGGAATATGGGAGGGAAAATTTTGGGGTACAACACTTATTTATTTAAGAAAAGAAATAAGTTTTGTTTAAGAAAATATTTTTTGTTCTTTTTGTGTTGAAAGAAATAAAATATAATATGTGAACATGAAATATTTTGGTGTTTTATTTTGGTTAATGAAAAATAAAAGTGATGGTAAAAAATAACAAAAAAAGAAGAAAGACAGAATCACCACAAATGATAAAAAGAAGAGGTCAGAAGTTCTGACTCTGGCATGCTGCACAAACAGAAACACCATTAATAGAAATAGGGAAGGTCAGAAGTTCTGGATCCGCTGGGAACAAAGAAGTTTTCAGAAGTTCTGATGCCACTGGCAGAACTTCGTCTCCCTCTCCATGCTAGTCAAAACATCTTCAACTTAGTCATTTCTTAACAGAATAGAAGTTACGCATATAACGGTTATGACTAGTTTCATAATGTTTCAGAAGCAAGAGATATCAGCAATATAGATCAGAAGCAAACGTGAATTTGCTAATCCTAATTATGAGTCCTAAATTCCTCATGAAGCTATGAATTGGAATTCCATCTACTTAGGCAGGCAGATGCATGAAGTCTCGGAATATGTACATCATCAGAATCAGAATATCTACATTGTATTTTAAACATGCAAAATCTGACAATGCCTAAGTAATATGATAAGAGTCAGCAAAAACTTACCTTGCAGCTGGAAAAGATTCTGTGAACTAGAGGTTGGTCCTGAACTCTGATGATGTTCTGAGCAACTTCTTCTCGTACCCAGCAGGTTGGAAGTTTTCAATGTCTGGAACAACCAAGGGGTGATGTTCTAACTTCTTTGAGGTGGAGGTGGATGGAGAGTGTATTACAGTTTGAATACAGAAGTTAGGATAGCTTCTAATAGGTGAATCAGAAAATGTATGGATAGTTTTAGTCAAGAAACACTTGAGAACAAATGGCGTTTGAATGCAAGGAATCAAAAGTTAACAAGTTTTGTATTTTGTGTTTACAGTTTTTGGACTCTTGGAATTTTTTTGCAGGGGTTTAAGGTTTTTCTTTCTCAAAATTTTGACCCCTTTCAATGGCCAATGGAGTTCAATTTATAGGCGAAGGTTTTGTAGTTTGGAGAGGTCAAGTGACACCAACGTCATACGCTAGACGCTGACTTACTCTTGAAGTAAGCTTAAACAAGCATGGTTCAAGGCACCAAGTAGACTGGCTAGGACGCTCGAGGCGATCAATGCATTCACTATCATCGAAAGTAACCGACTAAAGACAAAAGTCGCTTTTTCAATCATAAAAACACTTAGGCAGAATCTGACAAAGTCCAAATTGGCGAGACACCAAATTGGGTTGGTAGCAGTGTATCTTCACACCTTCTTTTGGACAAAGTCTTGTGGTGATGATTTTAGGGGTGAGATAATCTTCCAAAATATCGCTAGATTCAACTGCCTGGTTGAGTTTCGATAGAGAAATTCTCTGGTGAACGACTCAGGTACATGGCTTCATTTAGCAAAGGGAATAATCAAATTGTTTGGAGTCATTAGATCCAGGTGAATGCTTTTGATGATCTTATTTTTAATAGCATTTTCATTTTTGTCAGGTTTGTTGACTTCCAGAACATGTTCAAATGTGGAGTTTAGCCAAAGTTGAAGCAGTCAGAAAGGTCCATTGAGTAAGTAGATGGCGTTAGGTTTCAAGGTTTCCATGCTCAACATACCTTTTCCTATTGATTCGTAGAGCGAACCAAGAATCAACTAGCTCAAGCAGATATCCCGACCCTCATGCAGTTGATTGGATAGAGCAATGAATCTCTTGGCTAATTTCAAAGACCTACAATAAAAGACACATCTCGGTAGCCATGATGCCAAGAAAGAAACATGCTTTGTATCAGATACTTTGTCGGTTGCTTTGTCGTGTTAACATTCCATATATTTGGTGAAGTTCGGCATGATCCTTGTCGAAATCAATGGTGTTCTCATTGTTGTCCATTGGGTCAAAATTTTTGCCTGTTGGACGAAGTCCAATAATGGCCGCTATGTCAAAAAGGGCCGGGGTGAACATTCCACAAGGGAATTGGAAAGTGTTAGTCGAGCCCTCCCAAAAGTAGAGGAAAGTGACAAACATGTTTGGGCAGTAAGGGGGATCAACCTTTGATAAATGGATTATGTCAAAGATTCCCCTATCATTCCAGATCTGACTTTTTGTTTTTGTTCTTCGACTTTATATAGTTGACATTAATTAAAGGAGCGGAACGAAAGACCCTAGAAGTGCAAAATAAATAAGCTAAGTCTATGAGTTTCTTTTCGCTAACCTTAGGTTTAGTTTGATGGTATGCAAAAAATAATTCTTTAATCCTATCAGTGTCTCTAGAAGGATGGATTGAACCAATGAGAGCATGAACGTTATCAGCAATGGTAAGAGGAAAGAGTACCTAAGATTAGAAGATGTGGAGCTTTTCCTCCTACAATGGTGGTTCAGGAACGTATTGTTGATTTTCAACCATAATAGGAGCATTGAGCTTGATAACCAGAGACAGAGTTTCTTTAGATTTCTTCTGGTTTTTGGATTTCAAAGATAAAGCCATTGTTGAAGTTAAGGAGCCTGAAGTTGAAAAGTTTTTGGAGAGAAAATTTAAGCTTACAAGTGGAACGGGGAAGCCTGATTTTGTGGGTTACGATGTCCTAGGAAGTTGGAGCTAGTGAGTAGGATAGTGGTGGTTGCACGTCTCTAAAATGACGGTTAATGGGAATGCCATGACAATGATGACATTATTGCAATACATCAAATAGTGTAAAAGGCAAGTCGAAAATATCTTCATCTCCCTCCAGTCGAAAGAGATATTTTAGGGGGTAATTTGTTAGCCAGGATTCTCGACAAACCTCAAATTCCAACTAAGATAGGAGGAAAACGAGGGAATCTTGGATGAAGTTTTTGGGTAATGTATAAGAGCGTGGTTGACGCTCATGTGGGCGATCGTTAGACGAATAAACAACGGACTAAGTTGTCAAAAGCTAGCCTGAAGAAGGAGTTATAGACTTAGGATTTTTTCCAAATAACAAGTATAAATATTTCAACCAAAGCAGTTGTTTTAACCAAGGCAGTTGAAGTACACAAGCGTGGTTGAATAACCATCTTTGGTCTTATCCGCATTAGAGGGACGTGTGGAAGCGATTTTCAAATCAAGAAAATATGCAACAAAAAACGTGGCATTCAAGGGAGCAAAGCCCACCTTTAGCAGTTATTTACATTTTAGTATAAATAATCATTTTTATGGTAAAACTAGGGGTGTCAAATTTACTACTAAGACTCACAAAAACTCAGAGTACCCAGTGAAGAGCGGAATGAATTCCAAGAGTGCAATGTACGTTTGAACACTATTTTACATTTATGCAAGACTTTACTTTCAATTTTACGTTACGTTTTTGTGTTCTTCATTGTCGAACTCTTTATATTTTCAGTCAAAGTTTCACTTTTACTTGTTTTCCATTTCACAATGTGATTACGTTTACTGTCGAAATCACTCACACTCTTACTATCTTTATGTTAATTGAAAAATTCCATGCACATTATTCTGAGATTCCCTAGTCGATCTCGCAAAGTAATCTTTAACAAGAGACTATCAGTGTTTACCAAATTTCAGGATAAACACCCTCATTGTATGAAATCCTAAGCTTTTCTCTAAAAGTTTCACAACTAGAGCATCCATCCATGGTACTTGAAAATCTTCAAAAATACGATCATTAATATGTACCATAAGACGTATATGATTACCATCTCGATATTCAAGTTTAATAATTTTCTCCTTATACAAATCAACCAAAGATATTGATGTTTTGGTTGTATTTTGACTCATCATTTTATCACGAAAGAAGATCTTAAATTGTTTATCATCCGATGACTTGTGCCGAAAATCAACCGCAAAAATGAAACCTTGAGAACTCTCGATCATTGCCCTAGCAGGAAAAAAAACTTGTTTTATCACAAACTCAACTTAAATTACACAATATGATCTTAAAACAAGAACTCAATCTCCTAAATAGGTATGTATCCTTGTTGAGTTTCACTTTGGATTGCATTATCAGAGGGGAAAAAAGCATCTGAGAAAAATTGAGAAAGAACCGAAAATATATTTTTGGAAACTTTCGGAAATACATTTCTGATTTCTACATAAGTTTAACAAAAAAAAAATGCACATCAGAAATATACTTTCAATTTTCGAAAAGTATTAGAAATTACATAAAATATTTCTTTTGAGCATGCGGTGGAATAAAAGTTTGCCTTAATCTTTAAAAGAACATTCCACAATCCAAAATTAAGAAAAATAATTTTGGTCAAAAATTGAAGAAAAATAATATTGGTTTCAATGGTGTGATATAAAACTTTTTTAAATATCCATCATATTAAATTAACAATATCATTTGTTATGTAGTTTTCTAGTATACAAATAATTTAAGTCACGATATTTAGTTGAATGCATGTATAAGACATAAAAAGTATTTAAAAAGTGTAAGAAGAAAAACGAACCCGTGCGCTCTAACGAAACGCTCTAACGAAACGAAGCGCGCTTAACCGTATTTAAACTGAACCCGCCATGCAAATTTCTCACACATTCACCTTCACCACCCACCACCCTCTGTTTCTCTCTCTTCACATTCTCACTCTCTCTCCTCTCTCTCTCTCTCTCTCTCTCTCTCTTCCTGTAACAGAATTACAGTTACATCTTTTTCCAAACAACCAACGCCACCATTCTTTTTCAATTCAATCAACTATGACGGATTCCGTGACTGAAACGGTGCTAGCTCCGGTGGCATCACTTTTCGTCGGCGATCTTCACTCCGACGTAACCGACGCTCACCTCCATGCGACATTTTCCGAATTCAACAGCCTCGTTTCCGTTCACGTCTGTAAAGACGCCGCCACTGGGAAGTCCCTCTGTTACGGTTACGTCAACCTCTCCTCTCGTCAAGAAGGTAACAATTATACTAACGGTTTCTCAGATTCATCGCATTTCAGATTTTCCTTTTCAGTTCATTCTATCGATTAATCTTTCGCTTTTCTCGCGTTTCGGAAGTTAGTTATGCTCGAATTCATGTATTCTTTTCATAATTAGTATTGCTGTTAAGAAACCCTAATGTATTGTGCTAGTTGATTAAAGATTGAGTGTTATGATCTTTTAGTTGTGTTTGTTATTGTATCGATCTTGAAATTTATAATTTTAATATCTTAGAATGTATATGTGTAATATTAATGTAGTCTGATTCTACGTGCTTTGATTTTGTTGATTGAGTAGCAATTTCTGCTATCGAGTTGAAGAATCAATCTTTGCTCAATGGAAAAGTGATAAGGGTCATGTGGTCAAGTTGCGATGTAAGGAAATGTGGCAAAGGGAATGTGTTTGTTAAGGTATGTTATAGGGTTTATAGGTTTGATGTGAATTGTGAAATGCTTAAATGGTGATATTCTGTTTTCTTTTTATGTTTGATGTGAATTCTAATGGAAACTTTGCGGTGTTAATGTTATTACAGAACTTAGCGGAATCGATAGATAATGTGGGACTGCATGATTTATTTCAAGAATATGGGAATATTTTGTCTAGCAAAATTGTCATCTCTGAAGATGGGAAGAGCAAAGGGTTTGGTTATATACAGTTTGATTCAGAGGAGTCTGCAAATGATGCTATCCAGAAAATGAATGGCTCTACTGTGAGAGATAAGCAGATGTATGTGAAATTGTTTTAGAATTTGTTAAAATTTTCCTTCAGTTCCATATGTATGTTTTCTCTTTTGAATTTGTTAATTGCTCTTTTAGTTATCTTAAGATTGGTTTTGATAATCTGATTCCATTTCTTCTCACAGATATGTTGGGAAATTTATCAGAAAAAGTGAACGCTCTTTGCCTGAACCTGATGCCAAATATACAAACTTGTACGTTAAGAATTTGGACCCAGATATTACAGAAGCACTTCTTAAAGAAAAGTTCTCATCTTTTGGAAAAATTCTTAGCTTGGCTATTGTAAAGGATGAGAAGGGGTTGTCAAAAGGTTTTGGATTTATGAACTATGAAAACCCGGATGATGCAAGACGAGCAACGGAAGCAATGAATGGATCACAATTTGGTAATTTACTTATCTTTTTAGTACATAGGTCTTTTATGCTCAAAGTTGCACTTTTCTGGATGTTGATTCTCTGTGTATATCTGGTTTTGATTTGTCATAACTAGGTTCAAAGAACCTGTATGTTGCAAGAGCACAAAAAAAGGTTGAACGTGAGAAGATCTTGCATCAGTGGTTTGCGGAAAGATGCATGGAGAAAAACTTGAAATACAAGGTAATTCCATACCCTTTTTCCTACAGTTGACTAATTAATTTCAGCTTTCTTAGTTTGCCACCATTTTAACTTTCAGGGATCAAACATTTATGTGAAGAACATTGATGATAGTGTTAGTGACGAAGAACTAAAGAGTCAGTTTAGTGCTTGTGGCACAATAACTTCTGCAAAAGTTATGAGAGATGACAAAGGAAAAAGCAAAGGCTTTGGGTTTGTCTGTTTCTCTACCCTGGATGAGGCTGTTAAGGCTGTGAACAGTTTTCATGGTGAGTAAAGTTTCTTTGAATCTGTAAGCCACTAAGGTGATAGGATTTAATGTTTTGGTCATGAATCATTTTTTGCATAGATATGTTTTCGTTGTACTATGAAGTTTGAAAAATGTGCTGATCACTATCATGTTTCAATAATACTGCATGTTATGTTATATTTATTGGATTATAACTTGAGAGATTAGATCTATATTACATGCTACTTTCTATGTTCTGAATTTTAATTAAGTTCTGATCTAAAAAATTTACATCACTGTTTCTTACTTCCTTTTAAGAAATTTTCTAATCATATTAAAATATTTTTATTCAAGTATCAAATCCATTTAGAACAATATTCTCCAATACTTCTGTTATGTCATTCTTTTTTTTTTTGATACGCAAATGTTACTTATTGATTATTTAAATTGATGTTATATGCCACAGGACGCATGTTTCACGGAAAACCACTGTATGTTGCTTTTGCTCAGAGGAAAGATGTTAGGCAAAGCCTATTGCAGCTCCAGCATACTCAAAAACCAGCAGGATTAGCTGGACCTTCCACTGCTGTTATCCCCGGTGCACTTTCTCCTATCATTCACACTGGTGTTGTTTATCATCACCCTAAGGGTTCTACAACATTTTATCATCATTCATCGGGTTCTATTGTGAGTGACAAATTTGCATAATAACTAGATAAAAGGAGTTCATCATAGTTTTTTACCTAATATTTGTCTAGTTTGTTTTTATTTGTAATACTCCTATGCATAACTTAAGGTGAATACAATCCTCACATCGAAAATGTAATTAGTTAGGATAGACTAATCTTATTTTGATGTCAGTTTTAAGGAGTCTTACATATATGTATTTCAATTTTATTTCTTCCATCCACAGATTTCCAACAAAACTACTATGCAGCAATGGAAAAACATGAGCTGGATGGTTGGCAATGCAGATTCAAAAGATTCAAGTACTCATTCAGGACAAGCCAAACATGTGGCCAGTGGATGGAAGCAGGAGATGGAAGAAAAATCTGGAATTTCATCTGCCATGCAGTTTCTTGATCAGAAGGGCCATGTTTCTGACCAGGACGTACTTTGTTCAGATTCTATTTCAGCCGAGTTTTCTGTCATCTGAATATACTTCAACAACCAAGAGATGATACCTCTTAATAAGCGTAGCTTGTGATGTGCTGGTTAAAACTTCCAACAACCCATATATCTGATATTGTAATACTTGATTCTTGACATCTGTGATTTTTTTTTACAGGATTTGTTCTGCAGACTGCAGTATATTTCTTGTCTTTTGATGTGAATATGTAGTCATGATACATACATTCAGCTTTTTCAGTTTCATTGTGAATAGTGGTTGATATTGTAACATTTGAATAATGGATAAGCTTTGTTTTCGAGTTTAAATTTGATTGTATGCACAGTGTAGCTAACATCTCTACTATTCAACTTCCTCTTGCAAAAAACGTTAGTAGTTGTGCCTGTGTCCTGCATAGATAAAGGAGGTACATCTGCTTAGGAGGAGGTGCAATATAGGTCCTTACACTTATTCTAAGAGGTTTTTCTTAAACTCCGTCATCAGAGAGAAGAAGTGTGAATCAGAAGCATGAGTAATTGTGAATTGACCGGTGTTACATAACATATCCTTATTGTCGAGTTAGCTAAACATACTTATGATACTTGCAAGTATCAATAAGATTAATACAAGTATCAATAAGACTAATACAATAAAAGGAAGAATTTTGAATTTGTGGATTGAATCTAACTCAATTATATAAAATCGGTTTATAGGATAAAGATTGAAAAATTTCTTTTTTCCATCTTTATACTTTTTTTGAGATCTTTGGCGAAATTTCAAAAATGTCTCATATTTTCAAATTTGCATCTTTAAACACACTCTTATTCCACAAAAAATTATGAAAAATGTATCTCCAAATAAACCTTATTTAAAAATAAAAAAAAGTGGTTTCGAATATACATTTCCGAATTTTACTTTGTTATAAAAAAAATAGAAAATAAATCAAATAAAATAGAAAAATAAGGAATTTAGGGTTTTCAGGGGGTCCTTTATTTTGTTTCAAAATAGAGGATTTTGATCCTGATTTTTTTCAGATGGATCGACATGGTAAAATTTTAATTCAAAGTCGATTTTCCAGAAAACCGGATTTTTTACGTTAGATCGCGCGTAAAGGTTAGATACGCAGGAACGCAAGGTCTAGAACATCAAGATTATTCAGTTATATTTTATTTTGTTATAAAATATATCAATTAATACAATTGATACACCTTGATTCTAATTGACACAAATATTAAAATATCAGACATGCATATCCGAAAACCCTTGAAAATGAAATATTGAGATACTTCGGATATGCATATCCGAAAATTCCTGAAACTAAATATGAGGTGCGTTCGAATATGTATATCCAAAGAGTATTTTCGAATTTTTAGGGGTTTAACTCAACATATAGAGGTGGACAAAGAAATTCTCTAAAGTTTGTTCCCACTTATAAACACATGTTCAGGTCATATATTATTCGATTTGAGACTCTTAACACCTCCTCTACCCAAGATTGAACGTTTAGAGCGTGGAACTAGATGGTGGATGGTCTGATAGCGGAGTGGTCAAAAAGATCTAAAACTGGACTCTAATAGCATCTTAGAATGTGTGGGTCGGGCCTAACTCATCCCTACAAACCAACTTCTAGGGTGAAGATTGTCCCTACTTATAAGTACATGTTCATGTCATATGTTATATGTCTAACGTGAGACTCTTAACAATGACATTTAGCATGAACCAATGACTTTTTGGGCACCATAGAGAAGTGATGTGTTTAGCTACTGATATATTATTGTTTATATTCAATGGAGAAGTGATGTGTTTAGCAACTTGTTGATGACTTTTTTCTGTTGATTGCTTTACAAAACTTTACAATAATAAAATATTATATTTAATATTTTTTTTGAACTATTGAATTATACATTGATTTTTTTTATTTGATCCATTGCATTGGTTTGATTTTTTTCATTTAAGTGATCCAATAAAAAACTTGTACTTCTAAGATTTCATTCCATTAATCTTCATCCAACTTCGTCATTGTTACCTAGATTAATGGTATTGAATCTTAGAAGCATGAATTTTAGAGCCTTAGAAGTATGAATTTGTTACCGATAAACAACTTCATCATGTATATCTATTTTCTTTAATAAACTTCATCATAGATTTTTTTTTGAAAGTTATATGTGGTTTTGAGGTGGCTTTGGTGTGTGTTGTTTGGTTATATGCGGTGGCAAGAATAAATTCTCATATTTTTATTGAATAATTTTTTTATAGAATAAAGATTGATAGTATCAGACATCAATTATGTTTGTTTGCTTAATGGAAATTTCCTTCATTAGAGTAGTTTATGTAATAAGTGTTGGTGACTTTCAACCCATAAAAATTTCCTTCAACTGAAGTTAGAGAAAATAGAGTAATTGTCATTGTTGTATAAGTTATTGAACTTCAATCCAAAAAAATGGTATTGTGTTAAAATTCTAATTAAAATATAAAATTATAAAAGTATATAAAAAATATAATATTGGATTTGGATTGTCTGTAGTTTTTTCTCTACTGCTCTTAGTTCAACAACAATTTCAACCATTAGCTTGTGTTATAACAGAGAGCCGTCAAGAACAAATCAAAACTATGAGAAAGATTGATTTTCTTGAACAAACACAAAAAATCTTATTAGGTTTTTACGAAAGAGAGAGAAAAAGGAAGAAGAAGAAAATCAATATTGGTTATAACTGTTTTACTAATCATTTACTCAATAAGGGTTTAAAGATTATAAGTGAATAATAACAACTAACCTCTCTCAATAACCTGATAGAGCTAGTCTATTTATAGACTACTAAGCTAACTTAAGATACATGCTAACTTAAATAATTGGACTAAACAAACATGCCTAATTCGATATGCTAACAATTCTAGCATTTCGACTACTGCATGCTTGAGCATACTTCGACTATAACATGCAAGGCTTCGAAATCAGCATGTGAACAGACTTCGACAACATGCTTGATCTCTGTCGAACCAAGAAGTTACCCTTGTTGAGACTGGAGTTCGATCCGATTACCACAAATCTCTACCTTGGAACAAACTCTACAACATCTAGGGAACAAACTAGCTTTCTTCGTGCAGCTTTATCAACTGCAGACAGTGGAAAAACTTGTAACTTGGTAATTACTTGGTGACCATATCAGCAACATTATCTTCATTCGAAGCCTTTAGCACTTAGACTTCTCCACGCTCGATTATCTCTCAGGAGAAATGCACCCTCACATTGGCGTGCTTGGTTCGCTCATGATAGGCTAAATTCTTCGACATGTGTATTTCACTTTAGCTGTCACATTTAACAGTGATAGCTTAATCTTGAAGTTTCAGCTCCTTAGAAAAAACTTTAAGCCATAATGCTTCTTTCACAACTTCACTAAGCGCAATATATTCCGCTTTAGTGATTCATAATGCAACAATCTTCTGAAGTGTCACTTTTCAACTGATTGATATTTCAAACATAGTGAAAACATATCCAAAAATAGATTTTTTGGAATCCATACAACATGCATAATTAGAGTCGACACATCCTTCGATTTCTACTTTATTAGCATCATCGTAGGCTCCATCATAAATCAGGACTCTGCTCAGAGACTCATTTATGTACTTTAGAATCCACTTCAATGCTTGTTAGTACGCCTTTCTGTGATTGGTCATATACATGCTTACAAGGCTCACTCCATACATTATGTCTGGACTTGTACAAACCATAGCATACATCAAAGAACCTATTATGCTAGCATATTAAATGTTATTCATATAGACTCTTTCAGCTCCAGTACTTGGACTTTGAGTCGTACTCAGCTTGAACCGAGGATTTGTTGGTGTCACAATAAGATTTAGATTCAACATACCAAACTTTTAGAGAATCTTCTGTAAGTATATCTCTTGAGATAAGCATAATATCGACTATTTTCTATCTCTCCGGATGTCAATCCCAATAATTCTAGAGTCAACTCCCAGTTCCTTCACGTCGAAATACTTATCGAGTTCAGCCTTCATCTTCACTACATCCTCGACACAGTTGTTTTCTATGATGATGTCATCCACATAAAGAAACAAAATAACAAGTTAATTTCCAAGTCGAATTCTGAAGTAAACACAATGGTCAAACTGACTTCTAGTGAAATCTACGTGTGCCATGAACTTGTTGAATCTCCTATTCCATTGTCGAGGAGATTGTTTCAGACCATACAAAGACCTATTCATCTTGCACACATAATACTCATTACCCTTTTATTCACGCCCTTTAGGTTGCTTCGTGAGGATTGTTTCATCTAGATCACCATACAAGAAAGTGGTCTTCACATCCATTTGTTCAAGTTCTAGGTCAAACTTTGTCACTATGGCTAACGACATTCTAATGGATCTATGCTTTACAACAGGTGAGAACACATCATTAAAGTAGACTCCTACTTTCTGAGTGAACCCCCTCGCTACCAACCTTGCCTTGCATCTCTTTGACATCACTCCTTTGATTCCTTCCTTAACCTTGAAAATCCACTTACAGCTGACTAACCTTGCCCCTGCAGGTTTCTTGATCAAATCCCAAGTGTGGTTATTCATGAAGAGATTTCATCTCATCATCCATGAACTTCAACCATTTAGTCTTATTTCGACTCCTCACAACTTCCTTGTAGTCTCTAGGTTCTTCATCAAGAACCTCACTTGCACAGATTAAGGCAAACAATGTGAGATATGCATAACTAAGTCTCTGAGTGGCTTAATGCACTACTACAAAAGTATCTTTCATAACACCACCAAATTTTAGTTCACCACGAGCAAAGGATTCACCGTGGTAGAATCTATTTAATTAGGCACTTTCATTTTTTATATTTTATTAAAGGATATAAAACAATGGTTGTTTAATACAACTGTTTTTTAACCTTGTCACCACATAACATATTTTGTTTTAACATTTTAATTAGGCCTCTTTCATTGACATGGCCTAATCATGTATACCATAACTCAGTCTTCGACACAGGTTTTACGGGTACCATATATGCTAAACCCCGTACAAACTCAACTTCAAGGGTATACAAACCTTGCCTTTTGATACCTCTCAAGACTTCCTTCGACCTCTTCATTACCCTTAGGATAACTTGCTCTCCTTTAAAACCATATCCTTTCTGTCGAATTCACCAAGAGAAATCAAATTTCTCTCCAGATCAGGTACGTACCAGACACCAGTCAATAGCTTTATTGACTCATCATGAAGCTTGAATCTTACAGATCCATTACCTTGAACCTTGCAGGCTTTGTTGTTTCCTAACAGCACTGATCCAACATCTTGATCATATAATTCCTCAAACACATCTTTGTTTGGAGTCATGTGCCAAGTGAACCTGAATCTATGATTCATTCCTTGCTTCAATTGTTGTTCAAAACTTCCAAGACATCAAATGATTCATAATTATCTTACACAATGGTTGCATTACCATTATCCTTACCACCATGATTCTTCTATCGATCAAGACACATTTTTCTTGTGTGACCCTCCTTCTTATAGTGGTAACACCTAATTGCATAAGTATCACCACCATAAGATTTTTGATGACCTTTACCATTCTTTCTTTTAAACTCACCATTTTTCTTCGAGAATTTCTCCTTAACGATCAAACCTTCACCAACAGAAGTCCTTTGAGTACAAGGCAGAATAAAATTCTTACAAGGTGAAGAAATATCTTCCATACAAGATAGTTTCTTTGAAGTGAGCATGATAACATAGTAAAGCACATAACAACAACAATAACGTTTGATCTTTATCATCGATCTTGATATCTTGTCATACCCCAAATTTGCTCTGTCAATTTCAATGATCATTTTACTTATATTTCAATATTATTACTATGTTTCTAAAGTTATGAAATTCCATTGTTTCAATTTGTGTAATTTTTGGTCTTATACTAATGGGGGTTTTAAAATCATAAGATGGGGTGTTTGTCTCAAAATAGACCATTAAAATCTGATGGCCCATTAAGGGTTTTATTTACTTCAAAAAATAAGAAGAATGGAGGTGCACTGCTGTATAGAGGTGGTGTGATGTTTCAAATGGGCCATCAAAATCTGATGACCCATTAAGATCTTTACTCATGTTTTATAACAAAGTAGGGATTTATTTTTTTAGAATAACCCATTTAGAGTTTTGTTGGCCCATTAGGGTTTAAGGGAAGAGTGTGTTTTGGATAATTGTTGGCCCATTAAGCCTTTGGAGGGCCCTTTATTATTAAAAAGGGTATATATATATATAAGGGAGGCTCATTTTGGAATAGACTGGCCCGGTATAGTTTAGAGGCCCATGCTTAGTTTTTAGTTAAAGATAGAGGGAGGTGTTTTAATGATTTGGTTGGCCCGTTAAGAAATGTTGAAGGCCCATTTGATTTGTTTCTCTTGACCGGTTCAACTCTTTATATTTTAGATTATTATTATTACTGATATAATTATTATTGACGGTGAATCAGATATTAATCATTCATTATCACTATCATTATTAACATCATCGATTATTATGATTATTATTCTTAAAACATTACCACTATTATAATAATTATTATTTTATACTATTATTATTTCTATTTTTTCTCTGAAATGTGGACTAAGTCAAACAGGGCTAAGAAAAACCTAATTATTCATTCCCATCAACGATGTTGTTGTTGTTCATCTCTATGCTAAGAAACCCAAGCCCAAAAAATAACTATTGTACTTGTAATACGGTGGGAGAACTGACTTTACTGGTTTTCAATTTTATCACAAATGTTGCGGTTAGCAAGAGTCGCCACTGACTTTTCTTTTATCCAATAAAGGAAAGGGTGAAAAGAACAGGAAAGACCCTTCGAGAATTTTTATGAGTAAGGGGGGTAGATTATGAAAAGGAAAGGTGTTAGCACCCTTTTCATCCGTAGTTATCTACGGGCTCTTAGTTTCTAGATCACTTTAAAAATGCTTTTTTGTGTAAGTGTATTTTTGAAAATATTTTGAAAAGATACCTTGGTACGGCGAACTTTGTAATGATTCTCGTATCGTTGAGAATGCATACAAAGTGTTTTGTCTTTGAAAAATATTTAGAAAAGAGAGTGTATGTGTGGAAAATTGTTTTGTTTTGTGAGGAAGCAACTACAAACTATCTACCTACTCGAAAGATCTTTGTGTCTTTTCCTCTTTTCCTTTAGATAGTGATATACTACCATTGGTTAGTAGATAGCCCTATCATTGAATGTTTGAGGGACATGCGCGGGTCATCGTACAGCGGGTCATCGTACAGTCAAGAAGACAACTCGTAAGACGCTTTAGCAATTACCCTAAGGTACTAAGATCATTTCCCGAGACAACATCGAAGGGTCATTGATGGACTATGATCTTTTAACCAAAGGATCCTTGCTAAAACTTCTCACGTTCGAGAGACGTGACTGTTTGTTTTTTGAAGGCAACAAGTGGAGGTACCTTAGAGGTGCGCGTCTGTGAAGTGTGTTATATTTTAGTTATTAGTCTTGAGATTAGGTTATCTAACCCTTGTTTTTTTATGTCTTGCTATGCACACCTAATTAATCTAACAATTAAATATATATACAAGTGCGGGAAAGTAAAAATGCGGAAAGTGACATACGCTATTACATCGCTTCGGGGATGGGGAAGTACAAACCATAAAATGAGGATAAAAATGTAAAAGGGTCCTAATTAGCTATTACAAACTTTGGACAATTACAATATTGAGAAAAATGCGAAAAACTAAATAAACGCGCGGAGATTGAAGAGAGCAAGATATCTAAAAAAATTCTAAGTATAAAAAATATTTTTGGTGTTTTTATTTAGAAAAATAATTGAATGATAATTAAAACCTATTTCTAATTATATTTTAATTAATAAAATAAACTTAAAGTGATTAAATTAATTAATTTTTGTTATGAAAATAAAGTTAATTAATTAAAATCTATATCTAATTTTTTTGAATTTTATGATTTTATCAAAAAAAAAAGTGATTAAAAAAAAGAAAATAAATAGATTAAAAAATATTAATAAAAAAAAGACTATGGACCTGCTTTGTGAAAAGCAGATTGGGGGGGGGGGGGGGGGCAAGGGGAGAGAATTGCTTGCAATGTCCGGTTCAATGATCAATGGCTTCGGTGCCCTAACAATGATAAAACACTATTTATGTGTCAAACTTTACATGTAATGTACCTATCATATTCTAATGATGCATAGGAGGATATCAAACATGTTAGTAATGATTAAAAATGCAATAAAACATAGTTTTGATTTTTAGCAATTTCAAAAATCGGTGTTGTGATACGGTGGGAGAACTGACTTGAGGTTTTGCGTTTGTTTTCGCAAATGTTTCGGTTGAGCAAGAGTCGCCACCAACTTTTTATTTTATCCTAAGGAAAGGTTAAAAAGCACAGCAAAAACCTTTTGAGATGTTTTCTTGGGTTCGGGGGGTAGATTATGAAAAGGGAAGGTATTAGCATCCTTTTCATCCATGGTTATCCATGGGCTCTTAGTTACTTGCTTAGATCACTTGCCTTTTGTTTTCAATTGTTTGAAATGGTGCTTGAGTGTGTGCGGGTTTGAAAATGTTTTGAAAAGAGGCCAATGTGGTGGCAACCTTTGTAATGATCCATGTGGGGATGTATACAAAGATGTATGTCTTTTGAAAAGGTTTTCATTTGTTTTTTGAAAGTTGTTTTGAAAGTGTAGTGATGTGTGTTTTTTGAAATAGGCAAGTGTTTTAGTTTGCAAGATTGATTCAAGTAACTAAGAGGTTATCTACTCCTAAATTTCTCAAAATATTATTGCTATGTTTTAACCCTTTTAACAAGTTTGTTCCACCATTGTATTTGGTGGACAATCTTATGTTTAGGATGTGAAAAGGACGGGCGTGGGTCATCGTTTAGACCATAATTGCAATGGTGTCAAGTATCTTTGGGCATTTTCCTTAAGGGACTTGATCATTCAATTGGTTGTTTTGGAAGTATTTTGAAGATGTTATCGAGGGACTATGATCATTTAATTGGTTGTTTTGCCCAAAGAGACTTAACATGCAATATGGCCCAATTTTGAAAGGCAACAAGTGGAGTACCCTAGGGGTACAAGTGTGATTTGTGTATCTATTTTCATGCTCATTTGTCTTGAGATTAGGTCATAACTATTTCTTTGTTTTTCGCGTACAAACCCTAATTCTAACATGGCATAATTAGAAAGCAATAAAGTGCGAAAATAAATTTACTAAGCTATTACAAAACCTAATATGGGAAGGGGGGTACAAATGTTCAAATGGGGATATTGACAAGTAATGTAAACCTAAAACTATTACATCAATATTGAATTTATACAATTTAATCAATGTACAATAATTAAACAAAATGGAACAAAATATGCAAGATGCCAAAATGTTTTGTATATGTATAAAAAAAGTATTATTTATGTAAAAATAAAAGATAATAAAAAGATATTATCTTTTTTGAGTTTTTTTTCATATTTAGGGCAAAACCCTAATTCTATTAAATAAAATGTATTATTATTTAATTTAATACAAGTATTTATTTATTATGTACAAAAAATAAAAATAAAATGAAGTATATTATAAAAAGTATTTTTTATATCAAATATTAATAAAAGGAAAAATTCAAATATTTTTATATTCTAACCTAAATATATTAATAAATATATATATATATATATATATATATATATATATATATATATATATATATATATATATATATATATATATATATATATATATATATATATATATATATATATATATATATATATATATATATATATATATATATATATATATATATATATATATATATATATATATATATATATATATATATATATATATATATATATATATATATATATATATATATATATATATATATATATATATATATATATATATATATATATATATATATTAAGTTCTAAATATGCATTATATACAAAAATAATAATATTTATTATTTAATAAAAAAAGTATTTTTTTCTACAAAAATATTTTCAGAAAGTAAACAAAAATGAAAATGTATAGAAATGTATTGGCACTATTTGTTTTAGTATTTTAAATAAAATATGTATATTTATCTATTTAGGTATAACTAAAGAAAAATTAAATAAAAGCCTAATAAAATCAAAAATGGTGGGAAAAAATATTTTTATATTTTTAATGTCATGATAAAAAATAAACAAAGTCAATCAAAAAAGAAAAAGTCAAAAAGTCAAAGAAATAAGCAAATGGGCCTTGGGGGTGTAAAAACAATTAGCATGGTGTGAATAAGAAAAAATACACAGGCCCAGCCCAAAGACCACTGTCTTCAACCTCCAGCAACAATATTTGAAAAAACGCGCGCCCTGTTCCTCATCTTTCAACTCTTGATTCCTGACTTTTTAGCAAAAACTCATAACATAACAAATGTTCAGCATGAAGAGACGATTCTAACCATGTATAAAACTTGACCTAACTCTCTAAGATGAAGGAGAATTTCTTCTCCCCCAATTTCTGACCTAACTTTTATGCCATGTTCAGACTCAAAATTCTTGCAGCACACATAACATAAATGAAATCTAACTATATGGGCATGTTCAGGGCTATGATTGTGACATATTTTCTTCACAAACCTAAAGCTAACAATGCCTAATAAGAGAGATAGAACTTCATGAATATACCTGTTCAGTTGGAATCGTGCTTTGCAATGGAGGATGTTTCAGAGTAAAATGATGATTTGTATAGCTTCCTTGAAGTGTAAGGATGCTTTTCCAAGTGCTACTTTGTCTTGAAACTCTCTGAATCGTGCTAGTGAGCTTCAACTGCAAAACAGAAAAACAAAAATGGTGAAGTGGCTTAGAGGGATTACAGGTCAGGTTTCAGGTCATGGTTAGCTTGCATAGATGCTAGGGGATGTGTATGAACTGGTTTTGGCAAGAGATCTTGAGGGAAATGGAAGATGGCACTCAAACTGCAGAGGCAACTCTGTTTTTGCAGTTTGAGAGTGATTCTGAGATGGAGGGTGGATTGGGAGTAAAAGGCTCGTGCAATAGCTTGGTTATGGTATGTGGAATGTGTTTGATAACTTTTTTTCTTGTGTTTGTAAGCTGAGATGGAAGTTGTTATGAGTTATGCAACTTTTCTTCTTTCTTAAGCAACAAAAGCCAACTTGTGTTTCTAGGCATGTAGAGGGCCCCTAATGTGCTGCATAATCCCTCCTTGATCAGTGTGTTATGCTCATAAACTTGTGCCATTCAGATTTGCAATGTACTTGTTGGATTTCCAAATTGACATAAAGTGAATTTTAGCAAAAATGGATAGTTCACTTTATCTAAAAATGGATTAAACTTGTATACAATACTTGAACTCATAGAATAACACCTTGACACAATGAACAAGCATTAAATTATTGAGTGTAACTTAGTTTAAGGACCTGTAATCTAATCTAAGGCATGTTGAGTTCAAATTGCAAGGTTATGAACATGTAACTTGGTCATGAACAAAGTGGTTTTTTGCTATATAGTCAAATTTTGATCAGTTGATTGGGAAATTCAACTGTCAATCCTGTGTACTTGGGATCTTTTGAGCTTGTTGATCATGTCAAGATAACTCCATAGGGTCCTTGAGTCCATGTGTGAGCTTGGTTTGCCATTGGCTAGGTCAAACAGTCAAAAATTGCCTTTGTGCAGTCAAAACCCTAAAAATGACCATTTTGCCCTTTTGGTGATCTGATCAAATTTCTTGGGGAATTGTGATCCAAACTTGATCAAATGGTCCATATGAGTTCAAAATGTTGATGTGGGTCAAATTTCATGAGGTTTGACTGTCAATTGGCCACATTTGACTTTTTCCCAATACAGTTGATTTTTAGGTCAACTGTCCAATTGACTGGGCAAAACTTGGAATCAAGACTTGAAACTTGATGAGGATAAACTTGGGAGTCCAATATGAAGCATGAAAGTCATCTTAGGCATTTTAGGTCAAAACATCTTTGTTCAAACACAAACCCTAATTTGAGTCCACAATGCAAGGAGAAGTCTTGAGCAGAGGAATCCTAACTGGATCTTGATCTTCAAAGGTCTTGTGATGAGAAAATGTTGAGGAAATGGGAGGGCAAATTTTGGGGTACAACAGTTGCCCCTGTTCAATCTTCTTGAACCTGAAGAGTTAGATTGGCAAGTTTGCCTTTCGTGACTCGAGGGTAAAAGGAGATTGGACACTAGAGTGCCCGGAAATTTGCACTCGCATGTCGAAGTATCAGCAACGTGATGTCAGGAATGGGCTTATAGATGCCATTTGGAAAGATGGTGGATAGGGAGATGGGCTTATAGATGCCATCTGGAGATGCGACAGAAACTTGTCGGGAATGGGCTTATAGATTCCATTTGGAAGTATTGATCGCATAAGAAATTCCTTAGCGAGAACTTGCGTATTTGGGAGAGGCTGATGTTTTCCTGGCTTGTTACAGGTGTTTGATCTTCAACCTTCTGATGTAGATATGCCCTGGCTAGATACAGGTATCGAATCTACAATTGGTTGCTCACAGATGTGCCCTGGCTAGATACAGGAGTCGAATATGGAAATAGTCGTCAATAGATGTGCCCTGGCTGGATACAGGAATCGAATCTTCGAACTCTTCAGACGTGCCCTGGCTAGATACAGGAATCGAGTCTGGAAACGTGGTCAACAGATATGCCCTGGCTGGATACAGGAATCGAATCTGGAGATGTTGTAGTTGATAGATGTGCCCTGGCTGGATACAGGAATCGAATCTTCGAACTTTTCAGACGTGCCCTGGCTAGATACAGGAATCGAGTCTGGAAACTGATCACTCTCAGATGTGCCCTAGCTAGATACAGGTATCGAATCTGGAATTGTGACAGTTGAAGGTAGTTGTCTTTGGGATTGTCTTTTTCCTGAAAAGGCAAAACATGAGTTGTATGCAATGTCATGATGTATGATATGCATGATGTCATGATGTTCAACATGAGATAGTGTTGTATGCACTTTATCATATGTGTAAGCAAGATGTATGGAAACGTGAAATGTTTATGAATGTAACTTCGTCTTAGAAAAATAAATCCTTGACGAACGGCCGGGGAGTTGCTCCGGGGAAGAGATACTTGGCCGAAGTTTTGATGAGAGGCCTGTTGAGGACTTTAATGATGGATTCCGCTGGGGATAATGATGATAAACTCCGATGGGGAACACCAAAGATAAACTCTGCCGGGGATTGAAGGGACTTTGCCGAGGGCGATCTTCCGTGGCAATTAGCTGAGGATAACCCAGTTATAAGTCCTTGTGAGGAAATAACTCTGAATAAAACTCGGGAGAGACGTCCGTACCCTGCAGGGAACAAGCTTCCAGAATCTACTGGGGATGAGCTTTAAGACCTGTCGGGGAATGTTGTGCCTTTTCAGGATTGACGGGGAGTCAACTCTGCTTGGGGAAAGTACTGTTGAATCTTGTTTTACTCCGCGGGGAGTTGAGATGATTTGGTCACATTCTTCGGTCGAATCTACCTGGGTACCTTGGCGGACAAAGCAACCAGACTGCATCAGACAACTTCATATTGCCCCTGTTTCTGATGTCACCTGTAATTAATCTTTCGTTTCATGTGCAAATATTTATGAATCAACAATTTTAATGTCAAATGCATATATCAAAAATGAACATTGGACGTTCTTCGCAAGACAAAACAGAAAAAGAAAAAACAATGGCGATTTGTATGGACAAGTGAATTTGTATTGATTTGAATTTTGCCTGTGAATAGGCGTTTTTGTACAAGAGGCTGACATCCTAGTAAGAGGACGCCGCCAAATAATATAGAGTTTACAATTTTTGAAAAGAAAACAAAACAGCTATGTGAATAATCCCATTGGGTTCCAACTCTGCTATCGCCTTTATGTCTCCAAGCGTCTCATCGCTTTGCTGCCTGGTTGAAGATGAAGCTGATTGGTCGATGCCGAAGTCTGAGTCAGATAGTCGATGCCGAATTCCGGATGCGAGGTGATCCAATGAGACATAGCGTTACGCTTTATCCCTAACTTTTGCCTGGACCGCCCTTTCGGGTTTTCAGTCCACCGGGATACCCATTTTTGCCCAAGCCGCCTTTTCAGGTTTTCGACTTGCCGGGTGTACAGATTTTTTCATTTCATCCCTTATTTTTGCCCGAACCCTTTTGGTTCGCCGGGAAGCCCTTATTTTTGCCTAGGTATGTCAACCTAGCGGGTCTTTTATTTATGCGTAGTATTTTTTTACTATGTCTGCATTGGCGGGGTGAGGAAGGTCGTCACCATCCATGGTGGTTAGGATCATGGCTCCTCCTGAGAACACATGTTTAACCACAAATGGCCCTTCGTATGTAGGGGTCCATTTGCCCCGGGGATCACTTTGAGGAAGGATGATGCGTTTGATTACCAGGTCCCCAACTTGATACTCTTGTGGTTTGACTTTCTTGTTAAATGCCCTGATCATTCGTTTTTGATACGTCTGACCATGACAGATAGCCGTGAGTCTCTTTTCGTCAATCAGATTTAATTGATCAAGTCGAGTCTGGATCCAGTCGTCTTCATTCAAATCCGCATCCTTCATTATCCGGAGAGAGGGTATCTGGACTTCAATTGGCAAGACTGCCTCCATGCCGTAGACCAAGGAGAAAGGAGTTGCCCCGGTTGACGTCCTTGCTGAGGTACGGTACCCATGAAGAGCGAACGGTAACATCTCGTTCCAATCCTTATAGGTCACTGTCATCTTCTGCACAATTTTCTTGATATTTTTATTAGCTGCCTCTACAACCCCATTCATCTTCGGCCGGTAGGGAGAAGAATTATGATGCTGTATCTTGAATTGTTCACAGAGTTCAGTGATCATTGTGTTATTGAGATTGGTACCATTGTCCGTAATGATTCTTTCTGGGACGCCGTACCGACAAATCAGATTATGCCGGATGAAACGTGCCACGACGCTCTTGGTTACCGTTGCATAGGAAGCCGCCTCAACCCACTTCGTGAAGTAATCGATTGCCACTAAGATGAACCGATGCCCATTGGATGCCGTCGGTCGGATCTCACCGATCATATCGATGCCCCACATTGCAAAGGGCCAAGGTGCCGTTAGGACGTTCAAAGGAACCGGAGGGATATACACTTTGTCAGCATAGATCTGGCATTTATGGCAAGTTCGAGAGTGTTGGTAACAATCGGCTTCCATTGTGGACCAGAAATATCCTGCCCGAAGGATTTTCTTAGCCATGGTATGTCCACTGGAATGGGTTCCGAAAGTGCCTTCATGCAGTTCTATCATGATCTTCTCTGCTTCAGCCTTATCCACACAACGTAGTAGAGTTGAATCATGATTCCGTTTGTAGAGAATGCCGTTGCTGAGGAAGAATTTTGCAGCAAACCTCCTCATGAACTTCTTGTCATTGACAGATGCACCTTCAGGGTATTCCTGAGCTTCCAAGTACCTCTTCACCTCGTGATACCATGGTTTTTCAGTCACCTTCTCAGCCTCAAGCTCGCAGCAGTATGCCGGTTCGTCCAACTTCCAGATAATGATCTGGGGAGCCTCATTGTCCCATTTAACTTTGAACATTGAAGACATCGTAGCTAGTGCGTCCGCTAGCTGATTCTCCTCTCTTGGGAAATGCTCAAAGGTTATCTCTTCAAAGTGGGGAAGCAAAGCCGATGCATACTCCTTGTAAGGAATAAGATTTGGGTGTTTCATATCCCACTCGCCTTTGATCTAATTGATCACGAGAGTGGAATCTCCGAAGACACTCAGAAATTTGATCCTTAAGTCGATTGCAGCTTGCAGACCCATGATACATGCCTCATATTCTGCCATGTTGTTGGTGCAGTTGAAACATAATCGGGCGGTGAGCGGAGTATGAGTTCCTTTGGGAGATATGATTACAGCGCCGACGCCATTTCCCAAAGCATTAGAGGCTCCATCAAAATGCATAGACCATCGGGATCCTTCCTCAGGTCCTTCATCCTGTCCAGGTACTTCACAGTCAGTTACCACCATGATGTCTTCGTCCGGAAAATCAAAGTTCAATGATTGGTAATCGTCCACAGGTTGGTGTGCCAAATGATCTGCCAGTACACTTCCCTTAATAGCTTTCTGAGTTGTATACTGGATATCATACTCTGTCAAGATCATTTTCCATCTCGCTATTCTCCCAGACAAAGCAGGCTTTTCAAATATATACTTGATGGGATCCATCTTTGAAATCAACAAGGTAGTGTGAGTCAGCATATACTGTCTCAGCCGGCGAGCAGCCCATACAAGAGCGCAACAAGTTTTCTCAAGCAGTGAGTAACGAGACTCACAGTCGGTAAACTTTTTGCTCAAGTAATAAATAGCGTGCTCTTTTCGGCCAGACTCGTCATGCTGCCCCAGCACACACCCCATTGAATTGTCAAGTACCGTCAAGTATAGTATCAGAGGTCTTCCTTCCACCGGTGGCATAAGGATGGGTGGCTCTTGGAGATATTCTTTTATCCTTTCAAAGGCAGCCTGACATTCATCGTTCCAGCGTACTACTTGATCTTTCTTCAGTAATTTGAAGATTGGCTCACAAGTAGCAGTCAGATGTGAGATGAATCGGGCAATGTAATTTAGTCGTCCCAAGAAACCTCTGACTTCTTTCTCTGTTTTTGGAGTCGGCATCTCTTGAATGGCTTTAACCTTGGCAGGGTCCACCTGGATACCTTTATCACTTACAATGAAACCTAGCAATTTTCCGGACCTCACCCCAAAGGTGCATTTGTTGGGATTCAACCTCAGCTTGTATAACTTGAGTCGGTCAAACAGCTTCCTCAGATGGTCAAGGTGCTCCTCCTCAGTTTGAGACCTTGCAATCATGTCATCAACGTATACCTCAATCTCATGATGGATCATATCATGAAATAAAGCAACCATGGCACGTTGATAGGTTGCCCCAGCATTTTTCAACCCGAATGGCATGACCTTATAACAGAAGGTCCCCCACTGAGTCACAAAGGTAGTCTTCTCCATATCTTCCGGAGCCATCTTGATCTGGTTATACCCTGAAAAACCATCCATGAAGGAGAACACCTTATGTCGAGCAGTATTGTCGACAAGAACGTCGATGTGAGGTAAGGGGAAGTCATCCTTGGGGCTGGCCCTGTTCAAATCCCTGTAGTCTACACACATTCTGACTTTACCATCTTTCTTTGGCACTGGCACCACATTGGCAACCCACTGAGGGTAAGAAGTCACTGCAAGAAACCCGGCATCGAATTGCTTCATAACTTCGGCCTTGATCTTTTCAGACATCTCTGGGCGCATACGTCAGACCTTTTGCTTTACCGGAGGGCAATCTTCCTTGGTTGGCAGGTGATGAACTACAATGTCGGCATCCAAACCAGGCATGTCTTCATAGGACCAAGCAAATATCTCCATGTAATCCTGTAGCATCTGGATCAATCGTTGCTTCACGCTGAGCTCTAGATTCGCCCCAATCTTGACCTCTTTCCTATCTGTCTCAGTACCCAGGTTAATCGTCTCTACCGACTCTTCATGTGGTTGAATAGCCCTCTCTTCCTGGAGTAGCAGTCTTGCGAGTTCACCAGGCACTTCGCAATCATCTTCACCTTCGTCTTCGGCCAAGTTGATCGGATTCTCGAAGTCATAACTGACGGTAGCAGAGCTGTTACCAGTGAGATCCAGAGTGGATTGAAACCTGTATAAGTGAGTGTGTGTAAATATAACTGTTTTGCAATATATATAACACAGAAAGAAAAAGAGCACAAGATTTGAGATGCAACAAACGTCCAATGTTTTGATTGATGATATATGGAAATGTCATACAAAAAGCCCTCACAAATGGAGCTACGATGCCCCGGGTAGGACACCGAGCCAACAAAGTTTTAACATATTGTTTGTTACAAATTGGAAATCAAAAGAAATTAATTACTGCGTGACAAATGTGATAGGTGTAAAATCTTTTGCCGTCCAGTTGCTTGGTCCGTTGCTGGTAGTCGGGTAGATCCAACTGTCAAACTCTACTTCCTCTATATCCTCCTCGATAGCATTCACCCTTGGGTTGGAGATAAACACCGGAGCCTTTCTGATCTTTTCCTTGCGCACAGCCCTCTGAGCCTCTGCGGTAAAGCCCAGCCCAAACTTGTCGTTCTTCTGAGTGAAGTCAGGAAGCTGACCCCAGTTTGCATAATTGCCCTTCTCGATTACAGCCCGGACATCCTTCAAGGACTCCATCTTCAACGGAAAGTCTTCCTCAACTACTGCTTCAGCTGATGCCAACACTGGGGGGACTTCTTCAAAATGCTGAAAGGGGGTTTCAATAAACTCCCCGTCCATCTCGATATATTGGAATGAATTCAAGTGACTCACCATGTATTCCTCCTCACCCTGCACAGTAACAATCTTCCCTTTGACAGGGTATTTGAGCTTTTGGTGTAGAGTGGATGTTACTGCCCCAGCTTTGTGAATCCAGGGTCGACCCAACAAGCAGGAGTAAGATGGACGAATATCCATTACATAGAACATTGAGTTGAAAACTTGGGAACCCACACGAATGGGGATGTCTACTTCACCGTGCACCATCCTCTTAGAACCGTCGAAGGCTCTAACAATGATGTTACTAGGTTTCAACTCTAGGCCCTCACAATCCAAGCGGTCCAATGCTTTCTTGGGCAAAACATTCAGGGAAGAGCCGGTATCCACTAACACGTGTGCGAGAGTAGTGCCCCTGCATTCTATGGAAACATGCAGGGCATCATTGTGATTTTTCCCTTTGGCGGTGAGGTCAGCATCCGAGAACCCTAAGCCATTGTCAGCCGTCAAATTAGCCACACAGTCAGTGAATTGATCCGCGGAGGTCTCTTGCGGTACATGGGCCGTTTTCAGAAATGAAATCAGGGCTTTTGCATGGGCCTCTGAGCATAGCAGTAATGATAACATGGAGATTTTGGAGGGAGTATGCCCCAATTGTTCGACAACATTAAAGTCACTTTTTTTGATAATTTTAAGAATTTCCTCTATTTCTTGCTGGGAGGCTTCCACAGCAGTCTTTCTTTTTGGCGCCTCTGTCCTGGCAGGCGAATCAGTAGCAACTTCTTTGCCCCGAGTATCAGAGGACTCGGCGGCAGTAGTAGACACAGGAACTTGAATTGGAACATGCACACTTGCAGGTGTGATGGTGAGAGGTTTTCGGATAACTGGCGGTGCAATGTCAGGCGAGAAGAGTCTGCCACTGCGGGTAATCTTTGCGGGACCGATGATATTACTGATACTGGTATTGGTTCAAAACTCCTGCTTCACCCCCAGCACATACACGTTGGCTCCATAATGCCATGGAACAGCTTTATCAGACTCATACGGGAGAGGCCCCGGGACAGTAATAGTGATGGGTGCAACAGACATAATTTGGACTGGTTTTTTCACAGGAGCTTTGGCAGGATTGTAAATTGTGACAACAGATATTTCTTCAACGGAAACAGACGGAACAACAGTTTTCTTGAACAGAATTTCCTTGCTATCCATCAGGCTTTGGATGCCAGATTTCAGCAGTGGACAACCGGTAGGGATAATAGCACATAGGAGGCAACCCTTACTACAACCCGGAAATAAACCGGCTAGTAGTAAGTTCCTCTTAACAGTTAAAAGAGGGGTAACAACTTCATTCACCGTGACAACATATAACTCTTCCTCAATGGCATTTACTCTATGCTGGGGCATAGGAGCAGTTACAACATTCGGTCTTTCAGGTGCTTCAAACTGAATTTCCTTTGCGTCGATAAGATCTTGCACTTTGTTCCTCAAGGCCCAGCAATCGTCAGTAGTGTGCCCGGGACTATCAGAATGATAAGCACACCGGGCATTTGGGTTATACTTAGGAGACGCAGTGTTGACGACCTTAGGAGCTTCTTTGGGGGTCACCAAGTTGGTTGATAATAATTGGGGTAAAATTTGAGATAAGGTCATACTCAGACGAGTATACTGCCTCTTGGGCCTTTCACTTCTTTGTTGATTGTACTGCTGAGGAGCAGCCACGGGTTTTGAAATGACCAAAGCATTGACGGCTTGGCGACTTTCGGGCTTGACTTGTCGTCTAGGACCATAGACGGCGCTCACTTCTTTCTTAAATGGCCTCTTCTCAGTACTTGTAGAGGCAGCCTTTTGTATCTTGCCTGACCTGATGCCAGCTTCAATTCTTTCCCCCGTTAGAATCAGATCCGTAAACCCGGCGGAGGAGTTACCAACCAAATGATTGAAAAATGGACCAGACAAAGTCCCTAGAAACATATCAACCAGCTCACGATCAGTTAATGGAGGCTGCACCCTGCCAGCCAAATCTCTCCATTTTTGTGCGTACTCTTTGAACCCCTCACCCGTTCCTAGAGACATACCCTGAAGTTGGGTACGTGTTGGAGCGAGATCAGAATTGTATTGGTATTGTCTGTAGAATGCGGTTGCCAAATCTTCCCAGTGTCGGATGCTAGTTCCATCTAATTGGTAGAACCACTCAAGCTGTGACCCCGAGAGGCTATCTTGGAAGAAGTGAATCCAGAAGTTCTTATCCGCCGTATAAGGTTGGATCTTCCTTACGTACGACCTTAGATGCAGCTTTGGGCAGGAGACCCCATCATACTTGGCGAAGGCAGGCGCCTTAAACTTGTGTGGAATTACTACCCCAGAAGATAACCCCAAATCTCCGAAATCCAGTCCCGGCACATTCTGAATCTCCATGGCGCTCAAGCGGTCCTCCAATTTCCTGTATCTGTCAGCAGCAGGTGGGTATTGTTCGTCATTATAGTCCGTCTCGTTGCCGGAGACTGCGGGACTAGGAGCTCCTCCCCCTTGGGGACTGTCTTTCTCAGCAGAAGAAGTAGTTGGTTCAGCTTCATTATGGAGGGTGTTCCCAAATCTGCGTCCGGTGTTGAACAACGCAGTCCTCTTTTTCTTCTTCTTCTTCAGGAGTAGAGTCTTCAACTCTTGCTGACCTTGAGCCAGGCTTAGGACCATCTCTTGAAACTGTGCACTTTGGGCCTGAAGGGCCTTGATTGCTTGCTCACTGGAGGATTCTGGATTCATGATGACTGTTCAAAATAAACAACGAAGGAGATTAAGCAACCTGTGAAATAGGGTACCTGCTATGCATATGATGAATGGTATGCTTATGTATGCAATGCATTCAAGGATTTAGAACATTCAAAATTTGTTGTAGACAAAAAGGAACGCACATCATATTAATAGGAAGAAATTCGTTAGTACATAAATGCCCCATGGGCCAAATATTACAAAATAACTTTTCAAGGCAAAAAGACATTGCGCATCCTCTTTGGGGCAATGTAGGTGTTGAGATTCCTCTCCTCGTGCAGTAGGCGGGTGAGCTCCAGGACCTTCTTTTCACTAGCATGTAGACTGGTCTCAAGAGAATTCCGTTCTTCCTTAAGCTGGATCCAGCTCTTCCGCATTTCTTCCCAGGATGTGGGCATGTCAGGATGTTGAATGGTGTAGGACACCTCTCCTTCCAATACTGGCTCTTTGATCACAGGGAGAACATGAGGATAAGGCATCTCTAACTTCTGGGAGCGGGCGCGTACCCACTTGAGATAAGGTTCCAACGGGATGGAGTTCCTGTGCCCCAGTATCTTGCCGTTTATCTAACTGGGCATCCTCCAAGCTCTGATAAATCTCTGGCGAAGTCCCTGTGCATCGTTGTCGAAGTCAAAAACTATGTCAGGAATTAACATGTCATGAGGGCCATCCCTCCGAGCATAACCAAACTGTCTCCAAGCCAGACACGGGTTGTAAGTAATACCTCTTCTGATTCCAAGTAAAGGAACATTAGGGTATTCCCCGCAACGATCAATGATAGTGACATCCTCTCTGGACCGAGAGCACCAATGTATATCAGCATGTGTAAGAGTCATCAATCGTTGTGACCATCTCAAACCCTGCTCGTTCTTCAAGACTGATTGTGGAAGGTGCGAAATGAACCACCTTCCCAGGAGGGGAGTGCAGCACATAAGAACACCTCTTTTTCTCATGGTTCGAGTGTAACATGAGTGAAGGATGTCCCCAAGAAACGTAGGTATAGGATTCCTGGACATGAAGATCTGGACGGTACTGACATCTATAAGCTGATCTGGATTAGGGAACAATACCAACCCATAGACAAGGAGGGCCACAACTTCTTCAAAAGCTTGTAGGTCAAGGGAGTTCCAACATTCTTGGGCCTTCTCAAACAGAAACCTGGCTAAGAACCCTTTGATACCACTTCTAACTTCCCAATGTCCCTTGAGGTCAGATGGTTGTAGGTGCAAGGCTTTAGCAATCTCTTCAAGCTTGGGTTCCTCTTCCGTACCGTTGTAGGGTAGTCGATCGAGGATAGGGACCTTCAGAAGTCGGGAGAACTCTTCCAATGTAGGCACCAATTGATAATCCGGGAAAGTGAAACAGTGATGCAGAGGGTCAAAGAACTGGAACAAGACTTTTATCATATCTTCCTCAATGTTGGTGTTAACCAAGCTGATGAGTCTTCCATGTCTCTCACTGAATGAAGAACCCTCGAGAATCCTGGATATAAGTTCCTTAAGCTGAGGAGGGATCTTTACAAGGCTAATCTGAATTGTCTTTCTGCGAACAGTTTCCATGTCCTACAAAACAAGAACAAAGATGAAGATTCGAACCCTTGAAATGGTTAGCCAATGCACATGACGTTGTATGATGTTATGATGCCATGTTTAAACACACCACAAATATTCACAAGGGCAAACATGGTAAGGCACACAAGTCACACAAGACAAATCCTTAGGGTTTAGGCCTGCATGGGGTCTGGGTATTACCCTCTTGAAGCTTGGTGGGCTCAACCTGTCCTATTAGAAGTAACCGGGTTCTAAGGGTCCCAATATCACTGAATTGCTTTCATTGTTCATTGTTTCGATTTAGCCACTGAACTGGCGACCGAAATATTCCAGGAAAGCAACCCTCAATTGAGTGTAGTATCGAGTATCAACCAACCTCGGACTGCACCAAAGTCAGTTATCTCACTACCCTAAAAAGGCCAAGATGGTTCAATTAAGGTTCCTAAGGTCAGTTGATGCTTCACGACACCACGCGGCGGCCCCGTACTCTCCTTGACTGAACTCAAGGGTTACCGGTACACACCAAAGTGCCACATCAACGTAGCAGACTGCTTCAACCATGTCGGTATACCCCGCACAGTTCCCTCACAGCCTTGTTGCTACTTTCTAAGAAGGTATCCCCAGATCCGGGTTAGGATCTATAAAACTCCGATACAAAGCCCACAAATGTAAAAGCAAACAAAGCAATCAATTGAAAACAAAGGTGATCTAAACACTAAGGTAACCCCACTTTAAAAATTATCCCCAGCAGAGTCGCCAGTTCTGTGATACGGTGGGAGAACTGACTTGAGGTTTTGCGTTTGTTTTCGCAAATGTTTCGGTTGAGCAAGAGTCGCCACCGACTTTTTATTTTATCCTAAGGAAAGGTTAAAAAGCACAGCTAAAACCTTTTGAGATTTTTTCTTGGGTTCGGGGGGTAGATTATGAAAAGGGAAGGTATTAGCACCCTTTTCATCCATGGTTATCCATGGGCTCTTAGTTACTTGCTTAGATCACTTGCCTTTTATTTTCAATTGTTTGAAATGGTGCTTGAGTGTGTGCGGGTTTGAAAATGTTTTGAAAAGAGGCCAATGTGGTGGCAACCTTTGTAATGATCCATGTGGGGGTGTATACAAAGATGTATGTCTTTTGAAAAGGTTTTCATTTGTTTTTTGAAAGTTGTTTTGAAAGTGTAGTGATGTGTGTTTTTTGAAATAGGCAAGTGTTTTAGTTTGCAAGATTGATTCAAGTAACTAAGAGGTTATCTACTCCTAAATTTCTCAAAAGATTATTGCTATGTTTTAACCCTTTTAACAAGTTTGTTCCACCATTGTATTTGGTGGACAATCTTATGTTTAGGATGTGAAAGGGACGGGCGTGGGTCATCGTTTAGACCATAATTGCAATGGTGCCAAGTATCTTTGGGCATTTTCTTTAAGGGACTTGATCATTCAATTGGTTGTTTTGGAAGTATTTTGAAGATGTTATCGAGGGACTATGATCATTCAATTGGTTGTTTTGCCCAAAGAGACTTAACATGCAATATGGCCCAATTTTGAAAGGCAACAAGTGGAGTACCCTAGGGGTGCAAGTGTGATTTGTGTATCCATTTTCATGCTCATTTGTCTTGAGATTAGGTCATAACTATTTCTTCGTTTTTCGCGTACAAACCCTAATTCTAACATGGCATAATTAGAAAGCAATAAAGTGCGAAAATAAATTTACTAAGCTATTACAAAACCAAATATGGGAAGGGGGGTACAAATGTTCAAAAGGGGATATTGACAAGTAATGTAAACCTAAAACTATTACATCAATATTGAATTTATACAATTTAATCAATGTACAATAATTAAACAAAATGGAACAAAATATGCAAGATGCCAAAATGTTTGGTATATGTATAAAAAAGTATTATTTATGTAAAAATAAAAGATAATAAAAAGATATTATCTTTTTTGAGTTTTTTTTTCATATTTAGGGCAAAACCCTAATTCTATTAAATAAAATGTATTATTATTTAATTTAATACAAGTATTTATTTATTATGTACAAAAAATAAAAATAAAATGAAGTATATTATAAAAAGTATTTTTTATATCAAATATTAATAAAAGGAAAAATTCAAATATTTTTATATTCTAACCTAAATATATTAATAAACATATATATATATATATATATATATATATATATATATATATATATATATATATATATATATATATATATATATATATATATATATATATATATATATATATATATATATATATATATATATATATATATATATATATATATATATATATATATATATATATATATATATATATATATATATATATATATATATATATATATATATATATATATATATATATATATATATATATATATATATATATATATATATATATATATATATATATATATATATATATATATATATATATATATATATATATTAAGTTCTAAATATGCATTATATACAAAAATAATAATATTTATTATTTAATAAAAAAAGTATTTTTTTCTACAAAAATATTTTCAGAAAGTAAACAAAAATGAAAATGTATAGAAATGTATTGGCACTATTTGTTTTAGTATTTTAAATAAAATATGTATATTTATCTATTTAGGTATAACTAAAGAAAAATTAAATAAAAGCCTAATAAAATCAAAAATGGTGGGAAAAAATATTTTTATATTTTTAATGTCATGATAAAAAATAAACAAAGTCAATCAAAAAAGAAAAAGTCAAAAAGTCAAAGAAATAAGCAAATGGGCCTTGGGGGTGTAAAAGCAATTAGCATGGTGTGAATAAGAAAAAATACACAGGCCCAGCCCAAAGACCACTGTCTTCAACCTCCAGCAACAATATTTGAAAAAACGCGCGCCCTGTTCCTCATCTTTCAACTCTTGATTCCTGGCTTTTTAGCAAAAACTCATAACATAACAAATGTTCAGCATGAAGAGACGATTCTAACCATGTATAAAACTTGACCTAACTCTCTAAGATGAAGGAGAATTTCTTCTCCCCCAATTTCTGACCTAACTTTTATGCCATGTTCAGACTCAAAATTCTTGCAGCACACATAACATAAATGAAATCTAACTATATGGGCATGTTCAGGGCTATGATTGTGACATATTTTCTTCACAAACCTAAAGCTAACAATGCCTAATAAGAGAGATAGAACTTCATGAATATACCTGTTCAGTTGGAATCGTGCTTTGCAATGGAGGATGTTTCAGAGTAAAATGATGATTTGTATAGCTTCCTTGAAGTGTAAGGATGCTTTTCCAAGTGCTACTTTGTCTTGAAACTCTCTGAATCGTGCTAGTGAACTTCAACTGCAAAACAGAAAAACAAAAATGGTGAAGTGGCTTAGAGGGATTACAGGTCAGGTTTCAGGTCATGGTTAGCTTGCATAGATGCTAGGGGATGTGTATGAACTGGTTTTGGCAAGAGATCTTGAGGGAAATGGAAGATGGCACTCAAACTGCAGAGGCAACTCTGTTTTTGCAGTTTGAGAGTGATTCTGAGATGGAGGGTGGATTGGGAGTAAAAGGCTCGTGCAATAGCTTGGTTATGGTATGTGGAATGTGTTTGATAACTTTTTTTCTTGTGTTTGTAAGCTGAGATGGAAGTTGTTATGAGTTATGCAACTTTTCTTCTTTCTTAAGCAACAAAAGCCAACTTGTGTTTCTAGGCATGTAGAGGGCCCCTAATGTGCTGCATAATCCCTCCTTGATCAGTGTGTTATGCTCATAAACTTGTGCCATTCAGATTTGCAATGTACTTGTTGGATTTCCAAATTGACATAAAGTGAATTTTAGCAAAAATGGATAGTTCACTTTATCTAAAAATGGATTAAACTTGTATACAATACTTGAACTCATAGAATAACACCTTGACACAATGAACAAGCATTAAATTATTGAGTGTAACTTGGTTTAAGGACCTGTAATATAATCTAAGGCATGCTGAGTTCAAATTGCAAGGTTATGAACATGTAACTTGGTCATGAACAAAGTGGTTTTTTGCTATATTGTGAAATTCGATTCTCCCTAACCATGAGGTTGTTTGAGAAGTTCTTGGACATTTTGGAAAGCTTGGAATGTGTACTACAATCCATCTTTGAAATGCAAATTGAAATTCCAAGTGGAAGAGTATGGAAAATGGACTTGAAGTGGGGTAGAAAACCTTGTCAAAATAGGTCAAAAATTCACTAAGTTAAGAATGGTTTAGTGCCCTTATTCAAAAAATTGTACCTTGAGATACAAGCTTCAAATGAGAAAACTTTGTGAATCAAAGTTGTAGATTATGCAACAAACTACAACTTTCATGTTTGGACTTTTGTTTGAATCCAAATGGATCATGGTGAAAAAGTGGGGCAAAGTTGGGAAAAAATTAGGGTTTTTCATAACTTAGAAAAATTCTAAGTTATGAAAAATTCCATTTTAAACCCTAATTTGCATCTTGTGATTTCTTGGTGAACAAGTTTCATGATTTAGCATGTCTTGATGAAAAATGAATCTTGACACTTGATTTTGACCAAAAAGTCAAAGTTTGACTTTTCAGTATATAGTCAAATTTTGATCAGTTGACTGGGAAATTCAACTGTCAATCCTGTGTACTTGGGATCTTTTGAGCTTGTTGATCATGTCAAGATAATTCCATAGGGTCCTTGAGTCCATGTGTGAGTTTGGTTTGCCATTGGCTAGGTCAAACAGTCAAAAATTGCCTTTGTGCAGTCAAAACCCTAAAAATGACCATTTTGCCCTTTTGGTGATCTGATCAAATTTCTTGGGGAATTGTGATCCAAACTTGATCAAATGGTCCATATGAGTTCAAAATGTTGATGTGGGTCAAATTTCATGAGGTTTGACTGTCAATTGGCCACAGTTGACTTTTTCCCAATACAGTTGATTTTTAGGTCAACTGTCCAATTGACTGGGCAAAACTTGGAATCAAGACTTGAAACTTGATGAGGATAAACTTGGGAGTCCAATATGAAGCATGAAAGTCATCTTAGGCATTTTAGGTCAAAACATCTTTGTTCAAACACAAACCCTAATTTGAGTCCACAGTGCAAGGAGAAGTCTTGAGCAGAGGAATCCTAACTGGATCTTGATCTTCAAAGGTCTTGTGATGAGAAAATGTTGAGGAAATGGGAGGGCAAATTTTGGGGTACAACAGGTGTGATGCACAGATCATGTTCTGGTGCTCGAGGAGTACAGCTATGGATCTAGATCAAATCCTTTGATATTCAGGAGGTGAATTCTAGTCTTAGTTTGGATTGAAACTTTCTGGAAATATAAGATATAATTTTTACAACTTCTTTGAATTTTGGAGAATTTTTGGAGAGCTTTTTGTGCAATGATTTCGTGGTCCTTTTGGCATGGCTTTACTTGCATTATATAGAAGAATAATTTGAGCCAACATATATGGCAAGGGATCAAGACCATAAAGCCATAATAAAGTCATAATCAAACAATTTGAAAACTTGCCAACTTGAGGCTTCCCTTGCCTTTCTTATGCTTGCGCGATTTTGGAAAGGAATCAAGGCCATGAAGCCATGCTTTATACAAGGATAAAACACCTTTAAAACTTGCCAAACTTGAAAAATCCTTGCCTTATTGAGCTTGCATGAATCTGAACATGTTGTGACAAGCTTGTATGCATTATTGGGCCTTCAAAGGGAGTGAAATCCAAAGGCCCGAGCCTTCAAACATTGTTTTCATTTTTTTACTTGATTTTATTTATTTTAAATGAATAAAAATTCAAATAAAAGCAATAAAAATAATAAAACACGTGAATGCTTCTTAGAGGTCCTATAAAATCTTATGATCATGTTTGAATATCAAAATTTAGGCCCACTAATTTAAAATTGCAAGTTTGCTTAATTTGCATTTCATGAATTTCCTCAAAATTTCTCAACTTGTGCAACTCATAACTTGCTCAATTTTCATATTTTAAAGGTGATCTTGGACTTTTTGGAAAGCTCAATATGTCCTATACAATTTATATTTTCATCATTTTTTTCATTTGGAGACATTATCTTGATGTAAGTTGCCTTGACAAAAAGTGTCTTTTGTTGACTTTTGAAAATGACCTATAATGTATTAGCTCATATCTTTCAAATAAAGCACTTTTTGGAGTTGAGTATAGAATTAAAGTTGTAGAGAATTTAATTTCCTTCAAAATGGGCTTTGGTTGGGGAAAATTTGATGAAGCATGTGAAAGTTATGTTTGGTCAAAATTCAGTTGACTTCTCCTAAGGAAACCCTAATTTGGCAATTTTGGACTTTTGATGATTTAAGAGCTTTCCTTAGGGAATCATGATCAATCCTTGATCAAGTGATTAATATAACTTCAAAATGTTGATTTTGACCAAAAATATTGAAGTTTGATTGTATGTTGACCGCAATTGACTTTTTGACCCATACAATTGGTTTTCAATCATCTGAGTCATAGACCGAGCAAACTTGTGATGTAGGACTTGAAACTTGACATGAAACTTATTGAGGACCTATGGAGAACCATGAAAGCCACTTGAGACCTTTTCCACTCAAAATTCTTTCAGGAACTCAAAACCCTAGTTGTAGACCCCTTGCTTAGGAGGAGGTTTGACTGGTCAACCCTTGAGTATCTTGAGTATTTGAGAGCCTCTGAAAGCATATCTTGAGAAAAAGGGGAGGGAAAATTTTGGGGTACAACAATTTCCCCTGTTAAATCTTCTTAAACCTGAAGAGTTAGATTGGCATGTCCACCATTCGTGACTTGAAGGTAAAAGATGATTGAACACTTAAGTGCCCATAAATTTGCACTTGTCGGTGCATGAAGCAATGTTGTTGGTTGATTATACCGGTAATGGGCTTATAGATTCCATTTGGAGAAGTGACAGAGAGTCGTCAGAGATGAGCTTATAGATGCCATCCATAGTAACTGTTGACTTCAACTGGAAGAAGTATCAGAATAAATCTTACGGTTGATTTAATCTGAGCCAGAAGATGTCTATGCTTGTCTGTAACTGGAAGAAGTATCAGAATAGATCTATGGTTGATTTAATCTAAGCCAAAAGCTATCTACGACTGTCTTCAAATGGAAGAAGTATCATAATGAATCCATGGTCGATTCACTCTGATCCAGAAGAGGTTTTTACTTGTCTTTAATTGGAAAAGTATCAGAATAAATCTTTGGTCGATTTAATCTGAGCCAGAAAAAGGTCCACTGGGAGAAGTATCAGAATAAACCTTTGGTCTGTTTAATCTAAGCCAGAAGATATTTATGCCCGACTTTGACTGGAAGAAGTATCAGAATAAACCTTTGGTCGATTTAATCTGAGCTAGAAAAGGCCTATTTGTCTTTAACTGGAAGAAGTATCAGAATAAATCTTTGGTTGATTTAATCTGAGCCATAAAAAGGTCCGCTGGAAGAAGTATCAGAATAAATATTTGATCGATTTAATCTGAGCCAAGATATGTTTCTTGCTCTACTTTGACTGGAAGAAGTATCAGAATAAATCTTTGGTCGATTTAATCCGAGCCAGAAAAGGCCTATTTCTTTGTCTTTAATTGGAAGAAGTATTAGAATAAATCTTTGGTCGATTTAATCTGAACCAAAAAAAGGTCCACTATAAGAAGTATCAGAATAAATCTTTGGTTGATTTAATCTGAGCCAGAATAGGTCTCCTTATCTTTAACTGGAAGAAGTATTAGAATAAATCTTTGGTCGATTTAATCTGAGCTAGAAAAAGGATCTGCTGGAAGAAGTATCAGAATAAATCTTTGGTCGATTTACTCTGAGCCAGAAGATATTTATGTCCGACTTCAACTGGAAGAAGTATCAGAATATATATTTGGTTGATTTAATCTGAGATAGAAGAGGTCTATTTGTCTTTAATTTGAAGAAGTATCAAAATAAATCTTTGGTCGATTTAATCTGAGCCAGAAAAAGGTCCGCTGGAAGACGTATCAGAATAAATCTTTGGTCGATTTACCCTGAACCAGAAGATATTTATGTCCGACTTCGACAGGAAGAAGTATCAAAATAAATCTTTGGTTGATTTAATCTGATCCATAAGAGTTCTCTTTGTATTTAACTGGAAGAAGTATCAGAATAAATCTTTGGCCGATTTAATCTGAGCCAGAACTTTGTCAGATGTAGCCGTTGAGAAGACTGTCGGGTCATATAAGTAGTTGATGATGTTTGTCTGTTGATTGATCTTTCCTGAAGAGGTAAAGAGTTAGTTGTATGCAATGTTATGATGTATGAAATGTGTTGCATAATGATGTTCTCAAAATAAATGAGACTGTGCTATATGCGTTTTGTATGTATATGCTATGATATTGGTAAATGATATATAAATGTGAAATGTTATTGAAGTGCATTTGTAAACTTGAGCAACATCTTTGTCTGGGGAAAATAAATCCCTGACTGTCGCTAGGGATGAAGAGTATGTGTATATTCGATCTTCTGGGGATTGTTTCCGCTGGGGACTCCTGCTTTCTTATTTGAGGAAAATCCGCTGGGGAACATTGATTTCTGCTTTTTGCTTGAGGAAACTCTGCTGGAGAATGTTAATTTCTGCTTGGGGAGAAAATTTCAAGAACATTGGTTGTTCATTTCTCTGTTGGGGAGTTTATACCCTGATTAGGGATGGAAGAGATGGATAACCTCCCGGCTTGTCTGGGGAGGATAAAGTTGACTAATATCTGGCCCAATTTTAGATTCAGTAGCAAATGTCTGGGGATAGTGGAAACTTTACTGGGGAGAGGAATTTTTCCAGTGACTCGTGACCATATGAGTAACAGACTCAAGCTGGGGAGACGATAATTTGTTGGGGAAATTAACCATGTTGGGGAAATAAACCCTGTCGATGGAGCAATACTCTACTGAGGAAACACCCTTGTTGAGGAAATGAACTATGCTGGAGAGTAGAGACCTGCAGAGGGTTTTGAAATCTTGGAGGAATAAACTCAACTGGGTAAGAGAACTTCCATGAACAGTACTGGTCGGAACTCGGCAGGTTGGTGACATTATCGGGAAGAAGATCATACTCCTTTATCCGCCAGAGTGATCTGTCGGGGAAATTATGGGGAATGTATGAACTTGTGAAGATTACTCTGTGGGGATAATCTCATGGATGTTGTGGTAATTCACGGGCGGCTTGGACGTTGTCCCAACTCCTAGAGTCTTGTGTAAATGCTGATCAGGGTGATAAGTCTTCTACTGATAGACAGGTGATGAGATGACGGGACATAATCATACGCTTTAATACCTACCTTTTGGCTGGACAATTTTTGTACGCCAAAAATTTTCCTCTCTTTTCTCAAGACATTTCTCACAAAGATCATCAAAAGCTCAACCCTGCATAAGGGTTGACTAGGTCAAGCCATCTCCTCAACACTGATACCTCAAATTAGGGTTTGAGTTTGCACAAGGACAATTGGACTTCTAATAATTAAAATGACTTTCATGGATCATTATGGACCCTCAATATTGCTCATATCAAGTTTCAAGTCTTGGATCACAAAATTGCCCAGTCAATTGATCAGATGACCTAAAATCAGTTGTATTGGATAAAAAGTCAACTGTGGTCAATCTACAGTAAAAATTCAAGATTTTGGACTAATATCAACATTTTGAAGTCATATGTATCAATTTGTCAAGTTTGGATCGCAATTCCCCAAGAAAATTATTCAAATCACCAAAAGGGTAAAATGGTCAAAATTAGGGTTTTGACTAAGAATGGCTAATCTTTGACTTTTGACCTAATACATAACCCAATGGTTTAAAGCAAAATATCAAGGATTCAAATACAACATATTGACCTAATTTCATGGCTCAAAACATTTCTCAAGATCAATTGATTGATAGTTGAAATTCAGTCAACGGATGAAAAGTCAACTAATACACCAAAAATCAAACTTTCACTTTTTGATCAAAACTGAGTTTCAAAGATAAAATTTCATCAAGACATTCAAAAATATGTAACTTTATCACCAAGAAATCAAGAAAGACAAAAGTCATTTTGAAAGGTCAAAGTTTTCAAGACTTAGAAAATTTTCTAAGTGTTTTTAAGTCTTATTTTTTTCATGACTTCATGCCAAATTTTCACCAAAATGCAAGATGATTCAAAGAAAACTTCCAACATGAAAGTTGTACATCTTGATGAGATCTACAACTTTTATTTACTAATAAAGTTCTAGAAATTCTTGGATTTTGAGTTATGAATTCACAAAGTCATGCACTTTTTCTTAAACACTTAGTAAAAATTTGATCTAGTTTAGGCAGATTTTTGACCTAACTTCTTGGTCAATTTTCACCAAGCTCCAAGAGGATTTGGTCAAAATGGACAACATTAAAGTTGTAGATAATGTTCCAACCTTTTCAAAATATCCAATAATTCGATGAGATCATTTTTGATCTAAGAGAATCGAAGAGATAAAGTTAGGGTTTCAAACTTGAATTATAGGTCATTTTTGTGATGAACAAAAATTCAAATCTCAAGCCTATGTTGCACAATCTTCTTTTTTCAGGCTTCTAACTTGTAAATACTCCATAATTAATTGTTTAAACAATTGATTGAGGTAGGATCCAATTGATTAAGCCATTATCTAAAGCAATTTGCCATATTTGGAAGAAAGGTACCGTTATATTCTCATAAAGCAAGCTTTATGCAAAGTCAACTTGTATTGAGATTTGTACTTGTTCCTTCTGCACAAGCTTCTTCTACAAAGTCAGATAAGAATATTTAAAGTTGGCAACCACTCTAGATAGCTTTTTACCTTGCCTTGACACCATACTTGTCAAGCTTGCTTCAAAAACAAGTCAAAATCCCATAATTTGTGATCTTGTGATTCTGACCACCTCAAGTATCCAAACCTTTTCCTATATGTTAAGAAACTATTATGAAACTTGAGACATGAGTTTACAAGCCCTCAAGCACCCTCACTTTCCCTCAAACCAAAAGTTTCAACATAAGCACAAAAACTTGTCATTTCTGACTTTGAAACTCAATCTTCAAATCCACTTGTGCGTTTTCATTTCTAATACATCAAAAAGCTTCTAATACATATATAGAGGCTATCCCAATCCCTGTTTTCCAACTCTAACACCATCTTCTTCATCTTCTATAACCAAAAACAGAGCATTCCAGTTGGACTTCTCCAGACCATTTTAGCCACTCTCGTTCCAAGCTAAGCATTGCCTTAGCTTCCTAAGGACTCAAGGAAGCTAACCTGACCATTACAGCACCTTGAAACAAGCTCAAACTTAAAACACGAAATCCATTTTCAGTGTGAGTTTTCTGACTTTTGAACTCTTCATATAGGCATCATTTGATTTCCATTTGTGAAGATAAAACGTAGATATCATAGCCCTGAAACTAACCATGTCCTTAGAATTCATTTATGTTGCTTGAGTAGTGAGAATTTTGAACCTGAACTTGCTGAAAAAATTAGGTTAGAATTGGTACTAGTTAAAACTCATGCTCATCTTTGAGCCATTGTTTAAGTTATTTACATTTCTGGAATCGTGTTGAAATTTATAACAAGTTTGATGTTCATACTTTTGAGAATGGTTGAGAAATGAATGAGTTGCAAAAGCTTTGGCTGGCGCGAGGAAGAAGATGAAGTTTGTCACTAGAACTAGTTTTGTAATATATATTTATGGTTTTGTTTATAACACCAGATGTATAGCCACCTCAGTGGTAGAGAGCATACGCATATTTCTAAAGGGCCTGGGTTCGATCCCCAACGCTTCTCTTTTTCCTAACATTTTCATTTGTTTTCTTCCTTTTTGTTACAACCAAGCGCGCATGGGCCTAAGACCAACGGGCCTTGCATTTTTACTCCCCTAATACACCTGTCTACTTATCACAACACAACCCATTTGTTTTATTTTTGTTTTTATTCTGACTTAACAAAAACCATTTTGGGCCCCAGAATAAAACCAAGACTATTTTACTTCTAAACTCCCAAATTCAATTTCAGAACCCCCCATGACATGTAATTTTATTTTTCTATTTTATTTTATATTTTATTATTATTATTATTATTATTATTATTATTATTATTATTATTATTATTATTATTATTATTATTATTTTTGTTAATAGAAAAACCAAAAATAAATATTTAATATTTATATACTTTATATATTTTTATTTTATTTCTTTCAAAACAAAAAGACCAAAAATATTTTCCTAACAAATTTAATTTTTTTCTTAACTTTTAAATTAATTAAAAATTAGATTTATTTTAATTAATTAACTTTTTATACTAGTTTAATTAAGATAAAACCATTTCATAAAAACCCTAAAAATTGCTTTCTTGATTAATTCAATTTCTTTTCTCAAAATAACTTAGGTTTAGTTTTCTTAAATTAACTTAGACTAATTAGTTATTTTTTCTTTTTAATTTAATTAAGTTAGACCCTCTTATACAAAAAAACTCAAACAAAAATAATTTCATTTTCCTTTCATATTGCCTTTACATTCTTGTACATTATTTATTCATTCAATATGGCTGTAATGGTAATTATGTTTAATTTCTCTTATCCCCCCATTTGTAAATTTGTACTCCCATCCCAAAATGATCTAATAGCATAGAATTTTACATTTCCGCAATTTATCGTTTTCAATATAAATGATAGTAATTAGGGTTTGTATGGCAAGACATAAAATCAATAAGTAGAAAATCCTAATTCAAAGAAAAAGAGAATGAAATCAAAACACTTGCACACTTGTATCTCTAGGGCTAACCTCACTGGTTGCCTAAATATAAAAATAGTCATGTTATGCAAACGTGAGATACTTTAGCAAAAACAATCAAAAATAAGATCGTAGTCCCTCGATGACCCTTCAAATGTTGCCTTCGGTAAACGATCTTAGACCCTTACAAAAATTGCTAAGGTATCCTACAATGTTTCTTTCTATGACTATACGATAACCTACACATGTCCCTTCACATCCAATGATAGGACTTCTTATCAATCAATGGTAAGATAGAAATATCTAAAGGAGGAGGAAAATAATAAAGACTTTTTGAGTAGGTAGAACGTTCATAGTTGCTTGCTCACAACCATCTTCAAAACATCTTTCAAAACACACCAACACTTTCAAATGAAATATTTTCAAAATTCAACACTTTATATACATTCTTATAGAGACGAAAATCATTATAAAGTTCGCCTAAACGAAGGCACTTTCAAAAATATGACAAACACATTTCAAACAAAGCACTTCAAAGTGAGCTAACAACTAAGAGCCCGCAGATGACTACAGATGAAAAAGATGCTAACACCTTCCCCTTTCATAACCTACACCCCGAACTCAAGAAAATTCTCAAAAGGTATTTCCTGTTCTTTTCACCCTTTCCTTTATTGGATAAAAGAAAAGTCGATGGCGACTCTTTCTATCCGTAATAATTGCGATAAATCACAAAACACCAAGTCAGTTCTCCCACCGTATTACGAAACTGGCGACTCTGCTAGGGACACTTAAAAGTGGGGTTACCTTAAAGACTAGATCACCTTTAAATGCTTTCATTGTTTGACTTGTTTGCTTTTACATTTTGGGTCATTGTTTGGGTTTTGTATTGCTCCTCTACTCGGATCGGGGAACATTATTAGGTAAGTAACAATGGATCATGGGGACTGTACAGGGTATACCAACATGGTTAAAGCGATGGCTACGTTAGTGTGACACATTTATTGGTATCAATATCCCTTGAGTCCAGTCAAGGAGAATACGGGGCCACTATGTGGTGTCATGAATCACTAACTGACTGTAGAACCTTTAATTGAACAACTTATCCATTAGGAAGTAGTGAGATAACCGACTTTGGTGCAGTCTGAAGTTGGTTGATACTCGATGCTACACTCATTGAGATAGGACTTTCAGGATATTTCGGTCGCTAATAAAAAGGTTTGCACTGAAACAATGCCCGATAAAGAAAGATCAGTGATATCGAGATTCCTTAGAACCCGGTTACTTTATAGGAAAGGTCGAACCAACTAAACTTCAAGAGGGTACTTACCTATGAACCTCATGCAAGCCTAAACCTAAGGACTTGTTTTCTTTGCTTGTATATGTTTATTTGTACATAACATCATAACATCATACCATGGCATTTTCCCTACCATTTCAAGGACCTAGAGATTTATCTTTGTCTTGTTTTGTAGGACATGGCTTCCACTCGCGGGAATATTATCCAAGTCAACCTCGTAAGAGTGCCTCCTCAACTCAAAGAGCTAGCGTCAAGGGTTTATGAGAATTCTCCATTCACCAAGAGGCATGGTCGACTTCTCAATCTGGTTATCTCGAGCCTTGATGAAGACATTATGAAAGTGCTACTTCAAATCTTTGACCCTTTACACCATTGCTTTACATTTCCTGATTACCAATTAGTGCCCACCATGGAGGAGTTTTCTCAACTCTTAGGAGTGCCTATTCTTGATAAATTACCCGTTCATCGGTATTGAGAAAGACCCAAGACCTGGGGAGATTGCTCTAGCTTTACATTTGCAATGGTCCTACATTGTGGAAAATTGGGAAACAGGAAGTGGTGTTAAGGGTTTTCTAGCTAAATTCTTGTTTGAGAAGGTGTTGGCTGGAAATTTCGACTAAGGAGAAATTGAGCTGAGTCAATGGTCTGAATATACTTAGAGAATTGTTTGGATATTTTGTTTGTTAAAAGCCATGAAGATTCGAATTCAAAATTTGTTAAGAGATTGGTGGATAGTTTATAATTCGAATTGCGAAATAAAGTTATTATTCGAAACATGGTTTAAGACTTTATACTTTGATCGTTATCAGATTTTATTGGTTTTGGCGCTCAAGACGGATAGAGAAGGGTTTGAATTTGAATATTCACTCTTATCCAGAAGGACGAGTGGAATCTCTTGGATTGTCGAAGACATGCCAGCAGAAATGTGGCATTAGTTTTTTAGGAGACCGTTTGGGTCGAAGTTCTATAAATTGTAGCTTTTGTGTTTCGATTTAGTGTGTTCACATCTTTGTACAAAATACTCAAAATACTCCAAGTACTAGTGTTCGAGAAAAGAGTTAACAATAATGTACGTATGATACACCATATTTTATATTTAATGTCATTTACATTCAATGAAGTTTCTTTACGTTATTTACGTTCTTTACCATTCCCAGGCTAGACTAGTTTATATTTGATTACTTTTATAAAGAAGTTTCACTTTGACGTGCGAAGTGATTCCTTTTGTTTAAAGAGATTATTATCAAAACATGCTTTCTAAATAATTGAACACAACAGTCCTGAGATCAATCTGATCGATCTCGTGAGTAACTGAATCTGTTAAAGGATTTAGAGGATCAGCGGTTTTTTACCAAATTCTAGGGTAAACAGAAGGCTCAACTTTTTTGGGATGCTCTGGATTTGCAAGATTTTGAAGAGGCTTTGGCCCTTCTAATTTATGGGATGGTACTATTTCCTAACCCAGACCAACTCATAGATGTGAATACGGTCAAAGTTTTTCTATCTCGTAACCCGATGCCTACCTTACTTGGAAATATTTTGAACTCTCTTCACACTCGCACGATGAAGAGAAGGGGGACCCTTATATGTTACACTCCTATATTGGCTAGGTGGTTTATTTCGCACCTTCCTCGATCTGTTTTAAAGAACGACCAAGGTATGAGATGGTCTAATAGGTTTATGTCACACTCACATTCGGATATTCATTGAAGTTCTCGATCTTTGGAGGATGTTATCATTATTGACTGTTGTGGGGAATTCCCTAATGTCCCTCTCCTTGGCATTAAGGGAGGTATCACTCATAATCCTTGTTTAGCTCTACGGCAATTTGGATATGCTCGGAGGGATGACTCTCAAGACGCGCTTGTCCAAGGAATTGTATTTGACTATGATAATAATGTCCAAGGTTACCGTTAAAGATTTAGACGAGCTTGGGGCATGGTGAACAAAGTTGATAGCAAGACGTTGGGGCATAAGAACTCCATTCCTTTAGAGCCTTATCTCAAGTGGATGCGAGATCACGCTCAAAACCTCATGATGCCTGTTGTACCCCAAAATTTTCCCTCCCATTTTACTCAATTTACACTCATTAAGACCCTCAACTTGCTCAAGGATGCCCAAGAGTTGACCAGACAAACTCTCTCATAAAGCAATGAACCTCCAACTAGGGTTTCCATTTTCATCAAGAAGTGTAAGCTCCAAAGGACTCATATGCTCTCCATAGTCCTAATATGTCCTCAAGACCCTCCATGTCAAATTTCAAGCTTTGCACAAGAGGTTTGCTCAGTCAACTGCTCAGATGCTTGAGAATCGTCTGTATTAGGTCAAAAGTCAACTATGGACCACATACAGTCAAACTTCAAGGTTTTTGGTCAACATCAACATTTTGGAGTGATATTCATCATTTGATCAAGGGTTGATCATGATTCCTCAAGGAATTCTCCTAATTCATAAAAACTCAAAAGTTGCTAAATTAGGGTTTATCAGGAAAAGTCAACCAAACTTTGACCAAGCATAACTTTCTCATACTTTATCAGAAATTTCTCATCCAAGGCTCATTTCGAATGGAATCCAATTTCCTACAACTTATCTTAATCCCTTAAGTTTAAGAAATGCACTCATTAAAAGATATGGATTTCTACATTATAGGTCCTTTTAAAAAGTCAACAAAAACACCTCTTGGGTCAAAGCTTCTTACATAAACATGAAAGACTCAATTGAAATGAGACAAAAATTGTTGTTTAGGGGACATCCTAAGCTTTCTAAAAAGTCCACGAACACCTCTCCAGGGTTAAAATTGGAAGAGTTATGTATTGTCAAAGTTGACCATTTTTGGAAAATTGCCAAAAGTCAAATGTGCTCAAAAATGCATTTGTTTCCAAATGGGCCTAACTTTTTAGGCTCGCACATCACTTCCAACATGGTCCACGACCTAAATCAGCAGCCATACCTTATTTTCTCTATTTATTTATTTATTTATTTTATTTTGACTTTTATTTATTAAAAATCACATTAAATCAAATAAATAACAAAAAATATCAAAGATTGTTTTGATGATCTGATTTTGATGAAGATCAAATCTATTTGAGCTGGCCTAATCAAGCCAAATCGAATCAAGGAAAAAAAGGCATGATTTGGTCAAGTTTTAAACGAAAGAATATGGCTTAATGATCAAATATTTTATCCATCAATTCTCAAGATTGGATCCAAAATTGTTACCCTAATTCTTCATACTACATATAATGAACAAAAACAAGGCAAGAGAACAAGGGTTGCAGCCGTGAGAAGAGAGAAAAAAAATTCAAAAATTGGATAAAAAGTGTTGAATCGTTTTCTCATATAGAGGGTGATTCAGGCCATTCCAAAGCTTCCAATTGCTTCCTGGATATCTCTTGGAGCTAACACAACTCATTGCAAGCATTCCCAAGCCCAGAATCGTCCCCTAGGCTCCATACGATTTGCATCTTTTCTCAAAATCGTTTATGATAATTCTTGCATCTTAGGCATGTTTGAATGATATATTTGTGATTGTTAACATATTTGCAACATGTTGGGATAATTTAATTGATGTTTTGATGCATATACTGATGTTTTCCATGGTTAGGGTTTGAGAAGCCATTTTGGGGCTTTTTTGTACAGGTGAAATTAGGCCAAGAAAATGATGCCATGATACTCGTGAGATCAAGACGAGTTTAATTAGTGTCTTTGGAATTAATTTATCATGCGTTGTGTGTATTTTGGAGGATTGCAGGGTTATGGCTATGGAGCTCTGTCCGTAGGTATAAACCCGATACCTAAAGTGAGACCATGGTGTAATCAAGGAGAGACCATGGTGCACCTTCCAAGCATGCCAACACAGGATCTGGCGCAAACTGGGCTCAACCATATTGGGCCTAACAAAAATCAGGAACACACCCCCAAGGTACTTATGCAGACCCAAGTATTTTTTATTTTTCATTCTTTAATTCTTTTTATTTATTAATTATATCTTTTTAATAACAACAAAAAAATCATATTTTTTATTTAATCAAAAATCATACAAACATCTAAAATATTTTTTTTTGTAAAAAATATTTTTATTAATTAATTAGATTAATTAGGGTAATTTAATGTCTTTTATTATAATTCAAAATAATTAGAATTAGGGTTAATTTTGTACTTAACCTAATTTTTCCTCAAAAATCACATAAATATTTTCTTAAATTAGATTTTTAGGTTGCCGAATTATTTCTCGCATTTAATTTTCCGCGCGCTTTGGATTTTCCTTTTTATTATTATTTGTAAATGCTCCGAGTTTGTAATAGATTTAAATAGGGTTTTAATTCCGCATTTTATTTTCAGTCAAAATAATTATGTATCTGCCCAAAGCCATGTAATAGCTAGGACTCTAATTTCTCGCATTTTAATTTCTGCAAACTATAAACTGCTTAGATGTATGTATAGGATTGCATGGAAAAACAAATTGAAATTAAACAGTAGAAAACCCTAATTGTGCAAAGATAATTAACTGAAAAAAACACACTTGCACATGCTCACTCCTAGGGTTTGCCCCACTTGGTTGCCTCGGAAATATTGGTCATGTGCCTCGAACGTAGGGATACCTTAGTGTGATATGGTGGGAGAACTGACTTGAGGGTTTTGCATTTTATCGCAAATGTTGCGGTTAGAAAGAGTCGCCACCAACTTTTCTTTTATCCAAAAGGAAAGGTAAAAAAGCACAGGAAAGACCTTTGAGATTGTTTCTTGAGTTCGGGGGGTAGATTATGAAAAGGGAAGGTATTAGCACCCTTTCATCCATGGTTTTCCATGTGCTCTTAGTTACTTGCTAGATCACTTGCTTTTGTTTGAAATTGTGCTTTGTGTGGTTTTTGAAAGTATTTTGTAAAGAGACCATTGTTTAGGCAATTCTTTGTAATGATTCTCGTTCGTAAGAATGTATACAAAGATGTTGATCTTTTGAAAATGTTTTCAAGTTTGTAAGATGTTTTGAAATGTGTAGGTGTTTGTTTTTGAAATAGCAAGGATGTTTTGTTGGAAATGGAGCAAGTAATTAGGAGCAATCTACCTACTCAAATGTCTTTTTTGTTCATTTTATTTTTCCTTTGATATTGTTGTCTTACCATTGATTTGGTAAGCAACCCTATCTTTGGATGTAAACGGGACGGGCGTGGGTCGTCGTATAGCCATGATTAGAAATGTTGCAAAGTATCTTAGCATTTTTGAGGGACTAAGATCATTTTTGTAAGGCAACTTTGAATAGCGTCATCGAGGGACTATGATCTTGTATTTGTTTGTTTTGCTAAGATACCTTACATACGTAATATGGCCATTTTTGTATAAGGCAACCAAGTGGAGTAACCCTAGGGGTGCTTGTGTGCAAATGTGTCATTTTCATGCTTGTTTTTGTCTTGAATTAGAGTTTTCTATTTGATTGATTTTTTTATCTTCCCACACAAACCCTAATTACTAGCATGTTATGTAAAAGCGATAAATTGAGAAATTTAAAGTTACTATGCTATTACAACATTTGTGGGAGGGGGGTATACAATTTATGAATGGGGATTGCAATAATATAAACCTAATTAATCTATTACAACCAAATTGAATATGTACAAATATTGGAATAAATAAAATACAAGATAAATTAAATATGCAAAGATGTGTAAATGCAAAGAAGATTTTTGTTTGGTTTTTTATATGGAAAATCTTTAACCTAAAACCTAATTAGAAAATAAGTAAATCAAGATTAACTTAAATTAATTAAGGAAAGGAATTATTTAAGAAAATATTTTTGAATAAACCCTAATTCTATTTGATTAAAAGAAAATAAGTTTCTTTATGGAAAAAAGTATTTTTTTGTATTTTTTGTCATGAAAATAATATATGGCATTATGAGGTATTTTGGTCCTTTTTTATATTAAAATAAATATTTAATGGGTATAAAGAAAAAAAAATTAAGCTAGTTATAATTTAATTTACAAGTTTATTTAATAAAAATAGATAATATATAACTAAATAAAAATATTTTATGTGAGAAAAATAAAATAAAACAATCAAAATATAAATCTATCATTTTCATATTTTATGATTTTTAATATTAATAAAAATACATTTAAGAAAATAAAATAAAAATGAAATAAATAAAAAAAATGATATTGGGCCAGGGGTGTTAAAAGTAAGCAGGAGGTAGGATGTTAGAAAAAAAACACAAGGCCCATGAAACTGAAACCCATGCGCTGCAAGACAACAAAAAATGGAAAAGTGAGAAAAATGCAAAAGGCAGCGCGCTGAGGCTCGAACCCATGACCTCTAGCATTTTTGCGCGCTGCCTTACCACTAGGGTGGCTGTACATCCGTTTATATAAACAAAAGCACAAATATATATTAGAAAACGCCTCCTTAAGGCAACTTCATCTTCAACCTTGAGCCATGGCCGAACCACCTGTATCTCTCTCATTTCTCCATAAAAATGGAAAGTCCAAACATGATAGTTATGGTGTTTCTTCCCACGACTTCAACCAAGTAATTTATGCAAACTAAAAGTCAAAGATAAGATCTAATTTTACTGGCCCTAATTTAAAACCTAATTTTTGCAGAAATTTCAATTCAAAATTCTCTATACACAGTTAATATAAATGAAAACTATGAACATGGTTAACTTTAGAGCAAGGATATCTACATTTTGTTTTCATAAATCAGGACCAAAAGATGCTTGTATGAATAGATAGAAGTTTGAGTTTTTACCTCTTGCAGCTGAGATCATGAATGGAGTTTGAGCAATTTTTGAGAAGGCCTAAGGACCTGTTTAGCTTGCCTGGACCTCCCTGAGTGTGTTCCAATCCTTACTTTGTCTTGAAAGTCCCTGAATCTCTCTACTCAAGTCAACCTGCAAGCTTGATATTTGAAAATGGTGGATGGTGGAGGAGGAGTTACAGTGAGGGAACAGGGGTCTGGATCACTTAGATATGATGTATATTAAGTGTTTGGGTAGTTAAAACTCAATACACACGAGTGGATTTGGAGATGGCTATGCAAGGTTCAAATTGTCAAGCTATGGCAGATTTTCAGTTGCAAAGTGTTTGGGAGTGTTTCTGATTCTTAGAATTTGTGTGTTATGTTGCAATACACTTGTGTATATGTATGGAAAAGGTTAGAGATCAACTCCACTCAAGGTTTCTGAGTTATAACCTTTTGGCTCTATAACTTGCTTTTGAAGAAAAGTGAGGAGACAAGTCTCTATGTGTTTGTACAAGCATGATTTGAGTTGGTAGAGGCCTTAGACAAGTTGCTTTTGGTTTTTACTTTGCTTGTGTGCAGAGAAAACAATTGAGAGGCTCAAGAAGTTGACAAAGGCATAAGTAATGCTTTATCAAAATGGAAATGGCACCTTTGTGCCATAAATGGAATTATAACTTGGATAAAGGCTCAAATGTTTGGATTAAAGCTCTATCAGCCGTGTAAACATTTAATTATGGAGTGAGAAACAAGTTTGAGGCTTGAAAAGCAAATATTATGCAGCCTAGGCTTGGATTTGAATTTTTGTTCATCATGAAATGGCTTGAAATCAAAGTGATAAATCACCAACTCCATCTCTTCGATTCTCCCTACTCAGGAATGATCTCAAGGATTTCTTGGACATTTTGGAAAGCTTGAAATATGCTATACAACTCATATTTGAATTGTTTTTGAAAATTACCTTTGGAACTATGTGAAAAATTGGCATGAAGTTAGGTAAAAAATCTGCCTAACTAGGGCAAAATTTCACTAAGTTATTTTAG